>OZ010588.1:98556011-98563511 GCA_963932145.1 Acanthosepion lycidas
AAGTATTTTATTGGTACTGACATCTCGTCATCAGGCACTTTCCTATCCATTTCTCTTGCATCTAATAGCTAGATAGATAGATAGTATTCTGTAATTGCGGAGTCTACAAAGTGCTAGTTGAAACGTCCATCACACTGAAGTTCAACAAAATGACAAAGCCATTAAAAAATAGAATTTTTTTTCTCTTCCTCACTTGAAATTAATCAAATTTTTACCGCAAATCAACAGCCTCGATAGTAAGGATGATTTTCAGTCAGAAAAGTACAAAATAGCAGACGATGACCAAAACGACCTTAAGTCCGTCGTTAACTAGAGCAAATGGTGCCTTGTTAATTTTAACGCCTTCAAAACTAAACCACCGCTCATTCATCATCTGAGGGAGCCTCTCTGTCTTCCATCAGCATAGCTGATGCTAACTTCCTGGAAAGTGATTTGTTGCGCCTTCTCGGATAGACGTACTCTGCTGGCATGACGCGTAAAGACTCTATTGAATACATTGCTAAACCACCTGCTAAGAGGGATGGTTCACTCTGTCGTGCAAGACAGTTTTTCTTTCCAGAATCTGTCTTACATAACTATATGTCTACCATTCGTCTTTGCATAGACTATTGATACCATATATGCTCGGTGACTCTGCTATTTACCTCGATGTCCTTGATAGAATCTAAAGAAGCATCAGCAATATTATTGGTCCTGATCTGGCGGCTCAGCTTCAGTTATTTTTCCAACCGCCACAAAGTGGCCTCTCTGTGTCTTTTCTATAAATATTTTCATGGTTCTTGTCCGGATGAGAGCTTCGTTTCGGATGTTATTTTCGTATTTGTTGTTGTGTTTGAATGAGTGTGCGTTTAAATAAGTCCATGGAATAAATAAATATTAGGTACCTCCACGAAAATGTAAACAAACAGAGATAGCATGATGAAAAAGACGCCGAACTTGACGAAAACAATTTTTTATCGTCTAATGTTCATATTATTATTAAAGAGGAAAGATCAAAGTATTTTTGGGGTATTTTTTTACATTTTTTAATCGTTCCTAGCACGTCCGAAATTTTCGTTACAAATTTTGTTTTTTTTTGTCACCAAAAAAGGACAGATAATCAATCATTTTCAATCATTTTCAATCATTTGTTAAAAAGATGAAAATCTGACTTTGATATTCTTTTAAAAATCAATTATCATTTTTTCAAAACTGATTTTAATAAAATCAGAAATTATAATGTTTATTTAAAATATTTTGAACCAAGCTTAACTTAGCTTCTGCGCCGATAAAATGTAATTTGAAAATAAAACAAAGCAGGTCATAACCTTTCGCCTCGTTGACACCTGTTGACAGCTGTTGACAGCTATGATTCATGACGTTTAGATAACTTACGGGAGGATAATTCTTTCTACGGATGGAAGGAAGTGAAATTATGTAGATTTAAATGAACAAATTATTTACCTCGCTACTTTTAAGAAAAACTTTCAGCGCTCTAATTTTTCATTATTTTTTTTTTTTTGTACTTAGCTTTCATCTTTACGTTTACGATGCTTTATGGAAAATATAAAGAAATTAAAAAATAAGACTGTTAAGAGTGAGATTAAATTTCATAAGAAAGAGGTATCTATTATTTATACGTACCTTATGAATTTTTATCAGAAGTGTACATAAAATACTATAATTTTATGTACATTTATTAAATTTTACTGTGTTATTTGTATTTCCATTTATTTTGTTATTAATTTTGATATTTCATTTATGGAAAAATGACATAACTGAGATTAAAATCAAAATAAGATCATATAAATTAAAGTTTAGCAGTAGTTAAATTTCATATGTTACTGATACTTATAGGTACCCTTCTCAGTTGAAATTGAAAAATCATATTAACTTCTCCATACGTGTTTCGCAAAAGTAAAGGCCTTAAGAGCGGAGAACAATGCTGAACTCAAATAATGCAACTAAATTGTATCCTGGTTGATCTTCCGTACTTTATAATTAACGCTCTATTATAAGCATAAAAGTTACATTTTTAATTACGTTGGCTAATCCGATTGGTCCAAACGATACAATTTTCAAAGCGCTAGACAATGGCGGTCTCATCTGGACACAATTGAAAGCTTGGCACTCCTTCTAACTAATTTTATAATATTTTTAAATACTTAATGTAAAAATCTATTATAATTAAAAGAAATAACAAATAATTGTATTAAAAATTCAATTTTCATTGAAAAAATTTTTTGCATTCAGAAAATATTGTCCATATTCATAAAAACAAATAGAAGCAAATAAAAGCATTTGAAATTAAATAATATATTTGTTTTATTGAGTTTTGTATGTTACAATTCAGAGCTGATTTTCAGGTACGTTGGACACAATTAAAAAAATAATACATGATTTGCATTCTTCAAAGCCTTGTGCAACTATTGCAATTTGTAGGGGGCGGCAAGATCTAGAGTTTTTCCTAAAATTAGTTATGGGGTGTTAATAAAAATGAAAAAAAAAATTTCTGCCATGACTTTTATAAAAAACAACATATTTCTAATAATTTCGATCATCTGTGAATAGTTTCTGAAAGTTTCATTAACATCTGAGAATTATTTTTATTTTTACAAGATTTTCAAAATTAATGTGTGTAAATACAAAAAAAACGCGCTAAAATTATCTATGTTATTTACTACCCCTTGTTGCAACAAAGATAAACAAAGTTTTTAAATCAAAATTTAGAATATTCTAAAAAGATGGAAAAAATTTTGAAAAATAATTAAAAAAAAATTTGGTCTATCCTCTTCATAAAAACATAAGCATTTAGACGATAAAATTTTGTTTTCATAAAGTTTGGCGTCTTTTTCATCAGACTATGCTCTTTTTTTTTAGCGATTTCGTGGAGGTACCTAATAAATATTCTATATTATTAAAGTCTCGCGTTGATTTCATTAACTGATGTTTCTGTCATATTTAAGGATTGCGGGTGTTTATTACTTATTTTGTTTTAAGTTCTTGTATATATATATTTTTTTCATTTTTGTAAATATTCATTGTGTTTAGATTTTTATATTGTTGTTTATTTCACTCACAGACAAGGAATTGCACATATGGACAACGGTGCTCCATATGTGGATCAACAAATATATATATATATATATATATATATATATATATATATATATATATATATATATATATATAGGTACCTCCACTTTTTCGCGGGAAAACAGCATAGCGTAATAAACAAATGCCACAAACTTACCGAAAATAAATTTTTATCGTCAAAACGCTTATGTTATTATTAAGATGAAAGACCAAAGTGTATTTTAATTATTTTTTGATATTTTTTAATATTTTTTAACACGTTCGAAATTTTGGTTAAAGTTTTCTTTTTTTTACGTCATCGCGGTGCTGTAAAAATAACATTGTTTTTTTTTGCGCTTTTTTCCCGTTGAAAACCCATTGATTTGGAAATTCTTGTAAAATTAAAGTAATTGTCCGATTTTAATGACATTTTCAAGACTTATTTCACCAATGAATGAAATTATTTTTGAAATATTTCTTTTTAGTAAATTTTAGTAAAAAATATTTTTTTTTTTAATATGTTACACCCCACTTACTTATTTTCCCGAAATTTTTTTCAATTCTTTTTATTTCCTTACAATTTTTTTTTGTTTAAAGTAAGAGTCATTGGAGATGGTAAAACACCTACTTTTTTTTTTCTAATTTGTTCCAACTTTTGTAAAATGAGCTTTGAATAGAAAAATAATGAATCCAATAAAACTATGATATTACTTAATTAGAAAAGCTTTTAATTGCTTTTGTAAATAAGTAATATTAAGGTCATTATTGCCTGAAGAAATAAATTTTTTCTGATGAATAATTAAATTTTACAAGAATTTTTTATTTGTTTTACATTTTGATTATAATAATTTATAATAGTTTAAAAATCGTGCAAAACTCTGTATTAGCTTATTTCCTTTTGATAATTAGTAATTAAGTAGAAACAAAATTTACGAGTTCAAAATTGCCAAGTTTAATAAATTTAGTGATTCCACTTTTTTTTCAAATAATTTTTTATGTTGTAATTTTCTACTTAATACATTCCTTATTTCCATGTACGGTAGACTGAAATTGCCATTATTATAAAAAGAGTTTTGTCCCTTTATTCTAATAAATAGACATAACAGATTTCTATTAATTTTCATTTATGGTCATCCGTCGTAGCTGTCATCACTTGTCAATCAACACGTGGATCAAGTATCGGATCAAAATTACGGTACCAATCGTTAATAATTCGTTGTATATTTCTTTTTTATGCTATAATTAAGTAATTTTTTTTTAAATCAGATTAATTTAACATTAAATTTTCTAATTTTACTAAAATGACGTGTCAGAAATTTTTTTAAATATTTTTAAAATCGATAAATTTGTGTTTGTTTACAAATTTCTTAAAATTAAGAAAATGGCGGGTTTTTTGAAAATTTAAAAATTTAAAATTAAATTTGACATTCCAATGTATATAGTTTCTATCTGAAATATACCAGAATTGTTTACTTAATGGAAATAATAAATTTAATGATTCAACTTTCAAGTAAAACTAAAATGAAATATTCAAGCATATTTTTTCATTTTAAAAAATGCATTTTAAACTTAGGTATCGATAATTTATGCGAAAAAGTGGAGGTACCTATATATATATATATATATATATATATATATATATATATATACACTGGCAACCTGCTTCGGCGTTGCCCATGCTTGTACGACTGATACAGCAATCGCTATCACTTGACTTAAAATATTTTTGCCCTTCCTTGCCTTTAAAGGAGTGCCCTTTTCCGTGCTGATGTTGCTAATGTTGCTGCGACTTTTTTTCTAAGCTCTATACTAAACATTAAATCTGTTACGTAAAAAGAACTAAACAAAATGAATACAAAACAATCAGTTTTAAAAAAAGGGACTCGTAACTGGAAAACCGAATGAAAAAAGAAAATTAACAACAAATACGTTTTCACACTTAACCCAGTTCTGCGGAATCAGAATCAACGTTGAGTTTAAGCAAGCGAATTAGCCAATTCGAGTAAAGTGCCATGCAGATTTAAATTTTTCCCACTTGTGACGAATGCAGCTATCGATTTTTTTTACATGCTAGCATGCTAGTTAACATTCTTGTCAGTCAGCTGTTGGCTCTCATGCTGGCCAATAGAATCTTCCTGCCTATCCGTGGCAGCCAGCTATTGGCTCTCACTCTGGCCAGTATAAAATGACTGCAAAATACATGAAAACTGCCGTAGAAGCATGAACAAATCAATTATTTCCACTATCGATGAGAGTTAGGAAATGCAAACTTGGTTATCGCCTTCCCGCTAACTTGTAGCATGTGCATGTAAATTTTGGTGCAAATCCGTCGAAAATTGCTGCCGTGCATTCGTTACACACACACACATGCGCGCGCGCATCCTGCCTTTTATAGATAGAGATAACATACAAAATAATCATGCAATGAAGTCAAATGATTAAGGAAAACAGAGTTGTTCCCCTTCAACTGAATTCTGATTTATGATTGAATGTTCGAAAGAGATTCTCTTGAATAAGAATGTTCAGGATTTTATGTTGAATACAGTCTGCTGTTAGAACAGAATACAGTTAATTAAGAAATGTGTTGTTTAGAGAAATTAATAGAGTGCTGGTTCATGATCTTGGCTGAGTCACAGAGAGAGAGAGAGAGAGCTGTATAATGTGTTACAAAAATCTGTGTCTATGTGTGCGTTTGAAATTTTGTGAGTAAAGTCGTAGATTTGTGTGGACAGGCGAAAATAGCTGGACTCTACTGACGGTTTGCGAGAAAGTCGGTAAGAGTTGTTGGCAATGTTTTTAACGTCTGACCTCACGGTTAAGACGGGAGCTGTTGAAGCTTACATCTTGGCAGCAAGGAAAAGATGAATGAAGAGAAAACGATTTATTATTATTTTGTGTCTTACGTGAGAGGCTCCAGCACTTTGCGCGGGGAAACTATTCGTCGCGGGCACGCGATTTGATTGGTCGGAATTGACCAATTAGCAAGTTAGTTTTGAGGAGATTATCCAATGAATGATTGCCGTATGATCTGTATGTATGTATGTATGTGTGTGTGATGGTAATGACGATCGCTACAGTATTATAGTGGATATAGTAAGAAAGATAAGTAAGAATGCGTTGTTTGTGTGTTATTAATATTATGGTGCGTTTGGGTCAGTATTTGTGGCTACTAATTTTAATGTTAACACAGGTGAAAACCGTCCTTTTATTCATCTCTTTTTGGGCTTTTGCGACTTCTTGCGTTACCTTACAAATAAATATTGCTATGGTACCTATACTTTTTGAAGCGCAGTACTAGACAGGTCATGAGGTCCCATTTATTTACAAGTGAGCTTCCTAGATGGAACCGCAAATTTATGTTAAATTCTATACTAACGGTTTCTTTTCTGGCACTTCTCGATTGTGGAACTTCCTTCCGTTTCCATGCTACCCACCCAACATTAATCTGCTAAAATCTCAATCGCTCTCTCCCGTCTTCCTGCTTACTTTTCCTCTTCCCGCTCATTATTAATATTTATGTTCCTAATTCCTCCGCAACATGTAACCACTTGTATATAAATAACTATAATGCTTTGCATGTGGTTATCCTGAGTAAAATAATTTTTAAGAGATGTTTGGCTTATTTCAACGCCAAAAGATACGGTGATTTCCTTTCGAAGGAACAGAAAACATTTCTCGAAAAATCAATAAATGAATTAGTTTAGAAGTGGTTCTTTTTGAAATGAAGAACAAATTGAGCGCGAATATGGTCTTAACATAATTTTTAAATCGATCTATCGATCTATCTATCTATCTATCTATATATATATATATATATATATATATATATATATATATATATATATATATATACACATACGTGTGTGTGTGTGTTTCTGTTTAACTACCTTTCTGTCTATATATCTCAATCTGTTCATATCTATCTATCTATCTCACTGTTCATATCTATTTGTGTTTCAATCAGTTCACATCTATCTACATCTATATCTATCTATCTATTTATCTATCTATATATATATATATATATATATATATATATATATTATATATATATATATATATATATATATATATATATATATATATATATATATATATAGCTTTGTCTATTGAAATCTATCTATTTCACTCTATTGAAATCTATCTATCTCACTCTATTGAAATCTATCTATCAATCTATCAATCTGTCCGTCTTCCTATCTATCTAATAGTGTGTTTAAATCTCTCTAAAACACACACATTATACACACATACAGAGAGAGACAGTGATAGATATATAACAGTTTCAACGTTATTTTTAGTAGATACTTGTATCTGAGTAGAGAAACATGATTTCTCTAGTCAAATACGCCCATAAAAGTATCAGATAATTGCCTAAGATAAGTGGTGTCAACATTTCAACAATATTTGAACATCTCAAAGAGTATTGGCTAGATTCAGAAACCC
>OZ010588.1:98568511-98583511 GCA_963932145.1 Acanthosepion lycidas
TTTACCATTTACGGATCATTGTATTAATCCGTTATGTTGTCCACAATTATCGTCGATGACATCCGTTTTTAAAAAATATTGACACAATCTATTTCATGTGTGTATATCTGAGAACATAGAAGAATTTCAGATAGTAATTGTAATATTAGCCGGTACGCATATAAGGGAACATTCAGCATTTTTGACAGAGTAGTCAAAACTGATGTCGGTTAAAATTAAGAAAATTGTATTCTTAAAACTATATTTCAAGAAAATAGTTTTCTTAAGCTGTCATAACTCTTTCCAGTATTGATGTTGGGAGGAGGTTTCTTCCTAACCTTTTAATTTAAGTAGTGGGGAACATCAGACACTTGTTTATATCATTATTTTTAATCTATATTTTCCAAGGTCTTTTAAAAGCAGGAATAGTTAAAATAGATTTCCCTACATGAGAAATCATTTTAGTTGTTGCTACATTTGAAAGAACCTGGGAAATGTTGTCTCAGCTGGTTGGCGAATTTCCAAACTCAGTTTAGATCTGGCACAAACTCTAAAGTAAGCGGCATCTAATGAGGTCGAACTCTCTATTCGGTCATAACTGATCTAGCAAGACAACCTACCGTATATGTTAATTATAAGTATATTTAATAATAATAATAATAATAATAATAATGTAATAATAAAATCGAAAATAGAGTAAAAAGTGAAAATAAACACACACACACAGACAGACACACACACACACACACACATATATATATATATATATATATATATATATATATATATATATATATATATATATATATAATGGGTTGCTTTTCCATTCCTCATGTTCTCCAAAATTTTGTCTGGATTGCGTATCTTATTTTATTACAGATATATACGTATCTCTCTTTTGCTCCCTGTCTCTCTGTCTCGTGTCTCTCTCTCTCTTTATATATATATATATATATATATATATATATATATATATATATATATATATATATATATGCGTATTTGCGAAGGTTTGGTTCTGAGGAGCTGAACATTTCGATTTTCCTGATATACAACTTATAAAGGACATATAAATATCTGATAATCTCAACATTATTCTCTGTAGTCTACATTGTAATATCCCTGGATTTATATCCTCCTCGGAATTATCCCTTCGAGACACCAACTGGTAAAACGTATATATATATATATATATATATATATATATATATATATATGTGTGTGTGTGTGTGTCTGTGTGTGTGTGTGTGAAAATATATAGAAAATAGGAAAGAACTGGTTAGGTAGATAATCAAAAGTTCTTTAGTATTTTTGTTATTATGTTAAAAAAAAAGTGCTCTATACAAAAGTAGAGCATAAATATAATTATTTATTTAAAAATATGATTCCAACACGCTACATAAGAGGTCTCATGTTTCAAAACAAGAGCCGAAAACTTCAATATAATTATTTGAATTAAATTGAATTAAAGTAAGCTCTATTCCATCTTCAAGCGATTTTTTTTTTTGGAATAACTTATTTCTGAAATTTACATGTTTTAATAGTATATTTATAATTGAAATCAAAATTTACATTGTAACAGCCAGGGCGATTGTTTAAATAGGGAGAAGTGTCTGGTGTTAATAATTTGTATCAGTATAGAGTTACATTCATAGATGTTAAGTCAGGGTACGGTGGGGTGTCTAAATTTAAAACGAAAGATGTTTTCGCCTAGTCTGGTTTACGTGTCTATGGAGATTTATTTATTTTTTATTTTATTTCTTTATGAAAGGGTTTTGTGTATATAAAAACTGCCGTAACATTTGTTTTTTGCCGACTTTAAAAAGGGTTAGGGTATTTAAACTATTTATTAGGGCTATGGATTATAAAAAAGTATTTTATTGTATGTTTGTTTTTAAGCTAATTATTCAATGCAAAAATTTGATGATGTCGGCAAAAAACCGTTAACTCATGTCTATTGTTTAATAGATTTTTATTATTTAGAAACTTAATAATGTGCAGTTTCTCATGGAGGCACAAAGGGCATGGGTCATCCCAAGTTTTACAAGTTCTAGTCCTGTTTATAATTTTCCATTTTACTTTAGGTGTCCTATTTATTTCTATCAAATGCCAAAAATATTTAGATAGAGAGGTCTGATTTCTTTTATTTATATTGTTGAAAGAGAACTTATGCTGCCTCCATCTGGCTTTAAATTCATTTTTCGTAGACCCAGTGTATATCATATTAGTATTAGGACTCTCAATGGATGAGACATTGGTATACCACAGATTTGATGCAGCATTTATTTTCTAATGGGTAGTCTTATGGGTTTCTACAATCACACATTTTTTCAGTGTTATTGTCCAATTTAAGTGTAGGGTTTTTATTAATACTATTCAGGCATGTTATTTTTTTAGGATTTTATTATTGTGTTTTTTATTATACTTTCTAGATTTTCAGTGCAGCTGTAACACAATTTTAGGGTGTTCTTATCAAATATATTACTAAGCCTACTATTGGTGGGGAAGTGTTTTTCAATTAAAGCTAGGAATTTCTGGTGAACGGAGGGGTATACCAAATGATTTTTCTTTTCCTGCTTTTTTTTCTTCTGGCCAGTGCAATTGTTTCTATAGTTAATGTTTGCATTTTTGTAACCACTATTTTTTAGGGCAGCGTTATAGAAGCTATTGTGTTGTTGGAATATTTCTTTGTTAGCGGAGTTAATGCTAATTCTATTTTCTATTGATGAGGGTATATGTTTAATTATGGATGGAGGGTGGTTTGACTTCGGCTGTATATATAAGGGGTTAGTATTTGGTTTTCTATAAGGTTCGTATGTGTTGTTTGTTAAATCTAGAGTTACGTCGAGGAAGGTTACCCTTTTCAATTTAATACAGACTCTTATCTTTAAGTATAGATTTTTAAATTCACTAAATATAATTTTTCTAATTTTCTCTATTTTAAAACTCGTAGAACTCCTCACCACCATGAGCCGGTCATCTCTATACAGTCCGATGTCCTTAGTATCAATTTCGCGGTGCAAAGAAATATTCCAACAACACAATAGCTTTTATAACGCTACCCTAAAAAATTGTGGTTACAAAAATGCAAACATTAACTATAGAAACAATTGCACTAGCCAGAAGAAAAAAAATTAAATGAATTTTATTCTTTCAAACATGTTTGGTTGAATAATATCGACTAATTCTATCTATCAGCTGTTTTATATTATCAGTATTATTCCCAAAGCTCTTTTTATTTTTTTATTTTACATTATTGTTTCTACGTACTTTCGAATCTTGATACATTCCTTTTCAAGGATTAGGTTTTTATTTCATGTATGCCAGACAAAGTGACGTCATTTAAATGGTCAAACTAAATTTTTGATCTGTATTTGAACATTTTTATATGATTCCTAAATCTGAAAACGGTAATTAAATAATGGCTAGACAGTCAACACATATTATTCACCCAAATATATTTGAATGAATTATTGGTGTCGAAAACCATATTTTAAATATATATATATATATATATATATATATATATATATATATATATATATATATATATATGAGGAGTGGTGAAAAATGTTTCACTGATGAAATTATCAGGGAAATAACGCGTCACACGAAAAGATTTTTCGGCATTGGCATACATCTTTCCTACAAAACTCTTCTTGACATATAAATAATTATATATCGTTATTCCATTTATCTATCTATCTATCTATCTATCTATATATATATATATATATATATATATATATATATATATATATATATACATATATCTACATATCTATCTATATATATATATATATATATATATATATATATATATATATATATATATATATATATATATATAGTGAGAGAAAGATAGAGATAGTATATATGTATAAGTGTGTTTGTGTATCTTTATGTGCATGTATGTTTTCGTGCGTGCAAAAAAAATAAATTGAGACTTGTCGGTCTTCAGGTATTAACCAATGAAATACGAGGCTTTCGCTAAAATACAAACCAACAGAAAACAATTATGTCGGTCATGACATTATATTTTCTACATAGAAATCCTAGACAAATAAATATATATAAAAATAGACGGATAGAAATAAATAAACTGTTTATTAAGTTAACGGAGCACCGACTCAAATTAGGTAATCGACTACAAATAGCGTTTAAAGTCATATATATATATATATATATATATATATATATATATATATATATATATATATATATATATATATACATATATATATATATATATATATATATATATATATATATATATATTCGCTAAACATATATTATTCAAGACCAAATCAAGCTAAGGCGTTGACTACTGCTACAAAACCTCGACACTTCATTTTATATAATCGCAGTTGATCAATGCTGGTCTCAGACGTCTTCGAATAGCTGTCGCACTAAATATGCTTGCTCGATAATACTTGCTCGAATAATAATCAATGTAATGATCCGAATAGAGTATAGTGCAATGAAGAGAATAGAGAATAGCGGTGCATATAGTAATAGATGATAGACTAGAAATACTGATCAGTTAGACGTCACGTGGTCTACTTAATTCAATAATGGGATCGCTTTTGTTTGCTCACTGGCAATCTATGTTCAAACTCAAATGTCGGCAGCGACATTTTATTCCTATATAGATATATAGGAATGTAATACTTGAAACGTTATATTTACACCATATTTTTGTAGACGCGCAGTTTATTTTCTAAACACTATTTTATTTCGTCTACTCAAATCTATTTATCCACTAAAAATAACAGTAATACAAATATTTTTGTCCATTACATTTTAGAAATACGTATGTGTACATATCTGTCTATATGTGCATGAATTATGAAAGGGCATACATAACTGAGTATTTATACATATGTGTGTGTGCGCATGCGTGTGTGTGTGCCCATATGCATATTTGTCTATATGACTTCCGTTCAGTGACGAATGGAGTAAAATATTCAAAATGAACTCGCACATCACAGAAACTAATGGTAAAAAAAGATCTATTATTATTCCATCTGATAATTATTCTGCTAGACATTATGATTAGACGAATCGTAGTTTTTGCATCTCCCAATGTTTCTGACTCTCATTTCTTGTGCATCAATTCTAGGTCTTTGATAATAAGCATGTCCTTGGCGCTGAACAAAGGAATACGATTTCTATGATGCACAGCCATGAGCGACAAAGACAAGATCACAACTTTTCTTTGGTGTTTTCATTAAAGTAATTCTTCGCATTATTGTTTCTTATTTATATTTATTTCATCGATTTCTCGCAGTTCGACATAATAGAAAATCGATCTAGTATACAAAGTGGCAACAGAACGTTGCAGAATGTAAAATAAAAAAAAAAATGCTTGCGGTTGATTTGACATTAAATGTGTTATTAGATGACGCGATTCCAGTTATTATAAATTTTTACTAGTATTTCTTTCATGATAATTCCAGATGTTTATGCTTAAATAAACGAGTATTGTTTCATTAAGTAATATTATTTTGAACTTTTATTGGATGAAATATTGTCAATTATTAAACTAGCTCTTTTTGGAAAGTATTTTTTTTTTAATTCTGTTATGTTAAGATCTGTGTTGTTCGTTTTTCATTGGTCAGTTAGATCTCACATGTTTACGTGTATTAGGATATTATTGGTCTGTTTGGTCGTGTCCGTGAAGATAATAGTGGGAGAAAAAATAGGAAGGATGTGCGTGTATGTGTGTATCAAATGTCTTGTTAGTCTCGCGGGAGTTTGTAGGGTCGTATGTTGACTATTGGTTAAACGCACGTTATTAATTTTAATATCATTCCACAGAGGAGAAAAATAGGGTGTATCGAGAAATTTTGGGGAAAGTGTGTCTGTGTGTGTGTGTGTGTGTGTGTGTGTGTGTGTGTGTGTGTGTGTGTGTGTGGGCGTGTGCTCGTGTTTGCGTGTTTGAATGTGTCTGTGTGTGTCTTTTGGCTTAATTTTATTATGATATCCTTGTGCTTCTGTTGTAAACACATTTCCTACCGGGTCCAAACCAGAGACCGAAGATCAGAAATAAGTACATGACATCTTCCACTAATCATTTTTAAAAAGCGAAGCATGTGATTATACACATTTGACGTAATGCCCTTCGTAATATCTGAAATGTACATTTGAGTACATTTTTTTGTATTTCATTAACGATCAGTGAGTCTATCAGAATATTTTTCAATGAATCCGAGTGCTCCATCTACAACTGGTATTATTGTTGTAATCATGAGCCACGTTTTTCAGATTTCCATTTCAAGATCCTTGTATTTTGATGGTTTTTTGAAGATTTTTAAATTTACATTACAATCTGCAGGAAGAGACATGTCAATAAGAAAGCATTATTGTTATTAGGGTGGTGCAAAAATAATGTCGTTTTTTGACGTTAAAATTTTTTTCAACGTTTATGTAACTGGTTGGTTGCTTTTGCTTTCTTTTTTTAAGTATTTTGCACCTTCAGTCGGTGTATTTTGCATTATTTGTATTTCTGCACCCAGTTGAAACTCCATTTAGAATATGTTGGTTTACTTTATTACTGAATAACGTCGCATACTACTTTCATATTCTTTGACACATATCATCATTCAGTAGTTTCTAGGTATGTTTGAAGACCAGTTCTTGAAGTTATGTAAGACAATTCTAGTTGAACTAATCCTCTGCCTCCTTCGGATCTGGGCACATACAGATGATCAACATCAGCTTTGGCATGATGCATACATTGGCAGGTGAGAAGTTCTATCCTTATGGTCCAGTTAAGGACTATTATTGTTATTATTATTATTATTATTATTATTATTATTATTATTATTGTATAATGATTGTTAACAAAAAATCGTGTGGAAAATTTGTGAATATGGGGATGTGTTGGTTTATATATTATACGGATTATTATAGTCACTGTTATATATGACCTTTGACTGTTTCGAAAGTCTTTTTATGGGGTGGAATTAAAGACATGTTATGGATTATAAATTCTTTAAATATCAGTTTTCTGAACGTTTCTTTTTATAAAATAGTAGGTTTGGTGGTTTTAGCAAGGTAAGGATATTAATTTTTATTTTTTTCTAAATGTTTTCTTTGTAGTGAAACATAATTTTTTTATGAATGGTACTTTTAAATCAATTTTAGGGCATATGGTATATTTGTGTCCAGTTGGTTGTCGCAACAGAGATCTCACGTGCATTCATTAGTGCGAAACATTAAGGTTCTGGAAGTTACACTTATATAGGGTTTAGTGCTTTGCAGGTATTTATATATCATGGAATCTGATGTAGATTTGGTTTTCTGTTTTCAGCTAACTAGATAGCTGTTGGTTTGTAACTGGTGTTTCTGTTCCTACTGCTGAGAATGGCTGGATTGTGTTTGAGAGTAGGATAATAAATGTTGTATATATTAAGGAATGTCCATGTTTCTTTTCTCCAAAGTGCACAGCTTATCTCTCTAAAGCCAATATTTGTAACACTTTTTCCATATCTGAACACGTAAACAAAGTAGTTTATTTGTTTGAGTAGATGCCCCGTTTATTTTCAATTAAAGCATCTAAATAAAGTAGATATGCTGCCTGGTAGGGTAGGGATTGAAATGCATACATTCATATATATATATATATATATATATATATATATATATATATATATATGTATATGTGTGGTGTGTGTGTGTTTAAAATAGGTTAGTTAATAAAACATCGACAAACGGAATGGTTGCAATATAATCAGTACGAAAATATTTATTAAATACAAATTATTACAGGTATGAGAGAAATGAAGTACGGAAAGAAAGGTTTTAAATGTGGAATTTTCGGACACGCCTGTGTCCTTCATCAACGTAGCGAGGGATAAACATAGAAATCGGAATTTCTCACTGACTGATGGTTTTGAAGACGGTGTATCTTCTGGTTGAGATCATATTATTAGCAAAAACCCATTCTCTGATTCCTCACCGCGAAACATTTTATGAAAGTAAAATTAAATTTAAAATTCTGCTTGATGTAGAAGCGTTAGACCGATCTATTCTTATTAGTTGGGGGAGTAGGGGAGTAAGGCTGAAAACATAGATGAAGTTATACATTGTGGAGTGTATATACCAGAATTCTAGAGAGTTATAGGTTGCGTTGAATATATGCAAGAATTCTAGAAAACAAGATATTATCTTATTTTATATACCATGATCTTTCAAGGCGTATGTTGTAGGGACTCTCCATAACATCCTATTATTTGTCTCTATAAAAAAAAACTTGATCATTTAAAACGTATTCTTGTTCTAATATACATTTCACTATATACAGTCATCGACGAAATTATTCGTAAAACAATTAATTTTGAATATTTGTATCCACTTCTCAGAATGTGATGCTTATATGATACCAGGTTTTCTATATATTAATAACCAAAAACCAAGAAATAAAAAAGCGTAATTTTCAGAACAATAGGTTAAATACAACAAATTTGACAGGTGAATTATTCCAAATAAGAAAAAAAAATTGTACAGCTTGAAAAATAGAAAAAAAAAGTGAACTATTTTCAACATATTAATAGTCAATAGCATACCCTCTCATCTTTATAACTTGCTGCAATCATTTTCTAAAGTTTTTGATCAGATTTAAACAAGTCTTTACTGTGATTTTTCTTCCATTCTTCAATGGCTAAACATTCTAATTCCGGAAGGTTTTCAGTGACCGACCATTTATTCGAACTGTCAATTCTTCTAATAGATTGTCAATAGGATTCAAGCTGGCAATCATTAAAGGCCATGAAAGAAGTGTAATCTTCATTTTCTGCAGCCACACAGTCACTGATTTAGACGTATGTTTGGAATCATTATCTTGCTGGAAAGTAAATCGTCGAGCTAGATGAAGATTTTGCCCTGATAGCTGCAGATTTTCATCCAGGATTTTGATAGAGATTGCAGATTTCATTATTCCTCGTATTGCAATTGTCCAGTCCCCCTTGAGTTAAACAATCCCAAAACATCCTCCATGTTCTAATGTTGCCATTGTGTCCTTTGGAAGGAAAGACTCCTCTTTCTTGCATTAAATCTATTGTATAGTACTTGTTCCCAATAGCTATTTTCTTTGTCTAGAAACGTTTTGGGAAAGGCGAGCAACAATGTGACATGTTTGTGAAGAGGGGATCCTAGAGGTTGGTTTCCATGCAACCCATTTCTATTTAAATAACGTTGTATTGTGCTGGTACTTACGCTGTTACCCATTGTATCCAAACTTTTTGACGATGATTTTCAAAACGAATCTTGGGTTTATATTAACCTTACAACACAGTTTTTGTGAAGTTCTCGGTGACATTTGGGTTTTCTTCCACGCCCAGGAAAATTATCTGTCATGCCAAATTGTTTAAACTTCTTTATAACGTATTGTACCGTAGATGTAGGGAGAGCTAACCGTTTTGAAATAGTGCTGTAACTATTTCCCGATGTGTGGAAGTTAATATATCTCTGTCACACGTCAATACTAAGCTCCTTTGTCTTCCCCATCGTGTTGGTAACGTAAGACTAACAATGCTGACATTTTGTGCAACACTTTACGTTCGTTGCTGGAATCATCACAAATATTATACTAAATAAATAGTCTAGCAGGCTGCACCGATCAAATAATCATATAAATTACTTACACGAATCAATCAATTTATATTTTTTATTGTTCGAATAATTTTGTCTTTTACTATTTTACATAATTCGCCTGTGAAATGTGTTCTATTTAACCTTTTGTTCTGAGAATGGAGTTTTATATTCCTTTTTTTGTGTTTATTATTATATAAAATTATGGCATCATACATTCATTATATTCTGCTAAATGGCTAAAAATATTCAAAATTGATGGGTCTACGAATAATTTCGTCGTTGGCTATAAATATATATATATATATATATTAGGTTGGTGCAAAAATAATGACGTAATAATGTCGTTTTTGACGTTAAAAATACGTTAGAAAACGACAGTATTACGTCATTATTTTTGCACCAACCTAATATATATATATATATATATATATATATATATATATATGTGTGTGTGTGTGTGTGTGTGTGTGTGTTTCGACGCATACCAATGCTTCTCCTCAAGAATTTCAAATTACCGTCAAGTGAATGATTATTTTGGTTTCAAAAGCAAAATACATCGTCTTCTTCATTTTCTCACCATTTGGATTTGTCAGGAAGGAATGCTTCGAGGTCGATCTCAGCGAGCACTGTGCCATTTCTCCTTGAGGACATCTGTGGATGGATAAAGACGTTGGTTAGATCCAGTGACAGGATCCAAAGAGTGTGAGTTCAATACCCGGGTGAGGCAGTGGAGAACTTTCAGAGGGAAATTAACAGGAGATAACTGATAACTGACATCCATTAAACATGGCATGTGGAACTAGAACAGTCTACCCCAGTGAGCGAAATAAAGGGTTCAGTTCGACTTTCCAACCAATTGAAGAAGGCTGGAGCGTACAACGGCCGAAACGTAGTAATAAATATGGCGACAAAGAGGAGGACAATAGTCCGAATAATGTAAATGATGTATACTTTTTTCTTCCTAAAATTGACTTTCTGGATACGTGGCGCTATATTTTCTTCTGTGTATCTAGCTTTAACGAACAGAAGTGATTCAATTGTTGAGTTAGAAACTATTTTGCTAGCAGCCTTGTCTGAAAACAAAATAACTGCTTCATTGCTTTCACAGCTGACGTAAACTTGAGGTTCTAACGCTAAGCTTAATCGATGGCATGTTCAGACCTCTAAACTGTATAGAGTTACGATTTCAAGCAGTCAGAATATTAGCTTTCATAGACGGTATGCAAATAGAGCTTCCATTTCACTTGAATTATCTCCTCTTCTCCCCCCCCTTTCTGATTCCTCCTGAGTAGAGGCATTAGACATTCATGTTGGTGCATTTACGGTCATAGAGTCAATACCAGTTTTCCTGTATACTGTAGAAAATAAACTTACACTGTTTAGATTTGCCAGGGCCACGCCAAACTAGTTTTAAATTCAGAGGGATCACTCTTCCCTGAAATTTACTCCCTAACTGGGATTGAGGAAAGATATATTTATAAAAATCTTATAAGTATTTCGGCGAAATGGTCAGTAATAAAAACTTGGAACGTCGATACCATTTTTGGAACCGATAACTTCTACACTACACGTACATTCCCATGATCTTCCGTTGCATTTCATACGCTAGATAAGCACCACTGCCGTGTTTTTATCTCTCCGACATGTAAGTAATTAAGCCAATATCTCACTGTTGTTTTGAGCAGTCAAATTTTGTACATGTTTAATTTATTCGACCAAACGAATTATTTTTTTTAAATCTAATTAGATATTTGGAAAATTTCCTCGCGGATATACAAACGTTTCGCCATGATCCAAGCTTGATTTTTCTCGTTTTGTAAAAGAACAGAAAACGGCGTACCATTATTATGCATATATTCTTTCCCTGAAATCCGTCCGTCCGTAGTTTTGCGAATTGTCGAAGCAACGACGTGATCAAATCTCAAATATGAAGTTAATTGTTCGAATAATCTCTTCTGATGATCTTATTTCATTTTACAATCTAACCGACTATAAAATATGCCGGCTTGCATATGGATATGAATATATTGCAATTACTGATACAATTCCTTTCTGTTCCGTCGGCCGGTTTTTAGAATACGATATCTGTAGAGTAAAAACCTACAGCAAACCGACTACTTTGCGCCTTCATACATCAAGACACGGGTATAAACGTGTACAATGCCTAACTTGGTTATAGATGAAACCAAACTTATGCTTAACTTTCTGACTCTCGTGTGTAACTGCACATGTGTTTAACGGTCTGACACTTGCGTAAAACCGTACTTAAAACTGTTTTACTTTGTTAATTGCCATGTAAAAATCTTCAGTCTTTCTTCTTGTTGTGGTTCTCGTAGAAAACTAGACCTAAGTTTACTTTTCGATCTATGTCTACAGTTCTAATTCTAATGGAAGACCCTACATATATACTTCGTTTTGATTCACCCTGTATCTATTAAGCAAAGCCTAAGACTACCTTTTTGGGTCGAGTGTTAAACTGAATCTAACTTTAACATTTTTTATCATTTTTACAATGATATTCATCCGTACAAGGCACGAAGGTTACTCGAGGTAGAGTGTTTCAGATTAAGACGCACAGCTTCTGCGGTTATGCGTGGAAAATAACGGCTAACCATAACATGAACAGTTTAAGATTGTAGGACTCGGTTCCACAAGGAAATGGTTCATGGGAAAACGCTTCTCGAGTGGAACTTACATCTCACCAAATCATTAAGTGAATTAAGGTGGGTAGCTACAATATTCGTGGTATGGCAGATCTTAGCCGTGTAGTTTACGACTAGTGGAACTAAGGAATGTAAATCATCTGAACTTGTAAATAGAAATAGAGCAGCGTGAGGCTTGTAACATTTTCGTCTGTAGAAGAGGGGTTGTAGGGCTGAAAATAATTCATCACCCACATGGACGTGGAGAAGCTTATGAACTGTATATGAGACTGGGATGTGAAGTATGGAAATATACTACACCTATATTATAGCAGTCATCAATTTCCGACCTGATCTTGTTCTTATAGACTTAGAGGATAGCAGGACTCAGGTGACTACTAGTGTGATACAGGGAACTGATATTTTTTTGAGAATCTTTAGAGATGAGTCGTATGTATGGCCAATTTTAAGTCCCAACAGGTGCTCAAGGCATTGGTAAAAGCTGCAGCTCCCAACGGTGATTTTATACTGTAAAACTAGTCCTAAGTGTATTAATAAGAACCAAAGGTACAACATGAAACACGTCAACCGTTTTAGAAAAAGTGTGAAACTGGACTTATACCTTAGGTAATCATACTGAAGTAGAACCGGACCTACTATTTTACCCTAAAAAAAAACACGGCATATGTAAACTTGTACTATATTTACTTATAAAATACTGGCGTGAACGTTAGTAATGACTCCTTGCTTTTATTCTAGTGAGAATTCGGACCTATTCTTACTAATCAAGTAATTCATGGTGACTATATTTCTATAAGACTTGCATTGCATAATAAGTAACTCCAAAACGATTGATGTTCACCAAACAAATCTTTACCTCATTATTCTGCTTGATTCTTTATACTCTTATCAGCCATATTCTTCATTCATACACCATTTCTCTGTGGAAGTAGATGGTCATGTCTCTCCACAATTTTCTCCCTTTTCTAGCTCTTAGTAAAATTCGTATTCTTCTCTTCTCTTTCCACTCTGTTCCGTCATCCATTTGCACAAATGGATCCGCTGCTTCTTCAAGTCCCCTTTTCCCTTCGATATTAATTGTCGGTGTCAAATTCTCCAAGTCCTATTTCCTCATTATGTATCCAAGAATTTTAAGCTGTTGCTTTTTGATTTTAAGTATGAGCTAGTTTTTTTTTGTTTTTTTCATTTTCTTTCAAATATATGCGTTGCTTACGTGCTCCCAGTATCCTTCTGAAGACCAATTCAGTTGCTTACAGTGATCCCATCTTCTGTGAGAAAAATGTCCATCATTCCTTTCATATAGGATAATAGATACCACATAGCATTTCAATACAATTTTTTGCTTTCTAAATGCATAAATTTTGTAATGCAACATTTGTTAATCAATTTAGTACTTCAGATTTCGGTGTCATATATTGAGTCCTCTGTTAAAACATTTCCCAGACATTTAAACTTCTGCAGTTGTTTAATGTTGACATCTCTGTTTCGTAATACTTATCTTGGGCGTTTTCATTTGCTTGCCCCATAAATTATGTCTTTTTTACAATTGATAGATTATCCTTTCTTGCTTTTCTTTAAAAGGTTAATATATATATATATATATATATATATATATATATATATATATATATATATATATATATATATGGGGTGTTCTTTCTATGTCCAGCTAAAAACTGTACGAGTCCATGAAACTAAGATTAGCGTTGAAATACACCTTGAGGTTTATTTTTTCTTGAAAAGAAAGGCTGCTAATAATAATTAGTAAAATATTTCTTTATGTATAATTCATATTATGTACGACATTTTGTGGACGCCCAAGCTCTCTCTATACAATGTAGGCTCTTTGGCAACTTGCTTAATCAAAGAATTTACTTCGTCATTCGCTAAATATTTCATGTTCAGACGTGTGAGAGAGCGCTGAAGATATACCTATGGGGGCGAAGCGGAACGATGAGATCTTTTCAAACGCACACTACTTGTGTGGAAAAAAATTGAAATCGCAGAGACTGCATTTTTTGATTGGCTTTGTTTTTTATTAGATGTTTGGCGTTTACGAACAGACGCGGTTCCTTCTCATAACCTGTCACACACTAAAATAGACATCAACAAAATGCAGTTTACTGACGTATTAATATAAAGCTTTTTTATACCTTTTTTTTTTTACTTCAAGGCACACAATATGGGAGCACATTAAATTTTAATACGGAAAAGTCATTAAATTTTGGCTTAGCTTTTCCAAAGAATATTAGCATTATAATTTTAATTTTTAGTTTTGATTTATGAAGAAACTGTTTTTTTAGAGGTTCAATGATGTCTAATTTCAACCCTTTGATAAAGGGAAAAGTGAAAAGGGAAAGGATTATCAACTCCTTCTTAAAGATTAAGTAATTTAGCATCAACTTTAAAACACCAAATAACAAAGTCTTTACATAGAAATGGGAGCCATACACTCCGTGCCAAATTATTATCGAGATAATTTTTTTATAATATTTCAAAAACCGTCCAATCAATTCAAACAAAATTTCCACACGATGTTGGCAACACTGGCCTGCGCAATCACTAAAATTTTCGTACTACTCTGCGCAAAGTAAATAAACTGGCGCCATATTTGTTAACAGCACGGTGATTTGAGCGTGCCAAATTATTACTGTTGACATATTTCGTCTGGCGTTCCTGCTGTAAATTTAGCGATTCCTGTCAAAATCCGAAGAATGATCTGTAATATAGTCGACCATGACCAGGCAATTCGACTTCCATC
>OZ010588.1:98586011-98646011 GCA_963932145.1 Acanthosepion lycidas
ATAAACACTTTCCCACTAAAAGTAGTCTTAGTAATACATTCAATAAGAACACACTAAAATTGAGTTATTGCTACACTGAAAATCTTGAAGGTATAATAAGAAGACACAATGATAATATCCTGAACAAACCCCCTTACCTGAATAGTTTTAATAACTCTACACTTAAATCAGATAATGATAGGGAAAAATTATGCGATTGTAGAAACCCAGTAGACTGCCCATTAGAAAATAACTGCTGCATCAAATCTGTGGTATACCAATGCACTATATCATCCACGGAGAACCCTAACAATAATATGATATACATTGGGTCCACGAAAAATGCCTTTAAAACCAGATGGAGGCAGCATAAATGCTACTTCAACAACATAAACTTTAGACACCAGACCTCTCTATCTAAATATTTTTGGCACCTGAAAGAAAAAAATAGGACACCTAAAGTAAAATTAAAAATCATTAACAGGACTAGAACTTGCAAAACTTGGGATGACCCATGACCTTTGTGCCTCCATGAGAAACTACACATTATCAAGCTTCTAAACAATAAAAACCTATTAAACAACAGGCAAGAATTAACGGTTTTCTGCCGACACAACCGAACTTACGCTCTGAATAACTAGCTAAAAACACGCATACAATAAAATAAATTTTAAAATCCATAGCCCATATACATAGTTTTAATACCCTACAAAAATTGATAACCCTTTATGAAGTCGTCAAATAACAAACGTTACGGCCTTTTCATATACACAAATCCCTTTCATAAAGAGATATAATAAAAGAATAAAATAAAAATAAATAAATAAATCTCCGTAGACGCTCAAGCCAGACTATGCGAAAATTTCCTCCGTCGTAAATTTAGCCACCCCCACCTTACCTTGACCCGGCATCTATGAAAGTAACAGAACAAATTATTAACACCCCACCCCTGCCGATTCTAAATAATCCGCCCTTGATGTTACCATGGAAATTTTTGATTTCAATTCTGACCATACTATTAAAACTCGTAAATTTCAGAAATAAGTCATTCCAAAAAAAATTTCGCTTGAAGATGGAACAGAGCCTACTTTAACTCAAGTTAATTCAAATATTATTTTGAAGTTTTCGGCTCTTGTTTTGAAACATGACACCTCTTATGTAGCGAGTTGGAATCATATTTTTAAATAAATAATTATATATATATATATATATATATATATATATATATAGAACGAGAGAGAGAGAGAGAGAGACAGTCAGACAGACAGAGATAGATAGATAGATAGATAGATAGATAGATAGATAGATAGATAGATAGATAGATATGTGTACATAAAATAAATAACCAGATATTAGCAACTATTTATACGTGTGATAACGTACATATCCAATATTTTTTTTATTTAATTTATGGTGTAAGAAAAGACAGTCCTTAATCGGAAAAACACTTTTGCAGACATATTAGTATATACTAGGAAAATGATGTACGCTTTTACTCGTAACATCTATTCCTTAACGAATGAGTTTAAATCAGTGAAAAGAGGAACCATAGGTATTGATACAATCGTACATTCTAGTTACATGTTTAGCTATCCCGTTACGATGAAATTCTTAAGTTTGGAAGCCAAGAAATTTTGAAAGCAATTTATGTTTGTTTTTCATGATGATTGAAAAAGTAGTAATATGTGGGCGAGAGATCTAAAGAATATTGCCGATGTGTCAAATTCTCGCATTCAAATTTGTCATCTGGCAACATATGACCGAGTGTTATCATGAAGCGGAATTGGACATCGTCTATTAACCAGTACCGGTCGCAGTTTGCTTAAATGAGTGGGCATTTCACCCACTCGGTGACAGTAAACTTCGACAGTAATGCTCTCGTTAGATTACAGTAATCTGAAATGTATATGCCAATGGCAGACCATCAGACAATAATAATCTATCTGTTGATGCAATTTCAGTTTTGGAAAGTGTTTGGGGTTCTACGTCATGATCACGCCATTGTATGAACAGTTTACAAATGTCACAACGTATCGAATTGACATTACAAGTCACTATTCGAATAACAAATGCATCATTGGAATTTTACAGATGCAGCAGCTAACATACTTCAATACGCTGAACCGTTTGACTTTCACTGAGTGCATTTATCGAGTTTCATCCATATGACAATTTTCCTGAGATGAGATAATACTGTTGGCATACATTGTCTGAGACATTTCCTTGGCGCGTTGATATGGGTTTTGTTCTACTAGTGGTTTTATGTTTATTGCCAATTAAAGATGACCATGCACTATGAGATCGATTTTCAAATGAATTTAATAACTTTTAAAAACAAAACTTTGTTTTAAAATGTGTTGTGAATTACAGATATGAAATTAATTCAATTAAAGTTTCATTTAGTCACGAATAAAACAATTCTAAAAAAATCGTTAAAATTATTAGAATTATTTTTAAGTATATATAAATATTCCTTTATGAATTTATATCGAAAATTTGTTTAAAGTTTACTTTAAAAAAAATTAGGTCTTAGCTTTTAAAAACAAAATGTACTCTAATGAATGTCTAAACATTCTCGCTAAAATATATGTCTTAACTTTACATTATGAATTACAAAGTCATGGTATTAATTTTACTATTAAAGTTTCAATAAAATTTACTTATTTTTTAAATAGAAAACAATACTCACTCTGCTGAATTTAGTAGGTGAAAAATGATCTCTTCTGCTTCTATGTATTTAGGGAAAGAAAATACATGGAATTTAGGGCTGTTTTTTATAATCCCCTTTGCAATAGGGTACAACGCATCTATAATCCATTGCTTTTGTTTTTGTTTTTTTTTATTAAATTGATTCAATATTTAAAAGAAAATAGTGATAAATAATTTAAAAATACTGACGTAAAATAGCTGATGCACAAAACAAACGAGAGGCTTCTGGAAAATCAGACTAAATATGATGACGCCCCCTCCCCTCAATGAATCAGGCCTTCGCTTTCGGTGGCTGCGGCCCTACTGTCAGATCAAACGTTGATCCTTCAGCCTATGCTCTGTTAATGTTGGCAGCAATTTGAGGAGCGTTATGACCAAGGTTGAACTCATACAAAAACTATTGTCTTTTTCATGTTTAAGATTAGAGGGTTTTATTATTGTTAAAATCTGAAAACATATTGATATAAAATTAACAAGAACACTCTTCAATCAGGCAATCTGAAATATATTTTTGTGCAACGATTATGCTCATATATAACAATACAAAAGTTTATTCTAAAATCGAACATTATCTTTTCGAACTTGACATATGGGTGACTAGAATTTTCAAATTCGACAATCTTTAGGCGTAATTGAAAAATACAGTAGAGTGCTGAAAAGTATTACAAAACATATCCAATGTTTGATAAATAGTTCAGAATTGGGCGTGGTGTTTTGCCTGCGTACTTCTCAACATTTCCATATAAGTGTTATTTGTTAGATTTTTTTTCTTAATTTTTCATTGTACATTATTCTATGTGATAATTAATGACCACAGAATTAAATGCATTGACAAGGGAGGTATTGTCTTTTAAATAATGATTTCAACTAAAATAAATGATTAATTAACTTAGCTTACAAGCGCACTGAAGTACCTCATCGGATTGACACTCACAACTTGTTAAAATATCAAGCTACAAATTGATGCAGCTACAGTTTTACTCTAGGTGTTAGTCAGTTATACTCATCAGTATCTGTCTTGCACTTTCTTGTCCCACCACTGGACCATGCATTGAACATTGCTGCCACAGATAATGTGTTCTTTCTATTATATATCTAGATATTATTGGCAAAATCCACTGAAAAATCACCAATACTTTCTGTCCTGATTTCTCATCTCTGTTTCAGCCATTTTCACACTTCTCTACCGTGTCATTTTTTTTCTAATTGTAGCTGACTTCATGAATTTAAGCAAATTATTGATTGCCAGTTAGGTCTCATCGTTTGATTGTTAAATCACTAAATGTAAGCACAACTTCAATTCTATTTTTCTTATACTTCCGTCGTGTGGTATATTCCGTCAGGTTCATGACTTCATGTCTACTCCTTCTTTATCTTCTTGTGCAGTACCGTTTCAGGACTCTGGTGGTTATGGCTCTCCACAATTTCCTGCCCTGTATCGCTTAGCAAATTGTGTCTTTTTGCTATCTTTCTTAATTCCGGTTCTACCAACCAATTTGCACACTTTCGTTATGTATGCGCTGAAATGCTTTCTTCTGTTCCGCGTGTCTGTGATTGTCAATTTTTCTATTCCCTCTTTCCTCGTTATGTGCCCTAGAAATTCCAAATGTCTCTTTCTGATGTGAATTATAAGTCTCCTTTTTTGCTTCCTCTTTCCTTGAAACTTCCTTCATTCCATGTTATTCTCAGCTTCCATTTGCAGAACGACATTTGTATTGCCTGAAGTCATTTCATCTATGACGAGAATGTGCAGTTTCACTGCCATATAGGATGACCGTGGTTACATAAAAATCATGTTCTCATTTCTTTGCTTTTAATGAAATTTTCCTATTTATTAGTACTTTGATTAGCTTTAAGAAGGTAACTTTCGCTATACCACTGTGCGTTCGGTTTTCGATGTAGCAAATGTTCAAAACCTTAAATGCCAAATCAATCGTCATTGAATGTTAACTGACTTTAACTTTATTATTTTTCTCTATTTTATTCAACTCATTGTTTTTTTTTTATCCTCAGTGACCTCTTGCGGCTTAGTGTCTTTATCGCCTTGCTTGAGTGAAATGATTTAAAAGTATGTGTGCATATGTTTCTATATGTAGAGTTTCTTTTTTGTTTCGAAGCAAGACATAAATTGACACATGAATAAAAGTATATATGTTTAAAGAATTCCAAATAGGAAAATCCTAGTTTGGATTCGGAGCCGACTTCGGTAGAATATTCATTGCAGAATCTAGGGTTTGAAAGGAATATAATTGAATTCTTTAATATGAATTATTGGAACGTTGTCAAACCCTTATTTATTAATATTCATTCTAGCAACCGATTTTTTTTTTTTTTTTTTTTTTTATAAAGGGAAGATTATTCGCTAGATGATTTTGCTACGTGTAGATTTTTGTTTTCATCTTAGAAAAATAATAACAGTAGAGGAACTCTAAAGGAGCTTCTAAACTTGGATAATGCTAATATAATTGTAACATTCCCATTATCAAATAGGATGATGATCAGAAATACTTTCTCTCAAAGAAAAAAACGCGAAACTGAAACGACAGAAGAATTTCCAGTCACCATTTTTTCTCATAGGTTGATGCATCTCAACCCATCCAGGATGGTAGGGGATGGGTGTTACCATTTATAAATTTGATACCAACCAAAGCTATAGAACACTGTCTTGCTATTTAACCCATTGATGTGGGGGAAAGATATAAATTTACGCCTTTCCCAAGATTATTTATTTATACATGATTGTAATAGACTGAACTGGAATTCGTACTAAGCACTTAGATTGCTTTATCCGAGCCGTTATTCATCACACCTAACACACATTCAACTATCCGACTCTCAATGACTTCGCGCAAACAATGAAAATTCCTACTGTCATTTTAGAAATAGAATAACAACAGGGAAGCAGGTGATATGGGGATTTTTTTAAATACATACTGCCAAGCCACAAGACCTATTATTTTTAAACTCCGAGTCTATTCCCTTGCACGCAACTCGATGTGTTTGATTAAGCTCAATAGAATTAATGTTGTTAATACATATCTAACTTCTAAAAACGTATCTAAAAAAATATCTAAAAATTACTTTATTTCTTTAAATGCACATCCGCACAAATGTTTCGATCTGTTACCCCATCGCACTCTTCAGTGCCTGTTTATCTTAATGCCAGCCACTGCACAGATCTTAACTTGAACGAACCGCTCGACATGCTCACATGCAACGTAGAACATGTAGAATCTACAGTATTTCTGGTGAATTCTCTTTTATATTTGATTCGCTGTATTCTAATCTGTCTTTTATACAAAAATTGTCAGGCCTTTTGCTTGAAACTCAGAATGTTTTTTTTTCCATATTGTTATAAAGAAGACTTACAAACGCGCATATACGTGCGCGTAAACGTTCATATAGCTGCTGCAGGCTGGGGCACATATTTATGTATTTTTCTAGCAATATCAGTAATCAGTTTTTGAGTTTTACGAAAATTAATGTTCATGCTTATCAGGTTATCCCTGGGAAAGAAGCACAATATAATCTTCGAAACCCACAATTTGATACCTTGTATTAGATTTAGTAAAGTTAATACCAACACCAAATTATCAGTATTTTAAGAAAAAGTATAATATAGCAAATATTAGGAAGGATGGGAAGTTCTTCTGCAGTCGGAAATTTCTCTAAATCTGTAACATATATTAATTATTTCGAACAATGCAAGACTTATATTTTCATCAGCGAAATGGATTTGAATTAATATAAAAAAATATTTCTCGAATTAAAGCATTAATTTTTGGTTTTCGTTTAAGGTGTAATACACAGTTTAGCTGACCGTTGCTTAAGATAATAAACAGGCCAGACATTTTTTATCTATTACCGAATAAGGAAACTATAACTTAATCTATTTTCTCGAAATTTGTATGAAATTAAAACTAGGAAGATATAATCATTTTTTTCATTAATGTAATTTATTTATTGTAAGGTTTTAATGCTAGATAAAATCACAATTTTTATTAAACAAGTTCTAGAACACATAAAATAATTAAGCTACTATAAGAATGAAACAAATTAATTTATCTTCAATATCACGAAGACTGAATGATAACAAATATCATAAAATTTATTAACAAATTTTACAATAGATCAAATAATAAAACTGATATCGAAAGTAACTGAAACAGACTCATTTCTCTTCTGAATTACAATTGTTGTTTGATAAATAAGGCCTCTGATCCTATAAAATAGGGTTTAGCCAATTCAAATTATAAGTCTTCTATGGAAAAGAGACAAGAAAGAAAAAGGAAAGGAAAGCGAGAGGACGAGAATGAAAGAAATAAAGAAAGAAAGAAAGAAAGACAAGAAAGAAAGCAAGCAAGCAAGCAATACAAGGAATCAAAGAAAAATAGGGAAATTGAGAAAGAAAGAAAGAAAGAAGACGGAAAAATAAAAGACAGAAAGTTTAGATAAATAAAGAAAAACAAAGAATGAATAAAAAGAAAGAAAGAATCAATGAAAGAAAGAAAGAAAGAAAGAATAAGTAAAGGAAATAGAGAGAACTTGAAAGAAAAAAGAAATTCGAAAAGAAAAAAAGAAAGAAAAAAAGAAGAAAAAGAAATAAAAAGAGAGATAAAAAATTAAAAAAGACAGAAAGAAAGATACAGAGAAATAATAAAAACAAAGAAATAATGAAAACGAGAAAGAATGTCAGAAAGAGGGACTAAATATTGTAACACAGAAAGTGAGATAAATAAGGGTAAAGGTAGAAAGAATGAATGATTGAATGAATGAAAAAGTAAAAGTTAAAAGTAAGAGAAAGTAATAAATAAAGAAATAAATAAATCCAAAATAACAGTCTCCATTTAGGATGAATAAAGAAAATCATTTTTTTGTCTGCAAGGGTACTTAGGTTGATTATTAAATCAAATCTCTAATCCAACAAAATAGATATTAAATCTGATAGAATTATGTAACCGTTATCAAAATGAAATGAATTTATTTCTCTTCAAAATGGTTAATCTCTCCAAATCTATAAAACTTTTAGAACGGGTAGAATAATAAAACAGACAAAAATAAAGAAATGATGAAAATGATGTTTAACAGTACATAAAATAATGACATCAAAATTAGTTCAATTTAATTATCTTCAACATTACGAGACTTGATTGAAAAGGACATTCTCCAATTGTATAGAGCAAATTTTAAATAAAATGTTATATCAAAAAAAAGGTAAATGCATTTATCATCTAAATTATCAGGGTGATCGATATATAATATCTCCAGTCCGATAAAAAAATAAAAATAAAAACTTTTAGGCCAGCTAAAATATTGATATAGATACACAATCTAGAAAATGTATGTGTGCTGAAAATTATGAGGATTGAATATAAATAAAGTCTGCAGTCTTATAAAACAAATTTTAGTAAATATATTAGGTTGGTGCAAAAATAATGATGTACCGTTTTTTGACGTTAAAAAATACGTCAAAAAACGACGTTATTACGTCATTATTTTTGCACCAACCTAATAATGCAATGAATCTGGTATCAAAACAATGAAGATCGATCTCTCTACAAAATTTCTAGAATATAATGATAAATATTATCTAAACTCCTACAGATAAAATTTTAGGCCAGATTGAGTGATGAAATTTTTATCAAAATAATATAAATGCATTTCTTTTAAAAATTAAGAGAGTTTATAAAAAAAAAATTCAATGATATTTTTTTTTTTAGATTGGACACTGAAAATTTTATCCAAATGAAGTATTCTTTTACTTTTTCATAATTAACTCTTTGAGCTCTGACCACCTTCTGAGAGGTTGTAGAAAAAATGACGTAATGCCCAGCCACCAGTTGAACAGTGGTAGAGAAATTCACTTAATTCCCAGGAACTGGTTGAACGATTGGTAAACACTTGTAACTATTTTTATATCTACCGTGAAACATTACATACCAATTATTTGTGAACTTCGACTCAGGAGCTCAGGCATAAGAGTTAAAATTTTTCTGGAACGCAGGGCTCAAAGGGTTAAGACGATGACTGATGAGTAGATCCCTAATGCTGGGAAATATCCCTTTTTAGAAATGGACTTTATATTTCAATATATTAAAGTTTTAGTGTGTGTCTATTCTTCAAAAAGGAAAGTCCCTGGTTTACATTTGAATTAACCTTAAGTTAACGTTTTAAAAAGTTGACACTTAAAATCCGATTTTAGTAACCGGAAACTATTTCTTCTTCTTCTTCTTCTTCTTCTTCTTCTTATTATTATTATTATTATTATTATTATTATTATTATTATTACTATTATTATATGCGCCATGTCAATTCAGGACGTTGGCTATCATAGCTCTCTACAATTTCTGGTTCTTTGTAGCTCTTAATAAATATTGTCTTTTTGTTATCTCTGCTTAACCCTGTTCTATCGCCGATTACCTTAAACCCGCTAAGTTGGTTATACTTTCTTTTTCTCTGTCCCTCTTATTTTCAGTTAGTCATGTGGGTATCACATTTTCCATCGCTCTTTCCTCAGTATGAGCCCTAGATATTTGAACCGTCTCTTCCTGGTGTTAAGTATCTTTTAGAGATGCATAATCATTCCTATTCATCTGTGAGGAAAATGCCCAGAATTCATTGCCACTTAATTAAACTGATATAAAATAACAGTTGAGCCCACTTTTCTTTGTTTCTAAAGAACTTTTCCCATTTCTTAATACTTTCATTAGCTTTTGAAAAGCATATTTCCCTATTCCAATGCACATATACCGTGGTATTCTAAAAGACTTCTCAGATATTTTAATTTTATTACTTGCTTGATATAGGTATCTCTAATTTGTATTTCGACATTCCTTTTTGCTGGCAACCATGCATTCAGATGTTAAAATGAGGCAAATATTATTTGTTGTTAAATCTATTCCTGGTAAACAATCATCTGGGTTGTTGATTCCATCACTTGCCAATTATGCGGAGTTTTCTAACGTTATAATTTGTGTTACATACCAATGTCCTTCAAGTAGGCTAGGATAGTCGATACTTTTGTCTGCTTGAAAATGTCATCTGTACTTGTCATAGCATAAAATCATTGATGTGTAGTGGAAAGGCCACTACAAACGGTTAGAACAGCTTTTGCGCTATGTACCACCAGACGTCCTGTGCATTTAGGAGGAAATTGTAGGAGAGATTACAGATAGATATAGGTATGTCATAATTTTTTCTTCATAGAACGACATTCCTTGATTGGGCTTAATTTTATCAAGTTTGTTGTTTGGGTGCAGGTTTCATACAACTTGCCTTTTGTTTAGAATATAGTTGCTTCGAATTTGAAATATACATATTTAAGAACTAATTTCCTGATATGTCAGCTTTTCCGTTTTCCTGGATGGAATATAATATGTAACATAATATGTATTCATATTTCCTTGTAAGGAAACGGTTAATATTACCATTACCATAATAATATTAACATTACCATAATAATATATATAATTTATTATGATATATTATAATATATATTATCCTGATGGTGTAATGGAATGTCCCACATTCCCTATCGCCCATGTGGACTGACTATATCAGTGGCTGTATATAGTGAACACAGGATATACCTGGGGGCTTACTTCAGGAATTTATAACCTGCCACCCGATTCCCTGTCTTTTAGTAATGAATTCTCTTTTACAACAAACCTCTCTTCTTTCATCTACGCGCGTGTTGCTGTTGCTTCATTCATGTTACACAAATATCTGTTTGTAAACTCTTTAAGGATAAAACAAAAAATGAGTTGAACATAATGCCTTGTTGTTTTGGGGGGTTTTATTTTTCGACCCTAGAAGCATTCTAAGTAGATAACTCCAATTTCACCGTTATGCATGCGCACCTTTATCAGTCTCTTCAAATTTCATTGACTAGTCAAACCTTCTACACTGAAGAGGATGGAAAACGAAAATCTCCTGGAAGAGTTTTTCGTCTTAAAACAGAACATTCTTTGACGGCAGAAGATAGTGTAACAAAACTAATTATCTTTGATCGAATTATCTTTTGTGATTAAAAATTTATTTTCCTTTAAAATATAGAATGAACATTTTGACAAGCGCAATACATATAATTTTATATTATAATATATATATATATATATATATATATATATATATATATATATATATATATATATATATATAATAGATGACATATATTATTATTCGGTCAAGCCAGCTCGGACATTTAAAAGTCACGGCAAACATCACAGTCCTGCATTTAGGTTGAAACGTCATAAGAGTGGCATTCTCTTTCATGAAATAAATGGTCAATATAAGTGTTGCTGATCGACTGACCCGTCTTGTACCATGGCTACGTGTCCAGACCTGCCGAACACTCGCAATTTCTTGTTTTGCTCGCTAGCAATGTCCTGCAAAGCGCATCCTTCGTTCGCGTACATTGTCGATTTTCGCGTACATTGTCGATTTCCGCGTACATTGTCGATTTTCGCGTAAGATTGCAGTGATTGGTCAACAACGCCATGATTCAGTTAGATGTTGTCTCCAAGAGATATTAAATATAGCTCTCAGCTTCTGAGTTTAGGTTTCATTCAAATCTATTATTTGCTATATGTATATTATATTATTAGGTTGGTGCAAAAATAATATCGTTTTCTAACATATGTTACTATGTGAGAAAACGATATTACTTTTGCACCAACCTAATATCTAACAAAAACCCAAGGTAATATAATATGCATATTATAGCAGATAATATAAATGGATATGTATAAGTAATATAATATAATATATAATTATATAGTTTGTTTTTTTTTTTTTATTATTGAATCTAAAAGCGAATCGCCATTTAGTGTATCGTTTGTCAAATGTTCTATTTTGACATATTACCCATGAACCTGCCTTTCCTCAATTACATTGGTTTAACGCTTTATAATTCAGATTTTCTCTTTTAATCTGCATTCTTTATTAGGCACCAGAGAATCTTAATTCCATAATCAATTGCTGCTTGATTTGCTGACTATTTCATCCGATAATTCATTGATAAATATTGAGTGCTTGATCAACCACTAGATGGAAAGAACGTTCTCAAAAGAAAAACAGTGATCTGAAATAAAGAAGTACTTTTCATTGTAATTTTTTCCATGACTGACGAAAATTCCGTTAATTGTCGCTAATGACACCTCATTTCACGTTGAACTTCAGTGATATTTAGAATACATTTGGACACGTGGTTCTTTGTCTACATCCGAAATATTTGTGATATCGAAAAAAACATTATTTTTATGACTTCGCTTTTACGTCTTCGGTCTTAATAAGGTCTCTTAAGTCTTGCATGCACAAAGTACTCCTCCTACGAGCATAATAGCAACATCTGCATACAAACTAACAGTGTCAGTATGGGAAATCATCTCAACCCTTGCTTTTCTAATTACTACATTTCCCACGAAGAAAACAATATTTAAAAAGGTCGCTAAACTCAAAATATATATCCGCTACATAGACGATAATTTTATTTTTGCGAAAAACAAACAAGAAAAAGATAATCTCAAAACCACATTTGAAAAAAAAAACTGTCCTTAACTTTACGTACAAACTTATTCAAAAAATAAACACCCGTTCTCGTAGAATACAGTAACAACACTTTCAGCACCCTTTTGTATTAAAAGAAACAAAAAAAAACACTAGCAAAGCCTCTTGCCAACTTAATTTAAATTACTCGTAATTTTCCAATTAGAAATAAAAATTTGTGATAAAAAAATTCTTCAAGCGAGCACACGAGTATTAATCCTCGAGTCTACCTTAAAAAAACTCAAAATAGCAAAACAGACACTAGTTAACAATGGGTTTCCTAACTACCTCATCGACTACCAGATAAGTCTATTTCTTTTTAATGTAAATAACAACGATACTGGACACAAAGACAAAAACATTAACATAAACATCATCTACAAAAACAAAACGGGCATCAACCGTAAGTAAGTTGAATCTTCAGTTAGAAATATCATAAAAATACACCGTTGATTGGAACAAAAAATATTAATTATCTATTACGAAAAAATTAAACAGCTATCATTGCCCTAAAAAATAATAACAAACCTCCAAAATCAAAACAGGGCCACAATGTGCTGAGGGTGTTTGGAGAATAAAACATCCCTATAGCGCGAGATACGTACACACAACCCCTACATTCAAGTAAAAATAAAAAATAAATCATAGTTGATATTACCTAAAAGTATTGCTGAAAGCGCGCGGAAATGCAGAACTTTTGGATATATATATATATATATATATATATATATATATATATATATATATATATATATATATATATATATATATATATATATATATATATGAGAGTAAATCATGTAAGAGTTTATTTTAAAAACAGCAAGATTGACCTTGCTAACCGAAACGCTCCTCTGTGGCTAGATCGGTAAAAGCACATCAGTCTATATGACGGTTCCGTATAGGATAAATGTTCGATTCCTGTCGGAGGACGCATATTTTCTATGAAAATTTCTGGGACATTCAGGCCGGTAAATGTTGTTAATACTGTTTATTATAAACAGAGCATTTACTTAAATATTTGTATTTATAAAAAAACGTATTAACAAAAAAATGTTTTAAAATAATTGTCAGACTTTGTTCATTTCATAATTAATTAATTAAAATAAAATATATATATATATATATATATATATATATATATATATATATATATATATATATCCCCTTAAATTCACGGATCAACTCATTACTGTTATTATTAACTTCATTAAGGAAGGGGCCGTATTTTTTCTTTTTTTTTTCATTTCAAAAGTGTTTAATTGCTAATTCAAAATATTAATGTAATTGAATGTTGTAAATTTTTCCACGTGCATTTACAAAAATTACAACTATTAATTACATTAATTTTTAATTTTAGCAATTCACCCCTGAGTCTGATCTTAGATGAGATTGAAAGAAAATAAGATAAATGAAAAAATTACGTCGTCTTCCTTAATGAGTTTAATAACAACAATAATAAGTTTGATAGAATAATGCACATTGAGTGTGGATACTAATAAATTCCTCCATGTAAAATAAGAAATCTAAAGTGTATTCGCTTAATAAAAAAAATTCTTTTTTCCTCACCGTTTTGTTCAACTCTAAGTTTCAAGCACACTCCAATCTTCAGGTGCTTTTTGAAAACTGACCGTTGTAAAGTCCTATTACAAATGTATTTTTCCCGTCTTTCGATACTTTGCACGACCGTTACGCCCTGTAATTGCCACATAAATAATGAATTATTCCGTCTTGATTGTGTGGCAATTGAAGAAAAGTCACTACTTGGTTTCAGTGAGAAAATGAATGAAAGAAATAAGGATAGGGAGATATTAGTAATTAACGTCTCCTGTTAATATCTCATAATGAACTATTCCATTTTTGGATTGTTCCGCTTTGGTCACGTAGAAAGGAGGGAAAAAACACTACTTGGTTTCAGTGAGAAAAAGAAAGATAGAAAGAATAAATGAATGAAAGATAGTAGTAATTAACATTTCCTGTTAATACCACATAAATAATGAACTATTCCTTTTTTGGACTGTTTCGTTTTGGTCACGTGGAAGGAGGGAAAAATACTTGGTTTCAATGAGAAAAAGAAGGAAAGAATGAATGAATGAATGAAAGATAATAGGAAGAAGAGAAGAAAACACTACTTTGCTTCAGTGAAAGGAAGAGAGAAAGAAAGAAAGAAAGAAAAAAGAAAGAAAGGATGGATTATAGAAGTATTTAAAGGGTGTTTCAGTGAAATAGAGAAAACTTTTAAATGTCAAACCTGCTCATTTCTGTCCAATTCTTAAAATAACGGTCAGGAATCATATTTATTATTGTTATTGAAATATTTTGGTAAATTATTTATAAAGGTTGAACAAAGACTAGTGATCCGATTTCTTTGGTCGGAATATGACATCGGTTGTTCTAATCACAATACGTCGACAATGGACCATCGATTATAACTGTGTACGGGAAGATTAAAAATGTCATGACACGCGAAACGCACAAAGAAGAAACATGGCGCCTGTCGTCCTCATCCACTGACGAGAAGATTCAGCAATCTCGAGTGATGATAATGGAGAACAACCGAGTTCGATAAGGTAACATGTTCTCTGTAGATTCCAACACATTTTTTTTTCTCCTTGGTCCGACCATGATAAAAATGTAACATTACGCCAGGGGTGATTTCGGAAACCTGTGACGGCATTGAATGTAAAATTTGGGCTTTAACATGACAAAAATGCGACAAAATACTTTTGTCCAATTCTTTACATTAACTACTCACAAAAAAGTGTTTCTTAATCTGCGCTCGTGGCACGTGGAACTAGAACAGTCTACCCCAGTGAGCGAAATAAGGGGTTCAGTTCGATATTCCAACCACTTGAAGAAGGCCGGAGCGTACAACGGCCGAAACGTTGTAAAAAATATGGCGACAAAGATGAGGACAATAGTCCGAATAATGTAAATAGTGTACATAATACCTCATCTCCGAAATATAGACAGATACTGAAAGGCCGAAATTTTGTAATAAATATGGCGACAAAGATGAGGACAATAGTCTGAATAATGTAAATAGTGTACATAATACCTCATCTCCGAAATATAGACATATACTGAAAGGCCGAAATTTTGTAATAAATATGGCGACAAAGATGAGGACAATAGTCCGAATAATGTAAATACTGTACATACTACCTCATCTCCGAAATATAGACAGATACTGAAAGGCCGAAATTTTGTAATAAATATGGCGACAAATGTGAGGACAATAGTCTGAATAATGTAAATAGTGTACATACTACCTCATCTCCGAAATATAGACAGATACTGAAAGGCCGAAATTTTGTAATAAATATGGCGACAAATGTGAGGACAATAGTCTGAATAATGTAAATAGTGTACTTAATACCTCATCTCAGAATTATAGACAGATACTGAAAAAATATAAAATTTATTTTGAGTTATTCTGGAAATTCTTCGAAATTAATTTGTTAGTAAAACCTGCGTAAGTTGAATAGTTTTCTACATTTTTCTTAGACCATATTGCTAACAGCTATGAATCTTATTTTTTGTGTAAATACCTAGCACATCAAACCCCATCTTTCACACTGAGTACAATGTCAATTTTCATGGAGACATTGAAAAATCAATCTACCCTTCTGTAACAGCATCAAGGAAACTGGCGAGGTCAAGCTGAAACTTCGATCACGTGACCGCAATTCTACCAATCATAAGCACGCACTCGTAGAAGCCAGACTGACAGAGATGAAGATATATTACGGCGAAAGTGCAAATAATGTTTGACATACCCTTGTATATATAAAACGATATTCAATATGTTTTTGCCTCTGGTAGGCTTAGAGATATTAGGAAAACTATTTACATCGGTAAAACCGTTGAATGTTCCATTCGCCAAAGAAAATTGAATGGTCATATTTCGTGTGGATCATTAAATAAAGATCAGCATAAAAGTCTCATAAGGCAATTGCTGTCTCCATTTTCTCTCTAAAGGCCCTTTTCACGTTTTCGAGTTGATGCTCTAATTCATTCGATCCTATCTAGGGACAACGTATTTTTGTTATCTATCGTTCAACTTAGCGACATCGATAAATACGAGAAAGAATTTACAATATCTGTTTCTTTTTGCGCTGTTCTTAATGATATTGCTGTATTTTTTATTATGTTTACAGTGCAATATATATTCCTTCCCGCTTGCCTTTTTTTTTCTTAGTTTCAGAATATAATATAGAGTCCTTTCAAACGTATTGGAAGAACGTACAGCGCCTTTCCGTCATTATCAACCTATTTATCTAGTTCTTTTGAACTGGCTGGAAATATGGCATTAGCTAATCAGCTACACATGCAAACCAATATTCTTTTATGGGAGCGAGTTTGTAAATTGCTTTTGTAGGTAATAACATCTATATATTTGTCTCATGTCTGGGGACATACTATGGCGAACGGAGTCAATTACTGTAAGGTTGCATATAAACAAAATATATAGGTCTTAATTTAATTAGTAGCAAGCGCGAAAATATGTCAATTCCCTGATGAGAAATCGTGTTTCTCTTTGATTCACAATGATAGGGGAGTTCTGAAACATTCATTGCCTGTTCCATTTCGTATAATTTGTACAAACAACTGAAGATTTCTCGATTGCCTTCTATGTTTCTCCAAGACTATTTAGCATGCTTTCTTGATATTTTTTTATTCTCTTCTGTTCTGGTCCGAGAACGTGTCTGTATGTATATACGGAAACATGCGATTGCTTCTGACGTATTTGTTTTCCCTCCTTTGTTTTGAATCACATCAGTTTCGATTTGTCAGAAAGTTGTTATCTTGGACTTTATCGACCGTTGGTAGCTTTTCAAAGTTCCTGCAAACCGTACTATGAGTTGACAAAATTGTCTAGGCGCAATGAGTTATCGATATGCTAGTACAATATCACATGTCATCGTGACCGAGGGATTTGAGCGCACTGACCTTTTTCAATCTGTTGATCACACCATATGTTGTGCTCACGCATAGAAACTGCCTGTTCATCCTAGTTGCAGTATAGAACACAGGTAGGTTCTCTGAGTGTTGAACAAACGCATATGTGCCTGATCGGGCTTCTGCAACAAAGATTAGCTGATTAGCCTACTAGATAAGCATACTCGGATGCGAGGGCCTTTATTATTATTAATGTTATTAATATTATTATTATTATTTAGTAAGCTACATTCCTTTATAATACTCAGTGTTTGATAAACGTGAAGAACATTCCCTCGTATGAATAGACACAGCGATTTGTTAGCGGAATTGGCAGATTGGATTGCTCAGAAACTCGTTATTATGTCTGTTGTATCTACATTATTGCCTATTTTGCTTTTCTGTTACTCTTCTTCATGTGTTTACGAACTATGATTAGGATATATATATATATATATATATATATATAAAACAAAGAGGTTGTAGTGGTTCCAACGAGAGAAAAGTATGTATATTAAAAAGAAGTGAAGAGAGGTGCCGTAAACGTTTTTGGTTGTAATGTGGATTTATTTAGAAAAAATATTATGCTTTGTTTTACATAATATCATAATATTATGCTTTGTTTTACATAATGTTGTAAACATTATGTAAAACAAAGCATAATATTTTTTCTAAATAAATCCACATTACAACCAAAAACGTTTACGGCACGTCTCTTCTCTTCTTTTTAATATATATATATATATATATATATATATATATATATATATATATATATATATATATATATATATATATGTACGTATATGCATATATATGTACGTATATGCATATATATAATTAATGTATTGTATATATGCAATTCCTCGTCAGAGTTAGATTGTTAATATTTCTCGGTTTTCTTGTAATTTTATTGCGGTGTGAACGTGTTAGTTTGATTTTCGTTTGATGATTGTTTATTATTTTCATTTTCTGCCTTTTCGTTTTTCTTTGCGCATGGGTGTATGTATGAACAAAGGTTCACCAAATTATGCTACAGGAAATCAATTATTTTACATAAAACACAAAAACACAGTCCCCTAATTAACAACTATATAATCAGCATATTCCTCTTCATCAATGGCAATATAGCCACAACTAAATCTATGTTATTAGAAGCTCTTGGCCAAGACACTCTGAATACGGTTCATACTTAGGGACTGCGTTATTTTCAATGCAAAATATTCTCCACTTTAAAATTCCATGCACTAGCGTTGCTGGATATCATGAGTCACAATTGAGTCTTTTAATGAACAATTGTAATGGTCATACTCGACAACACTTCATGTATGCATGTATGAAACATTCAATATTCGTATAAAATAATTATAATGCATACACATATTTGATTTATACTTTTCATTTTGTGTGGTCAATCTCGATTTAAACGTTAACCTCGAAAGCTCATTTACCATCACTGAAAAAAGTCCAGGATATAAACCAACAAAATCTTGTTTAACGAATGGAGAGGTCAAAAGTACTTGTATAAAGCAGAACATTAAACACATTATTCAACATTTGGATCCTGATATGTATCATCTTATTCAAGAATTGGAGAGAAAACCAGTTAGGGTTACGTGTTAATTAGTAAGATTTTATCACCAAACGATTACTATCTTAAAAAAAAAATTCGTACAATCTATTTTTTTGTTTTAAAATAACATGCAAAGGGTTGATAAGCCATAGAAAACGAATCAATCAATCAGCCAAAAAATATATGGATCAGTGTCCAGCTTTGTTAATTAGAAGAAATGGAGCTGTAATTTTCCTTATGGTATATATCTCCGAGAAATCTTTCTGAGATAAAACCTGGGAAATCGGTTGAATCTAATGATGGCACCTGCTTCTCGTCGTTCCCAGAGTCAAACTGGCCCGGTGATAGCTTTTCTTTACTAAAAAAAATTATATTTCAATCATTTCTTGCTAAAAGAATCATCACTATAGGTTTTGTGTGTCTCAATCGTAATTTAAGGATGGCCATAGGCGACAAAGTCACTATATATATATATATATATATATATATATATATATAGTGACTTATATAGTCACTATATATATATATATATATATATATATATATATATATATATATATATATATATATATATATATATATATATGTATATATATATCAGGACGGTAGACGAAAATAAATAAATATACTGTTTAATAAAGAAATGACGCACCTACTCAAATATAAGTATTCACTAGAATAAAGTTTAAAGTGATATATATATATATATATATATATATATATATATATATATATATATATATATATATATATATATATATATATATATATATAAAACTTTTGATATATGTATATGTATATAATATCACATTTAATCGTTAATTTACATGTTTTAGATGCGCTCTACGCCCACGATATTAATTCACCAATGTTGATACAATAATTTTCCCAACGTTGGTCATTGAAGTAGTGTTGCTTGAATGGATGAAAACTAAACAGTTTTTGTTTAAACCAATAGATATATAGATAGATAGATAGATAGATAGATAGATAGATAGATAGATAGATAGATAGATAGATAGGTAGATAGATATGACCATATATAGTTTTGGGGTATTTATTGGTTAATATCAGTGATAGAGCTTATATAAATATAAAACTAGACATTAATTTCAACATCTAGAGACGACAGTCTGTTTCAGACATAACGCAATCATCAGTCATTTTTTTCATTCAGTCTTATATGCACTTGAGAGAGAGAGAGAGAGAAAGAGAGACAGAGAGAGTGAGAGAGGCAAACAGAGAGATGGTAAGTAAGTTTCATGTTATTATATAAATTAGATAAATGTTAAAAACACAAATTTGCTTTGAACAATTTTTGTCAGATTTTAAACGATTAATGTGACGTCAGAACATCGCACAAGTAACATTTTAAGCAGTTTAAACATGTTTTCTGAATGTTATTGCAAATATTATAAAAGATTGCAGTGCGAAGTCATTACGCAGATGAATATATTATGGCTTTAAGACATCTGAAATCGTACAAAAATGAGATCTGTCTTTTTTCGATAGCACATGTTAAATCATGAGTAAAGGAAATGATACAAACAATACAGAAAATAACACTTTTTTGAGTGAATAATGCCAATATTGGAGATATTTCTCTGAGATCATTTCTATAAAAGACAGGATGTATGTGTGTGTGTGTGTGTGTGTAACGAATGCACGACTGCAAATTTTCGACGGATTTGCACTATAATTTACATGCACATGCTCCAAGTTAGCGGGAAGACCAAGACCGACTTTACATTTCCCAACTCCCATCGATAGCGGAAATAATCGATATTTTCATGCTTCTACGACAGTTTTCATGTAGTTTGCGGCCATTTTGTACTGGCCAGAGTGAAAGCCTATAGCTGGCTGCCACGAATAGGCAGGAATATTCTACTGGCCAGCGTGAGAGCCAACAGCTGACTGACACGAATGTTAACTAGGATGCTAGCATGCAAAAAATAAACCGATACCTGTATCCGTCACAAGTGGGAAAAATTTAAATCTACATGGCACTTTACTCCAATTGGCTCATCCGCTTGCTTAAACTCAACATTGATTCTGATTCCGCAGAACTGGGTTGGGCGTGAAAAAGTATTTGTTCTTTTTTCATTCGGTTTTTCCAGTTACGAGTCCTTTTTTAAAGCTCATCGTTTTGTGTTCATTTTTGTTTTAGGTCTTTTTTCGTAACAGATTTAGTTTAGTATAGACCTTAGAAAAAATTGGCAAGAAGTAAGGCATGTAGCAACATCAGCACGGCAAAGAGCACTCCTTTAAAGGCAAGGAAGGGCAAACATATTTTAATTCAAGCACGGGCAATGCTGGGTCTAGTAGAACGATAAAAAGGTCTTTCAAAAAATAACTAAGTTGTGAACTAGAACCTGAGATAAAAAAAAGATCTTTAAGAATAAGTCTTCATGAAAGTAACGTAAACTTAAGCGAATCACAGGGAAACAACCACTTTTGAGCAGAGGTCAGGATCTCTGAACAGGCTGGGATTGAGGGTGTCAAAAAGGACAAATGTTGTGCAAAAATTAGCAAATTGCCATCTGTCAACAAATCCCCTATGAAAACTACTCTCAGTAAAGGCAAATATTTTACAGTATTTCAATCGTAATTTAAGGATGGCCATAGACAAAAACGTCACTCAGAGACGATTAATCTTAGTAGCAATGTCAGAATGAGTGAGGGTATTCGAAAACGATAAATTATCTATCGATATATACATGCGCGTACACACACACAGATATATATATATAAATTTGGTCTGAAGAGATGGAGGTCTGTGTCCACGAAATAAACTATCACTTACCAAATGGATTTTTAAAGATTCTGTATTCATGATATATATATATATGTGTGTGTGTGTGTGTTCAGGATATTGAAAATGCTGGAATTAAGTAAATCGTGAAGCACAAACGTCGTGCAATAATTAGCAAATTGCCAACTGTCAAGATATCTCATAGGCAAACTCCTTTCAGTAAAAGCAAATATTTTAAAGTATCAGAATTTGGATAGTGCAATTCCCAGCTTCACCGTTTGAAAGTGAAGCGTGTATTTATGCAAGATTCTAACTCATGTATATAAGGTTACGTGAGAAGCCTTTGAGCGTAAAGGTTTCACAGGCGTGAAAGATAATGGTATGTCCACCATCAAGTCTCGATATGAATTCCATCGAAAATCTGTGGTCAATTGGGAAGATCGAATTATATGGAGGTGGCAAACAATTTGACAGCTAAATAAGGCCGTGGGAAGTAATTAAAACAACCAACCAGTTTAAGTAAATCTTGTATTAAAATCAACGTCCAATTTATTGATCATAAGGGTGGCTATATTAAGATGAAAATGCGTCAATGACTAATATATTTGTTTCTTATTTGTTCTATTATAGGTGATTATAATTGTTGATAAGTTGTTATTAAAATAAAAATTCTTGCCATCTGTTCAGCGTGTTGTTTTTTTTTGTTTTGTTTTTTTTGTCTCCCGCTTAACTGCGAACCACACATAATAATTAAGGAGGTTCTAGTCTGCGGAGTTAGGTTGCCATATATAAGGGCTGATGTGGTCGTAGATACTGTCTGACAGTCAGTTGCTTGTGAAGCATGTTCAGAATCTTGTCGCCAGATATAGGAACTTCCAGCAGCCACCCTCTTGACCACTGCCATCACTAACTTCTCAATGCACTTGATATAGACCTACGAGTTGCGTCTGATGTTCCGGTCTTCTTTTCAGAACCATCAGAGTGAGTTTTCTGAGCTGCCGTACCTTCGTTATCACGATTAGCCTCAACCAACTGTTTCTCAATCCTCTACACACTCCTCAGATTGACACCAAAGCACTTTGAAATTCTCGTATTAGAGCTAGCGCTGCGAATACCAAGCAATAAACCATGCTGTTTTCAAATTTATGGCGGAGTGAATTGCATTATAGTGCTCTTTTTCTCACGGAGTGCCCAACTGAACCTACTATAATCTGCAGTCAAAAAACAAAATTAAAAAAACAACGTACATACGTGAAATTAAGATATTAAATGGATAATATCTACCCATCACACCCTCTGAATATATATATATATATATATATATATATATAGATAGATAGATAGATAGATAGATAGATAGATAATTTTACTCTACATGTATTGAACCCTGAACCCTCTTTTAAATTAAATGTCTTGAATTTTGGAATTGTAAGTATATTGAATCTCATCTTACCTGAATATATATACATATGTACATGTATATATATATATATATATATATATATATATATATATATATATATATATATGCACACGTGGCCTGACGATTGCATATAGCATGAAACAGACTGTGGCCTCTAAGTGTTGACTTCTATGTTCCCTTTTATATTTACACACGCTCTATCACTGATATTGAGCACTTTACTCCGTAAATATAGCACACCATAAGACTATATTTCTTAATATATATATATATATATATATATATATATATATATATATATATATATATTTGCACCAACCTAATATATATGCATGTATATATAGAGAGAGTGAGAGACAGACAGGTGTGTGCTTGTGTGTGTGTGTGTGTGTGAAATTCAAGCGTTATTTTTAGCGGATAACAATATTTTAGTAAAACGTTCCGCTGTTATTTTTAATCTGAGTATTTATTACTTTCTATTGTACTGAATATTTGAAAAATGTTATTAAAGAAAAAATACACGCTCTTGGGTAGGATTCGAACCTATGATTGCAGGAGAAACCGTTGTTAAATCCGACGGGCTTATGGCGAATCAGCGACGGATAGCATCCAGAATAGCGTCTTTAATCGAAATCCCTCACGTCACTAATTCTCGAATCATTCGTATCCGCTCAGTTTCGTGTCCAAACATAAATTTCTAAAAATAATTGATGTGGATCAATCAATACTGATTAATCTATCTGTATGTATTTATGTATGTATGTATGTATGTATGTATGTATGTATGTATGTATGTATGTCTGTCTCTTTCTTTCCTTCTTTCTATCTCGTTCTCTTCATTATCTATCTATCTATCTATCTATCTATCTATCTATCTATCTATCTATCTATCTATCCCGTTCTCTTCATTATCTATCTATCTATCTATCTATCTATCTCTTTTCATTTTTTATCTATCTATCTCTCTCTCTCTCTCTCTCTCTCTCTCTATCTATCTATCTATCTATCTATCGTCTTCATCTATCTTTATCAAATTTTGTTTCTTTTCTAATCTTTATTGGCTTACCATTTTCTGTCTGTGCTGTCTTTCGCCTCTGCTTCAAAATATTCATGTTCATTTATCGTCCCAGTATATTTCGCCATCTCTTCTTCACAGCCAATCGGACAAACACCTTGATTAATATTTCTGTGTTTGAATTCTTTTCTATGTGTGACGTTATAACACATTCAATCAAGTGTCACTGTTTCTTCCGGCCATTTTTTTTTTTTTGTATTCTTTTCCTTCCTCAGTCCTTACTTTCATATCCCTCTCTCTACTCTTCTCATCTTCACAGAATTAACCATTGGCAGGTCGTTAATTTGAACATGCAAGATTCAAATGACTGTAAATAAACCGCCTCCTGATTTAAACACCGCAAGAGAAAATTTATAGGAAAGTGTATTTTTTTCTAGTTACACCGCTTTTATCGATCGGAAGGCTAATAAAATAACACCGTTTGCAAGTTTTACGTAATAAAGCTAATTTGTGCGTCGACAAGGATGGATTGGCCAAGTAAAAATCAAAAATGAAATCATATACATAAAAAGAGATGAAAATGTTGGTACTTTCTTTCCGGTGACTCTCGATCAAGATTATGGCCCCAATTCTCATATTTATCCATCAGAGAAATCGTTTTTTTTTCTTCCATTGTGTATCAAATCCCTTGAGAATATGCGTGATCATAGTTATTCATAACTTCTTTCGTTTATTTCACTATGCAACTTTTATCTTTTCACTGTCCCTTTTTGATATTGTTCTTTCGTTTGTTCGCACAAATTAATCTAAGTAGTTTACTTACTGATCTGACCTTATTCTCATGTCTTATTGGATTACCTCCCTTAAATAAATTACAGGTAGCGCGGATCCAGAAAGTATCTTAATAAAATTCGAATATAAAAGTATGTAGATTTTATAACCGATTTCTCAAAGTTTCACAAATGTTCAATATGCGCACCACCTGTGGTACGATTGATGTCCAGTAGGTAGTCCAGTTCCTGCCAAACACGCTGTAGCATGTCTTGCGTAACATTCTACAGCGCCTCATTGCAAACCTGTCTCAGTGAGATGCTACCAGCAAGATGAATCTGACGTGCCAGTGATAACAATGTGCTGTTAAAATAGTCCACCATGTTCACCTGACTTCACACCTTGTGATTTTTTCTATAGGCCCATGTCCTCCTCTTGCTACAAGCCTAGAATAACTTAAGAGAATCACTGAGGTGCTGGAGAATGTTACGCATGACATGCTACAGTGTGTATGCTAGGAGCTGGACAAACGACTCAACGTGTGTCGTGTGAGAGGTGTTGCGTATATTGTACATTTGTGAAGCTTTGTAAAATCTAATATATCTACATCCATTTGAATATCTTGTTCTAAATCTGACGCATAAATATTTCATTGTACGACATAGAGTCTATTTAATTTCGTTTGGGTGAGCCATAAGGTTGCTCGAATATTCACATTTTTAATTTTGGTGAGGGCAACCATCATCTCGAAAATGTCAACTGCAAATGGGGTTCAGATAACGACAACTTCAACAATGAGCTTGCTTTCTTTACTCTCTTTTCTCTAACCATGTTATTCTCTTTTTAATTACCGTAATTGTTCATGTATAATACGCCTTCATCCATAATACGCAAACCTTACATTTTGCTGAAAGTGTGCATAATACGCACCCCATGTTTGGCAAACAAACCCCTATACATTGTACCTCTCTAATTTCCTTAAGGCAAGCGTTTCCTAATCTTATTTTAAAAAATGTTTTTAAACATAGAATACTATTATTCTAATTTGGTTTTATGATAATTGTTATTTCATTTTACGGAATTTTTTTAAAAGGTTTTTTGTAGCTGTGCATAATACGCACCCCTGATTTTGGTTTTATTTTTTTAGTAAAAAAATGTGTGTTATAAATGGGGAATTTCAGTCCATTTATTTAATTGGAGCTTGTTTAAATTCCATAAAACTTTTATTCTTTATGACACAGAGTCGAGTGAATGTGAAAAATTATGTTTACTAGAGAATACTGCCAGGTTTTTAAAGTGTTAATTATCCTTGTTTTGAAGCAGATTTCCATGAGTGATGAGAAATCTGAAGATGAGGAATCTTGTTTTGATCACATGTCTCTCAAATTATTATCTATCATTTTCTTTTTAAAGTAAATAATATTTAACTATTTACTAAATTTCCTCACATTTATAGGTTAAGTAGTAGGGTGTATATTTGGAAAATCATTATTTTAATATACATTGCTATTAAAATATTCACTTTCAAAATAATCTCTAAATGTAGATTAGCCTGTAAGAAAGAAATTAGGCAATCGATGTCGTACATCTCTGTTTTTGTTCTGTCATCAATTCGCTCAGAATAGTGAAGTAGCTTATTTGATGTTTCTCATTGCTTCCCGCGTCTATAATGTACCCATTGCGTTTTACTTTGTCTGAGTCATTCTTCTTCATAAATAACGCTGTCGTCTGCCTCTTCTGAATTTTGAACTCATTTCGCGGGCTCGTGTGAATTTTGCAACAGATGTGTCTGAGTGCTCTTACTAAAAGCCAGGTGACATTAATTCACGTGTCATTTTCGATTGGCAAGTTTTCATCTTCCTTACAGCTGTCATTTTCTTTCAGACTCAGCAAGCATCCTTCGCTAGAATAAAAACTTTTCAAATCCTTTCTTCAAAAGGATAAAGAAGATTCGAAATTACATAGCAGTTTGGCGTTTGACTTCTACAAACCTTTCCTCTCTTTTAATGAACTGCTTATATTCTGAAAGCTATATATATATATATATATATATATATATATATATATATATATATATATATATATATATGGGTCCTGGTAACGTTCGAGTGTCACTGCTTTTTTCTTAATCGTCTGAGAGGAACCTTTCTACCTTCTGCCAGCATGATGCTAATTGCTGTGACCAAGTAATGGGGTAAGTAATATCAAAAAACTATGTTTCCATATATCTCGTATATTAAACGGTAAGTACACCAGAACAGTATTACACGACTAGTGAGAATGAACCGAATGAACTAGCGCTCAATCTGTTCACTGTTCACTGCTATATTTAACACCCCCCCAAGAGGGGCGTATGTGGTACAAGACAGAGTTTACCGTGAGTTCTCCGATCCCGTAGGCCCGGTCAAAATTATTCCCTTAGAACCTGCATGAACAGGTTAAGGGCCTGTGTACCTTCCCGGACGAAACTTTGCCCTTTGCCAAAGCCTCGTTCGAGTTCCTCTATGCTCAAGGGAGAGAGTTCAACAGGACAGTGCTAACAGATCTGTTCACTGTTCATTGTTATATTTAACAGCCCCCGCCCACAAGGGATTTATGTGACATAATGCTGAGTATATCGTTGGTTCTCCGAGACCGTAGGCTCAGCCAAAAATATTCCCTTAGAACCCGTATAAACGGGCTCACGGTCTGTCTACCACCGCGAAGGAATCTTTGCCCTTTGCGAAAGCCCCGTCCGAGTTCCTCTCTACCAAAGACAGAGAGTTCGACAGCACAGTGCGAAAAAAACAGTTCAGTGTTCTCCAAACCTTCTCTCCTACTAAACTTATAGTAGGCAGAAGAGTCTAATATAGATTCTTAGAGGGACGATATCACAACAGTAATCTACAGGAGATTGACTCGTTGCGCCTTCTCTGGGTAAGGTTTTCCGCTGACATGATGTGGAACGTTTCTACTAAATCAAGTGTTAGATCTGCTATTAGGAAGGATGGGTTACTGTCTTGTGTTACACAGTTTTTCACGCATGTATCTATATTACTTATGTATAAGTTTAACATTCGACGTAGATTTGATAATTACTCCATATATGGTCTCTATATTTAGAGACCCTTATAAACCCCAAAGAAGAATCTGTAATTTCATTGGTCCTGAACTGCCATCTTGGATTCAGTCATACCAACCTAATCTAACTTCACTGTGCCTTTTCTATAAATATTTTCATCGTAATTTTTCCGATAAAATTTTCCCTATGGAAATCAATTACGGTCGGTACTAGATTGCTGGCAAGGTCTCATCACTTTACAGTTGAAATTGCTACATTTAACCGTAAGTTCTCTGCTAACAGTTTATTTTTCGCAGTTGTTGAAATCTTTTCAGGCTTCTTGCCTTTAACCTTCAAAATTTAAATGCAATGTCTATCGTTATCTTCTTTCTTCTTAATTTATGTTTTTTTTTATTGTTCTTGCTCCTCAATAACGTTTTCTTTATTTTTTATAATCTTTTTCACCCAGTAACATCCACCCCTTAGTATCAGTGGCTTTGTGGGCTTGCTCTCTGTGAAATGATTAACAAGATGTAAATCAGATGGTTTTAATTGAATTAAGCCAGTAGGACTACAAGAGGACCATCATTTTTCGAACAATGTTAATTGGCGCTGCAGAGCAAAAACAAAGAAACGGCTTTCCCATGAGGAGTATCAACAACAGCAAAAGCAAAAACAGATAGTGAGACTCGAAAAAAAATCAAGATATTGATATTATACGTTACTTCAACGGGGGAAACTAAAGAATACCCATCAATACAGGAAAGAGAGATAACAGTTAATGGACTTGATAAACATATCTTCCAGAATAATATTTTAAGAGGAAGATTGTCTAAATGAATATCGAATTTTTCTTTATAGGAAACAACTAATAGTGTCATTACATTTACCATCCTTTCAAGATTCGCAATTTCCATCGGTATATAAATCTAATATTACCATCACAATTAACATTCTTCTGAAAGTCTCTATTTCCATCTGTAAGATAATATAATGAAACCATTACAATTACCATTCTTCGAAAATTCGAAATTTCCATCTGTAGGATAATCTAATATTACCATCACAATTACCATTCATCGAAAAGTCGCCAATTCCATAGGTAGGACTAAGGGGGTCACTCGGCGTTGTTCAGAAGAAATAACTTCATCTTAGGTTTCATTGCTATGTTGAAATTCAATAAATGTTGATTAATTGTCATGATAATCAACCTGAGGCCTCATGAGTTTAGATTTCTCAACATTGTAATTTGAGCTCTCACTTTTTCTGCATGAATATTGTGAAGTATTATGCAAGAAACATGAAAGTAACTATCTACAGTTTTTAACAGAAAACAATTATAGGATGAACATTCCACTATTTATTAAAGTAAATAATTATTTTCTATGTATTTTGTCATATTAACGCCAGTAATTATTTTCTTTAAATCAGAAAAGAATTACTTCATTTAAAATAATTTATTTGGTTTCATATTGTTTTTAAAAAAGATATTTTACGCTTGAATTGTTTTTTTTCAGTAAAGTAAAAACAAGGAAAACAGAGATTAATTTCATGAAAAAATATTGTTAATTCAAAAGTAAATTTCTCTCTTATATAAAGTTGTAAAGCGTCTTTCATGTCCTGCCTAAAATAGATTGGTTTGGTTTGGTTTGGTTTGGTTTGGTTAGGTTTGATTTGGTTTTACGGCATATCATCCTCAATGGTTCATATAATGCCGAAAAATTTTTTTCCTGGTAATATTTTGTTTTGTCAAAAATCTATTTCTGGTAATATTTTTTTCCTCAAAAATGTATAGTTGTCCATTGGAAGGATTTATCCAATACTGCCAATAAAATTACCATTCTTCCTAAAGTCTTCATTTCCATAGGTAGGATAATCCAATACTACCATCACAATTACCATTCTTCTAAAAGTCGCTATTTCCATAGGGAGAATAATTTAATAATGTCATCAAATTACCATTCTTCAAAAAGTCGCCATATCCATAGGAAGGATAATCCAATACTGCCAAAATTACCATTCTTCGTAAAGTGTTCATTTTCATTGGAAGGAAATCCAATATTACCATGACAATTACCATTCTTCAAAAAGTCGCCATATCCATAGATAAGACAATTTAATACTACCAATAAAACTTCCAAACTTCACTCTTTCCAAAGGTATGATAAACTTATGTTAAAATTAAATGCCTAGAATACTTCAGATCATTTGTATTATTTTTTTTTAAATTATCATTTCCAGATACTAAATTATTCGAGACGATCGAGCAAAGAAAGATTAAATTTCGAATATCTTATTTTACGTCATTGTTTCCTCTGAGCGATTGTCGCCAAAATGTTTCCTGTGAAGAATGCGTTTAAATATGCAGTAAATCTCTAGACTCTTTTTAAATATTTTCCTCGTTGATGTTTTTTGAAACAGTGCCTGGAGAGGCTGCACAAGAAATTTCTCCAGGTATATAAATCGTAAGAAAACTGTCTATATATTAGAGTCATTCAGAAAAAAGATTATGCCCCGTCCTGTTAACAAGAATACAAAAAAAATCTTCTTCGAAAAAAAACCGCTATGTCTACACAGAAAACTTACGATTATTTAACACATTTATCATCAAATATCTTTTTTCTCGGTCAAGCTGCTATAACGGGAGAGAATTACCGATGGCCGATCGATTCTCAAATTATTTCTCCCATTATGAGCATTATTATATCCGCTAAATAATAACACTGTAATGATTGAAAGGAAAAGGAATAAAAAAAATAATTTTATTCAGAGAGATTTTTATACCTCTAAGACATACAGAAAATTATATATATATATATATATATATATATATATATATATATATATATATATATATATATATATATATATATATATATATATATATATATAATGAAATGGACAAAGTCGGACAAATATTTTAAGACATTTTTATATATTCTTTTGATAGATACAAATATTTAAGTAAATGCTCTGTTTATAATAAAGAGTATTAAAAAACATTTACCGGCTTGAATGTCCGAGAAATTTTCACAGAAAATATTCGTCCTCCGACAGGATTCGAACCTGTATCATATACGGAATTTTACTAATTGTCCATTTCATAATGGGTAACATCATTTGTTTACATTTCATACGACTTGAGCAGAAATAAATGTACATGAGAGATTCATAGAAGATTGAAGTTCAAATAGAGTATATTAGACTTTCCTAACCGAACGCTCCTCTGTGGCCAAATCGGTTAAGGCACGAAACTAAGTACCATATATCTAAATGACTGTTCCGTACAGGATACAGACCAGTAAATGTTGTTTAACACTCTTTATTATAAACAGAGCATTTGTATCTATAAAAAGAATGTATAAACATAAAAATGTTCTATATATATATATATATATATATATATATATATATATATATATATATATATATATATATATATATATATATATATATATATATATATGGTGCGTGTTTGAGCGCTTCTAGTTGGTAAAATGATTATCAGTAGTATTAATTATCTCGCTAGCTCAGTTACGACTAAATAGTGTGTTCAGTCCTCTCTGGGTGATTCATGCTTTCAGACTTGGACCACATCTAAGCTATGCTCAGTAAAATCCCTATAACTGATCCGTGTTTTATAAATAAAAACCGTATTATTTAATTTCTTATGACAGTGAGATTACAGACAATCAACTCACAGACAAAATAGGAATCGAAGACACGTAGTATTCTAAGGAAAACGAAGTACCATATATCCAATCATAATAGGTACTACATTTCTAATATTTCTGGGAAATCAGGAAAAGAGTTTGGAGAATTCAACCATTTAAATGGTGTCAGATTTGGCCAGGTGGGTAAGGAGAGAATTCAGGGTAACAGAACGAGGTGCATTCCAAATTTCTGGAGATATTTTTCTAGAGGTATTTAAAGCTGTCATAGAATATTAGAATTTTTAATGTATCCTTCTTGTTATTGTTCTTCTTTCTCTCGTGTCCCGATCATGACTGTCCACAATTTCTTATCACGCGTTGCTTCCGTCCATTGCCACGTTTGACCATCCATTCACACAAGTTCGTAAAGTAAGTGTGTCGCTTTCTCGCTCTCTCTCTCACTCTCTCTCTCTCTCACCCACACACACACAAACACACACACAATCTGGCCCTGTGAGGGTTAAGTTTTCCAGGTTTTACTTCCTCATCACATCGCCAAAGAATTCCATCTACCTTTTCGCGATTTTGAGTAAACGTATTCTTTCTGGTGCTACTTTCTTTAAGACTTTTTTGTTTGTCCCTCACTCCATCCATTGAATTCTCAGTATCCTTCTATAGAGCCATATTTCAGCGCCTTTTAGTTTTTTATCCATTCGTGGGGAGACTGCCCAAAATTCACTGCCATATAAGAAGATGGATATCACACATGAATACATCTAATTAATTGATCTACTAACATTTCTTTTGCCAAAAGTGAAACTGCTTTTTGAATTCACCCTAATAAACACTATTTGCCCCAGCTGACTCAATTGCAAAATGCAGGCTGTGCGTGAAGATAATATGGAAGCTCGCTTTGCAATAAATTTTTCTGTCATAACCCACCATATAGTTCAGAACTTTCTTCCTTTGACTATTGTTTTTTGAGCAAGGTGACGAAGAACCTCAGAGGTAGTCATTTTGAAAACATTGAGATTTAGGAGGTTGTAAAAATTCTCCAGAACACATCATTACACTGGATTATTTCAATGAACCTCGTATACATATATATATATATATATATATATATATATATATATATATATATATATATATATATATATACGTGTGTGTGTGCGTGTGTGTGTGTATAGGGGTCATTAAAGGTTAGGTAGTGCGATTAAGCTTTCTATTTAAAGTTTCTTGTGTTCGAACAAGTGTTTTCTTTTCTGAGCACAGAGTGTGTAGAAAGTATCCAAATTTTCTGTTATTCCTGTTGGTTTCGGCTATACTAATAGTCATTATCAAAATCGATTTTATTTTAACTTTTTAACTAAATGGATGGGCTGTATGTACGTTTCTAGAGTTATGGGAAAGTTTTATTTTCCGAAACCAGTCAGCATATTCTGGCTGTGTTCGTAGTAATTATGTTTGAGTTTTTTTTTTTTTTTTCTAAATAAAAAAAAAGGTTAACCACATTACCTTGTCTGTCGTTTTTAATGAAACATGTATAAATGAGGGATTGCTGACTAAATCCACAATATATATATATATATATATATATATATATATATATATATATATATATATATATATATATATGCTTAAACGTTCTACCTGGATTCTATCCTCTTGGAATTATTTTTTATACATATATATATAAGTATGTGCATGCATCATTGTATGTATTTTTATATTTTTTTAATATATAGTTGCAGATGTATGTGTATATTTACCACTAATATTATATATATATATATATATATATATATATATATGCAGGCCAGTTTTCTACTTTATGTTTTGCAATGTAAAAACCCTCCAAGACAACGAAGTCTTCTCCAGAGCGTAACCAAACACAATATGGACATTTCTGCTCACAGTGAGACCCATTCTTGGGCCTTGAGGAATTTTCTGCTGGATATATCTTTTTCTGTACTGGCAAAAGCGAAGAAAATCCCTGCATATTACGTGTCGGCTTTCCTATAAATTCCTATATTACTAAATACCTATCATCTATTCCGAAAGGAATAAATTATCGCCTTAAAGGACTAAACTTAGACCTCGACAACAACTACTTAGCCACTCTTGTGAGCTGTTATGCCACAACCATGAACACTCCTGCGTCGGAAATTGATGACTTTACTGATCATTTACGCTCAGTTTTTTCCAAAGTTCCACATACAGAAAAACTTTGCTTATGTGAGACCATCAGACATGGTCTGGTGTCCTTTGCACTCACAGTCGGAAGGATGAATTCTAATTGAATACTATTTTTTTCGCTCTACCAAGAATTCTATCTCAGCATCATCAACACATGTTACCAGCAGTCCGGTCATCACAAAACGATTTGGATGCATCCCAGATCCACAGATTGACATATGTTTCACTACGCTAACCCAAAGAAACATGACACGAAAAACTTCAGTATCCCCCGATCTTAAAACAACACTTGATATCTTTCAGACTCTGCGCCACTACGCAGCGAAACATCCTTTCGACTCGTACACAAGAAATCTCTCGTTAGCTCTACAATTCCTAAACGAATCCACATCTCATCCCTGATTATTTTTTTTAAGAAGAAGGAATTCACTGGCATAATAGTTTCTAGGCTTGATTCAGTTGTGATCTAAGAAAACATTGAATCCTCCTGGAAATCTCTCAGAGAAGCCATTTATTCCAGCTCCCTTGAAGTTCTAGGACTTCCCATAGGGAAGCAATCGGGCTGGTTCCATGTAAATCATGATAACCTTCCACGTCTCATAGAAGATACACGATTCGCACAAAATATTCATAGACAACAGAAGTTATCCATCAAAAAAGCGCATATATAAACAGTGAAGGCAAGAAGTGCAAAGTGCTCTCAGATTCCTAGTGCTTTATTAACATTGTGGAACTCCAGAATTCCAAAGCGTTTTACAAAGGCATTGAAAAGGTGTACCTCCCACAAGGAAATGGAGATTCACCTGTTCTGTCGTCTGACAAAAAGGAAATTAATGCTACCTCTGACATCAATGACAATATCTTTGCCTCAATTCACCAGTGGCCAGAAATTCTCCAGTTTTCTCTTTTCTCTTAAATGTCGTCAATGAGAAATTGTATTATTCTCTTGAAAATTACCCGAGCGAGATCTTTAGCAGGGATACTTAAAAGTAATATGCCACTGGAACTATCCCATACAACCTTTTTGCCTTTGTTTTTGAACAAATGTTATATGGAAGCATCTTTCTAGTCCTGAACAGAACGAAACTTCCATATAACATTAAAAAACTCAAGGAAAAATATAAAGATTTCTGGCAGAATAGCATCTTATCCAGGGGATTTGTTCGCGGAAAATTGCCTGATAGAATCCAGGACATCCTTTCGACGTTGCGCAAGAGAAAACTGGAGAATTTCTGGCCACTGGTAAATTGAGGCAAAGATATTATTATCAAATATCTCATTGACGACATTTAATTTTGGCTTACGATCAGGTCACGGATTTTTTGACTTCGTCAGGTAAGTTCACGAGAAGTATCATGACCTCTGTACCGTCATTAACAATCAGACCAAAACCTTTGACTCTTTAAACAGGCGTGCCTTCTGAAAATACTTAAATCTAGGCATATCTGATACTATGCTAAATGTCATCATCTCCTTTCATGAAGGAATGAAAGCATTTGTTCTATCTAATAGAAAGTTTTCAAAAGCATTTCGATGTAACAAATGCCAAAAAAACAACTTTGTCTCATGTATCCTGTACATTTCGCCTTTCTTCTTATCGATCATACTAAACCATGCTTTTAATAATCTTAACATCGTTGTGTGAATTCCACACGTGGCGGTCTGTTTAGCCATCAACAGTTTTAAAACCAAAATCGCTGACCCCAGCAAGCATTATCCGTGATATTTTATTTGCTGATGACGCAGCGATTGTGGCTACCTCATTCGAAAAAGAAAACTGAAGTTATCCATCAACCAATGTCTACATTACAGCGGGTTAAGGGTGTAAAACAAAACCTTCTGCCCATACCATTCCAATCACTCCCAATACTGTTGGCAACAACAACATCAAATCTATGAAAACATTCACGTATATAGGAAGAAAATTCAATTCAAGTGCCTCTTTGCGTGACAAGAATATGAAAGGTAACCAATGCCTTTGAGAAGCTTAATAATCGTTTATGGTATGCTTGTCGTTGTATTTCACTGTAAACGAAAATCCGTGTTTATCGAGCAGCCACACGTATTTATGGGACAGAATCGTGGATACCATACAGAACAAACATCAATCACCTTGTTGCTTTTCATAAACGCTGTCTTTGTTCAATATGAGGTTATACATGGCAGGACAAAATCTCTAACATTGGTCCTTTCATTAAATATGGCATCGGTGGCATCGAATTCTTTCTGATGCAATCACAGTTCAGATGGGATGGTCATCAGAAAATATATATATATATCCGAATAAAGAGCGGAACAGACAGATTAATAATCCACAGTTCTTAGCATTTAATTTTTTAAAAGAGCTCAATACAGTGTAGAGCAAATTATTATTAGAATATTTTTATTAGAATATTTTACAAAAACCTTCATGTTTCGGGCCTCTGTTGTTCCTTTCGGGAAAATTATGGTCCGGAAACATATATATATATATATATTCGCACCACTTTTCTTTATGGGTCAGAATAATGGTCACCATACAGAACACAATCAATCAACTTGATGCTTTTAGGGAACGCTGTATTCGTTCAATATAACCCTTGATCTTTTCATCACATATGGCATCGGGGGGTATCAAATCCTTTCTGATGCAATCACAGTTCAGATGGGTTGAATTAGTGATGATCGGATTTAAACGTTATATAGGTCGACCTTGATTACACTTCAAGGACAAACTGAAATACAAGTTAAATTCTGCAAACATTCCTATAGTTCATATAGCGATCTCGCTATTGAAAATAGAGGAAACTTGCCACCGAGGTATAACGAATTTTGAAAAGAATCAACCATCGGAGAGAATTAAGAACCAACATTAAATCTCGGTCGATTACATCAGGCACATGTGACGGTCAACATTTCAGCATGCCCCTAGTGTGGAGGTATTTGCAAATCACGTGTAGACATAAACATAAAAAACTGAACTGAAAGATACTCATTCGTCGAAAGCGAAGGAAGCGTCCATCATATATATATATATATATATATATATATATATATATATATATATATATATATATATATATATATATACTCACACGCATACAGACAAACATAGTTAGAAAATTTTCATTAAGACAAAATATATTAAGTACAACGGACTATTTGTGCCGATTTCTTTTATTGATCGAATTTTCGCAAATATCAATAATCCTCGTTGGATAATGAGAAAATTCTGTTAGAAATTACTACGCAAATCAAACACTAAAAACACAATTATTATCCTCAAAGAAACAAAAATACAACAAAAACATCCTAAAATACAAATATATATAATTTAGGTCCACAGATTTTCACACACACACACACACACATATATATATATATATATATATATATATATATATATATATATTAAACATATAAATATATAAAATGTATATATAAATATATATATTTATATATAAAAATATATATATAAAATTTATATGTATATATATATAATATATGCAATTATATATTTATTTATATAGATATAAAACACACATACACACACACACACACACACACCTGTATATATATATATATATATGTATAACAAATATTATGCATATATAAAACACATATCATTTTTTTAAATATGATTAAAGAATAATTATAATTTAGTCTATACTTATATATTGAATACTATTTAAAAAAACAAAAAAAAACAAGAATGCCAAATTCGGATTATTTACCTAATATATTTATTTACCTATTTTTAACGTCAAAAAACGACACTATTACGTCATTATTTTTGCACCAACCTAATATTTGCGCACACGCACACACACACATATATATATATATATATATATATATATATAATTTCTTTATTTATATATATATATATATATATATATATATATTTATATATATAGAAATATAAAACATATACACGCATATATATATCATGTCACAACACTTACCAGTTCTATGAAATTCTCTATTTGTTTCTGCCTACCCTGATGATTAAATCTGCTCAATGAACTCTCAAATTAATCAACAAACATTTAGTTTATAAAGCTGACACCAAATATAATGACGAGGACAAGTTCTGTTTGAGCTCTACAGAAAACCATTGAAAATCACGTTTCTACCATTACCAAATGATACTAGGCAATATTACATGTATTAATAGCACTGACCTCTTTAATTTTTTCTGGAAAATGAAAAGCGAGAATAGACACACAACTATAACCTGGGATTACGTAACGTAAATTAAACCTTGCTATTATTATTATTATTATTATTATTATTATTATTATTATTATTATTATTATATATGTTCTATTATCTATATAGTTTTTTATTATTCTTATTCTATTATTATCATTACTTTTAATTTTTATAATCATTTTATCACTGCAAATATTTTTATTATTAATTTTTAATAATGTTCAACATTAATAAAAATTACCAGAATTACCCACAGAATTACCCACTTCAATTTCAAACATATTTTTACAATACAGTCCGTAAATAACTTCTTTAAACAAACATTAGAATTTTTCATTTTTCATTTTCACATTTAAGTCTAGAGTTGAACCTAAATTTTAATTCAAATTTAAATTATAGTGCAAGTAAAAACTTTAAAACTATAATAATTCATCCAAGCAATATCACAAATGTCGCGAGATCCAGAAATAGTAACCGAAACTGTTAACAAATATCAGTATCTTATCAATGCATTATTAGCATAAATCTCGTATATATATATATATATATATATATATATATATATATATATATATATATATATATATGTTGTGGTGTTCCGCCCAAGAAGTGTATGTTAGACTCTTCCGCCTACTATAAGTTTAGTAGGAGTGAAGGTTCGGTGATCCAGTCGACCAGGCTTTTCATAACTGTTGATCTCTCTGCCGAGGCAGAGAGAAACCCGGACGAGGCTTTGCCGAAGGGCAAAGTTTCGTCCGGTGAAGGTAGACAGTCCCTGAACCCGTTTATGCGGCTTCTAAGGGAATATTTTTGGTCCAGCCTCTGGCCCAGAGAACCCACGGTAAACTCGGCCTTGTGCCACATACATCCCTTGTGGCGAGGCAGTTAAATTTAACAGTGAACGGATTGGACGCTACTTAATTCTATACTGTCTCACTCGTCGTGTAACACTCTTCGGGTGTACTTAATGTTTAATATACGATATATCTGCAAACCTGGTTTTTATTATTACTTAACCATTTACTTGGTCACTGCATCTTGGCTGAGAATGTTTCAAAGAAACGGTCTTCACGTTAAAACAAAAAAAAATGCCAACATCTTGGCGACGAAGGATTCGAAGAAACGGATATCACGTTGTCATTTTTTGCCAGTGTCTACATCAGTGGTGAAGAAAGGAATTCTAATCCAATTATACGACAAAAGGATATCCAATGTTAATTACAACACTGACATTAAAAAAAAATTCTCTTCAAATCAAGAGGGTTTCTACAAGTTCACTTCAGTGGTTGGGAAGAATGTTGGTGAACATTATTATTTTTTTCATTCCAACAATTCAGTGAAAGAACTAATTTTTTCGTTAACAGGTTAAAGTAAACAAATTATCTCCTCTTCCGCTTACTTTCTTCAGTAAAAGAACTGTACAAGTCAAACAGACTCAAGAGGTTAAAGTGAAAAAATACTCCTCCCTCTTTCATTTCTTCATTTTACACGGTAAAATGGACGAACTTAAAAGTGTAATGTTAGAGTTGTTGAAATACCAAAAGGAACATTATTTGGTGTTGGAGCAGAAATATCAAGAAAGACAAGAGAAATTCCAAAGAGAACGAGCAGAATACCAGAATAAATTTAAGGAATTGCACCTAGAATTTCCTGTTAGAGAACAAAAACTAGAAGAAATGCTCCTTCAAACACAGAATGAACAAAGGCAATTATATGTCCATAAAAAAATGAGAACAGCGATAATAAATTCTCTCAAAACGCTATATGGAGTGCTATTGCACCTGAAGAAGAAATTACATTCGTTTCGTACTTGAAACGTTACGAAGACTCATACAATACGGATTGTGCAAGTTGAGCTGACCATAAAAAGGTTCGCCTACACCTCAGGAAATTAGGCACAGCAGAATGTACTAAGCTTGTTAAATATATTTTGTCCAAGAAAACCAACGATTTGGAATTTAAAGAGGCGGTTTGAACGTAAACAGACCTCTCCAGTCCAAAAACGTCACTGTTCCATAAGCGTTGGAAATGCATGAGTCTCATCCGCAAAGAAGACGAAGATTATGCTATTAGGTTGGTGCAAAAATAATATCGTTTTTTGACGTTAAAAATACGTCAAAAACGATATTATTTTTGCACCAACCTAATACTTTCGCGAGTGTAGACAAACACAGCGTTGACTTCAAATTGGCAGAGTTTAGCGCCAATTAATTTTAAATGTCTGATTTCCTCCAAGGTTTGATTTCGGTGAAAGACACCGAAATACGTCGTTGGGTAGTCAACAAGCTCGAAAACGAGCCCGACGTTACTTTACAGCAGATTGCCGAAGATTGTCAACGTTTCTTGAGCGTCAGAGAGAATTCGAAATCATTGAACGGAGCGGCATGGCTCACATTAAAGAAATACGCCAAAGAAAAGTTTAAAAGTATGCCAACCAAAGAAGAAAGTTACTTTACCTTCAAGACCATGTTTCGAGTGTGGTCAATTACATTGGTATAGAGATTGTCCCTTTTAAACATAAATGCTTTAATTGCGATAAATTATGACACAAATGTTTCCACTAGAGGATTAAGAATAAGACAAATGTATTGTAATAATTACCATGTTTGATGTACCAGAAAGTCGTGACATCCGGAAATATATTGAAGTGCAAATATTTAACAAAAATGTAAGGCTACAGCTTGATTCAGTTTCAGACTTATCCATAATGAATTTTAAAACAAGGAAAAAACTAGGTAAGCTGACTTTATTAAGAACGAACCGAATAGCTAAAAGTGTAACTGTTGATCTTATTAAGTTTATGGGCGAACTTATAACGGACGTGTCATTTAAAAGTAAAACTTTAAAACTAAAGGTGTATATTATGAAAAATACAGGTAATTTGTTCGGGACTGATTTGGTTAGCAGAGTTTCAAATTTGGGATATGGCTATTAACTCCTGGCACAAAGTCGAACATTTTACTGACGAAGCAGAGAAATTAAAAGGTAAACTTAAAAAAAAAATCCCGAAGTTTTCAGTGGAGGACTATGAAAATTCACAAAATGTCCGCTAAGTTTGAGTTAAAGTCAGACGTAAACACAGTTTTTAAGAAAAACGTAACCTTCCATTTGCCTCATTACATCTAATTGACGAAGAATTGAATCGACTTGAAGAAATGCGTGTTCTAGCAAAGGGTGAATATAGTAAATGGGCCTCTTGCATTGATTATATTAAGAATAAGAGCCAAAAATTCGTGTATGTACTGAACAGCGCCCTAAATGAACATCATTAGCCCCCTTCCAAGTCCAGAGAAGATATTCGCTAAGCTCAGTAGAGGAGAATATTTTTCTAAGATCGATTTAAGCGACTCGTATCTACAAATGCCCGTAGACGATGAATGCTCGAAGCTCATTTGCAGAATCATCCACAATGGTTTATACAAATTTTAAGACTTCCGTTCAGAGTTAAGGTTGCTTCTTCCATTTTTCAACAGGTAATGGGCCCGATGTTATAGTCTGGATTTTGCGTTGGTCTATCTCGATGACGCCCTAATGAAAGCCGAGAGCACCGAGGAACACAAATCGCACGTCTGGCAGATGTTCATGAGAATCCAGGATTATGGATGCAAATTAAGACGGGAAGTGTGAATTTTTCTTAGAGAGTATTAAGTTCTTGGGTCAAATAATTGACAAAGACGGAAAACGTCCTGGCCCAAAGGCAATAAAGTATATGCCAGCACCAGAACATGCATCTGCTCTTCTACGGTTTTTTTAGGTCTTGCCAATTTTTACAACATTTTTGTACCAATAATGCAGTCTGAGTGCCCCACTTAAGGAATTATTGAGAAAAAGTAGTCTGAATGGACAAGCAAATGCGAGGAAACATTTGAAAAAATAAAGGAGGTCCTTCCATAACATCTGTTCCTGACCCATTTCGATCCAACCCATCATCATAGCCAGCGATGCTAGCTCTTACGGCATCGGGTCGTGCATTTTTGCCCAGGTTAAAGGATGGATCGGAAAAGACAATCGCTCATTCCTCTAGGACGCTATTACAAGGTGAATGAGTTTACTAGCAAATAGAACTTGAACTGGAAACCTTAGGAATCAATTTGGCGCCAAATAAATTCCATAGATTTCTTCATGGAAGGTACTTTTTGTGGCAGACAGAGCATCGTTCAATCATTACTATCTTTGGATCAAAAAAAGGTCTGCCAACACACACTGCTAATAGACTACATAGATGGGGAACTATTCTCCTCAATTATAACCACAAAATGGAGATTCTTCCATCCACTAAAATCAATCATGCAGACTGGTTGTCTAGATTGATACCTAAGTATGCTGAACCCCTGGAAGACAATCAAGGCTGCCATAAGAACAGAGGTCGAAGTATATAAAAAAAAGCGCCTTGTGCAATACTGTCAGGGAGATTCCAATAATAGTGGACAAGCTAATAGATAAAGCGTCCGATGATTACTTCATAAAGGAAGTACTGGTCAAACTAAAAAGTAAAAACCAGAATATCTCTGATGTTTACTCGCTCTGTAACGACAGGGATAGAGTACTTATCCCTGTAATGTCCAGAGATAGAGTATTTATCCCTTCTACACAACAGAAAACAACTTTAAAGGAACTTCAAGAATGAAGACTCAGATTAGGAGTTACGTCTACTGGACCAACTTGGACAAGGATATTGAAAACCCTGTACGATCGTGCTAAGGATGTGCTTTGGCTGCTAAATCCCCCCCCGATAAAATTAAATCTCCGGCATAAAACCAACCGTTCCTGGTCACGGATACACATTGATTTTGCTGGTCACCTTGAAGGTTTTTACTACCTTGTAGTAGTTGAAATTATTCCAATTGGCCAGAAATATTGAAATGTAAGATTTCGACCTCAGAGGTGAAAATAATTCTTTTTCACGGGCTATTTTCCCGTTTCGAAGTGGTTGAATGTATTGTAACAGACAGTCGCACAGAGTTCACATCCTGTGAATTTAAAGATTTTTTTGGCGGTCAATCCTAATTGAGCATATTACCACTGCGCCATATCACCCAAGAAGTAACGGACAGGCAGAGAGTTTTGTGGACACTTTTAAGAGAGCACTGAGCAAGGCGAGTTTTACTCCCTCCGATACAGCTATACAGCAGATTTTGCAGGTCTATCGTGTAACTCCTAATAGCAGTGTTTCATCTGCCAATGCGCCAGCGGAAGTCGTGTTTGTCAGGAAAATTAAATCGGTATTAGACAAATTTCGTCCAAGTGAAGCGAAAGCAGAAAATACGAATAAAGTGATTAAAAGCGCTTTAAGTTCGGCGAAAGGGTTTATTTTCGTGTATTTAGGAATAATAAATCTCTCTGCGAGATAGGAACAATAGAAAGACAAATTGGTAACGTGTTTGTCATGGTTCAGTGACCGAAGTTTATACACAAACATCACGTATATCAAATCAGAAAACTGTGAGACTGTAGTCGACAGGGATCCCATAGAGATGACACTATGGACGTTGTCTTTGACACATTTTACGTTCCATTACTGAAATTAGTGCCACAGCTCAGGAGGCCAAACAGAAAAAAAAACAGAACCTTTAGAAATAAACCCGAAAAAAATATTGAATATCTTTCATTTCATACCCTGTCAACGGAATAAGGAATAATTAAAAAAAAATCTTAAACTTATGAACTTTGAATTACCAAAAAAAAACACAATATTTAAAAAAATTGTAAACCTAATTCCTGTATATAGCTTTTTTCAAAGTAGTTGTTTCTGACTTTTGTTTTTTGCGGAATAGGATTGAATAAAAAGTATTGTAGTAATTATTTAAAATAAAAAGACTCCATACGGAGTTAGGCTGAAAATTGGGTGTTGTGGTTTCTCCTCCCTCTCAGAGTATGTTAGACTCTTCTGCCTACTATAAGTTTAGTAGGAGGGAAGGTTCGATGGAGAGTAAAACTTTGGGACCCTCTTAAGAGAATACGGTATTATGGTGTATGGAGGATTGACTGGTGACGGAAGAGAAACACTCAAATCTCTGAAAAACACGTTCATTTATTCAGCAAAAAAAGAAAAGGTTCAAATAGTTTTGTGTCAGCCCCACTGTCTTCCAAACTGAGGAATGGTGAGACGAAAAATTCATTCAGAGCTTCACTAATAGTAGCAACATACATATTCAGGCTTCAATCTTTAAAGGCAATACAACAGCCATAAGAGAAACAGTGAATAATAGAGATGTAATCTGAAAAAATGCTATGAGAAATGTGTTATTGTTTCGGAACGTGCGGTTGCAATGCTGAGTTTGAATTTAAATTTTAAGGTTGTGCGTTTTTGTACAAATATAGTAATAAGAGAATTCTTTTTTACTGGTAGGTTTTCCGTCAATGTGGCATGAACTATATTGTTCTATAATTACAGTAATGTCACACTTATTATCCGAAAGTTCCACGTTGGATCAGTTAACAATATAACAACTTTCTTTTCGAATTACATCTCTATTTTCGTTGTTCTCTTATTACCGAGAAGTAAAAACAAGAACAAATCTATTTCCATACATGAGGATGCCTGTAGAACAGACAAAAGCTTGAAAAAATGAAAAAACCTTATGCAACTGGAATTTATGAACAAGGATCATATCATTCATATACAGGTTCGGGGTTAGTGTATCTTATTTATATTGTTTGCGAAGATGTATTCTCGCCATTTAAATCATTAACTTCTATATTTGTTTTTTGCATGAAGGATTCATGAATTTATAATTTTGCACCTTTAATTGAAATATATATATATATATATATATATATATATATATATATATATATATATATATATATATATATTCGATATATATATATATATATATATATATATATATATATATATATATTATATATGTATACATAATATATATATATATATATATATATAAATTATATACATGTATATTATATTATAAGTATATATATTATATATGTATAAATAATATATATATATATAAATTATATATATATTATATTATAAATATATATATTATATATATTATCTTATATATATATATTATATATATTATATTACATATATATATATATATAATATATATATTTCTAATTTTCTCTGTTTTAAAATTTGTGGAACACCTCACTACCATGAGCCCGTCACCAACCTTACAGAAAACCTAATACTAATCCCCTGTATTTACACTCTAAGTCAAACCACCCTCCATCTATAATTAAGCATATATCCACATCTAGATAGAGAAAAGAATCAGTATGACCTCAGCAAATAAGAAAATATTCTGACAACACAACGCTGACATAACCTATAGAAACGATAGTACCAATAATAAGAAAAACAGGAGATGAAAGATTATCTGGTATACCCCTCCGTACAACCAAATTGTCAGCACCAAACTAGGCCATAAGTTCCTAGCTTTAATTGAAAAGCACTTTCCCACTAATAGCAAACCTAGCGGAATCTTTAACAAAAACACCTTAAAATTGTGTTACAGCTGCACTGAAAATCTAGAAAGAATCATAAAACGATATAATAAGAAAATTCTAGAAAAAAACGCATGCCAAAACAGTAATAAAACGCATAAACTAAAATTAGATAAAAATAACGAAAAATTATGGGATTGTAAAAACCCTAAAAACTGCCCGTTGGAAAATAAATGCCTCACAAAATCCGTGGTATACCAATGCACTATCTCATCCATGGAGAGTCCTAGCACTGATAGGGTATACATAGAGTCAACGAAGAATAAATTTAAAATTAAATGGAGGCAACACAAGAGCTCCTTCAACAATATTCAAAATAGAAATCAGACATCCCTATCCCAATATTTCTGGCATCTAAAAGAAACGAATAAAACACCAAAAGTAAAATGGAAAATAGTAAATAGAACAAGAACTTGTAAAACCTGGGATGACCCATGCCCTTTATGCCTACATGAAAAACTACACATCATTAAGTTTCTAAATAAGGAAAAATTATAAAACATAGGCAGGAGTTAACGGTTTTTTCCCGACATCAACAAATTTTCGTATTAAATAATTAGCATAAAAAAAATCCCATAGTTTAATAAAAGTCTTAAAAGCTTAGCCAAATCATTAAATAGGAAAACCCTTTCTGTAGTCGTCAAAAACAAATTGAAATTCAGTGCAATACGGTTTGTATATAAAACACCCACTTGAATAAACAAAAATAAAGAAAGAGATAATCAGATAGACAATAATAAAACAAAACCCTCCCGACACATAACGACTTGTAGGCGCGCAATGAAAATATCCCTCACTGGGAACTAACTAGAGTCTGACCGCCAACATTAGCCTTGAAATAGATACCCTACCCAACCTCTCAGACGATAATGTATATATAGATAAGAAATAACTCGCTGACCACTTAATCAAGATGACTCGCCTAGCCACTCCCACAATAACGAATGTTATAACGAACGATGCTTAAAAACACACGTAAACCAAGAGATAGCTTATTCCTAAAATTTCGCTTGAAGATGAAACTGGACTAAACACCTTAATTCAACTTGATTTTAATAATTATTTGAATGGTTTCGGCTCTCGTTTTTGAAACATGAGAACTCTTATGTAGCGAGGGAATCATATTTTTAAACAAAAATATTATAATATAAGGTCTACTTCTGTATGAAGTACTGTCTTCTTAAAAATAAGAACAAAAATACCAAGGAACTCCGGATTATGCACCAAACGTGTTCTTTTCTATTTTCTGCACACCTACACACACACGCACACACACACACACATATATATATATATATATATATATATATATATATATATATATATATATATATATATATTTGTGTTACTCGGGGTATATATATATATATATATATATATATATATATATATATATATATATATATATATATATAATATATATATATATATATATATGTAATATAATATATATATAATATATTTTACAATATACATAAACACACATATATATATATATATACATCTATATATACATAGATATACATATATATCTATATGTACATATGTATATATACACATATATTTACACATATGTATATATATGTATACATACACACGCACGCACAAACACACCCGCACACGCGCACACACACCCACACCCACCCACCCACACACACACACACATATATATATATATATATATATATATATATATATATATATATATATATATACATAACTGAAAAATGCTGGGTAATGTAAACAAATTGACAACTATCATGATTTTTTTGTTCTAATTTTACGGCCGGATATATTTAAAATAATATACTCGGATCCATTCATCATTTCCCGCCAAAACTCATTTAAAAAAAAACAAAAAAACATTTTTCTTGTTTTGTGCATTTTCTTTTTCAGCAAACTTACATTCTGTTTTTTTATAAATTTGCCTCTTGATTTTTTCTTTTTTCCTTATCGCTGTTTTTGCGAATCGTTCATAAGATTACCTCGAAACACATGAATTTGTCACTTTCTGTCTGTAATTACACATTATTGTGCGGAAAAAAAACTTCAAGTTGGGTAGGTAGATATCCTGACGATAGCTGGGGAACATTCATGCTAGTGATATCTGTCTGCTATATGATATCTAACTCGCTCGCAATCAGAAAAGAATTATGGTTTGTTTCATGGTTCGCCGAATGCAACAATCTAACGTCATTCCTTTTAACGAGTCGTCGTTATAAAAAACTTTCTTCACGAACGAATTAATTCGCTCTAATTCGTCCGATTTTCGAGTTCCTAATGTAACAATCTAAACTTTCTATTAATAAACTACCATCCTCATTTTTAAATTCAGTATTCGTTATCAGAGAATGATCTGATATCGAATACTGACTGTAAAAATGAGCTGACTACAGAACCTTCCATTTGTTGTTTTGCGGAAGGATTTTCATTTGAAATGTAAAGTCTCTAACGGGCGAGACCTTTGCTTACGATTCTACAGCACATTTAAAATGGAAGCATTTATAGAAACGGCAACGGAAAGCTACATTACTGCGATTGAAATGGCATTTCAAGACCAATCATGATAATTAACGCCTATTTAATGAAATAGCTAATGACCAACTAATGAAATAGATAATAACTAATGAAGTGGCTAATGGCTAACTAATGAAATAGTTAATTAGTATCTAATGAAATTACTAAAGAAAGTCTAATGAGATAGTTAATATCTATCTAATGAAATGGCTAATGACTATCTAATAAAATAACTAATTGCTATCTAATGAAATGGCTAATGACTATATAATGAAATAATTAATATCTATCTACTGAAATGGCTACTGACAATCTAATGAAATACTTATTAACTATCTAATAAAATGGCTAATGCCAATCTAATGAAGTCATCTTTTTAATCATTTCTTTGATGACTAACACAAATATTGCTCTCATCGTTTCTGCTGAGTTCAAGTACACATTGGAAAGCCCAGAAATTGTACCCATAATTACTATGTAACTTATGAAACTGATCATTTCTAGACAAGAACTAGATGAGATACATGAGCAGACTAAATAGTGGGTTCTTTTCAAAATTGATTGTTGCTTCATGCGACTCTCAATCTTTCAATATTTTCTGGCTTCAAATAACCTGAAAAGTGTTGATACACCGTGAAAAAGCAAATCAATCAACTGAAAGTTATTTTGAATGACTACTATTCTAGATCCTTTCGTATTAATACACATGAACCACACGGATTTATCATTAGTCCTACTTTGTTATTAGTTTTCATTAATAGACTTTTCAACTTGGTATCTCTGCTGATTTGCATCTATCTCGATAAAAAGTCTGATCATATCGATATGGTCTCATTCCGAAAATGAACTACAGCCAGTTGTTAATTTAGGCAAAGGATGGCGTGTTAATTTTAACGCCTCCAAAACATATCTGCTGTATATTAATCATATGATTGATCCCACTATGCGTTTCATGCGCATGGCTGATGCTAACCTCCAGAAGATAGACACGTTGCGCCTTCTCGGCTGACACGAAGTGGAATGCGCTCATGTCATGAATCTATTGTTAGCTCTACTGCTAAGAAATTTGTTCACTGTGTCATGCGAGATAATTTTTCTCTCCTAAATCTCTCCTGTATATCTATGAGTCTACTTTATATCTTTGCCTCAAATATTGCTTCCACATACGGTTCGTTGCACCTTCTATATATTTAGAGATTCTTGATAAAATCCAAAGAAAAATCAACAATATTATTTGTCCTGATCTGGCATCTCAACTTCAGTCATTTCACCGTAAGATTGTCTAGCTGTTCGTTATTGATAAATACTTTCATGGAAATAGTTTGGATGAGATCTTTGCTATGGAACTGAGTCTTTATGGATTCAAACACAGTACTTTATTCGCCAAAAGGTCTCATCAATGTCCAGTTGAGTTGGATAGATGTAACCTTTATTTCTATGCTGACAGTTTCTTCTTACTCACTTCTCGTTTGTGTCTGCCCGGTTCATGTTTATCTTCAAAAATTTCAATTCTCTGTCAATCTTTATCTGCTGTCTTCCACGATTACTTTTCTATTGTTCTCGCTCATTCATAATGTTTCTTTTTTTCTAATTCTTTCACAAATAATAAGTTCTTGCGTCTTAGTGGATTTACTACCTTGCGTGGAGTGATTTTAAATTAGAAAGCAAGAACTGGATCGCCATACATATGATGAAAACCGATCCAAAAATTATGAAACGTTTCGATAACAACACACAGGAAGATAATACTCCATATGTAAATAAGAGAAAGTATAATAACTCCCCAAACCAGTTTTTCAGACAGAAATTCGAACATATTCTGAAATAATTTTCTAGCATTTACTGCCATATAAGAGAATTGATAAGACGAGGATCGCTGTTTATTATAAAGCTGGATGAATATCGCGGAAACGTAATTAATGTTGAAATACTTAAATTAGGAATGGAGGGAAAACTATAGTCATCAATATATGGGGAATGAAGAAGTAATATATTTGACATGGGGATGAATAACGGTACGTTCGACTTCGAAAAGAATCAACCCATATTTTAAGATGTGATGGCCTCTTTAGTAGACCTAGCAAAAATAAATACGATATAGGAACCGTTAATAAAGAAAGATAAGTTACAACAATGCCTACACGGTTGCAGCAACTGCATTAAAAAAAGAAGCCGCTGTGAGTGCAGTCACGCATGGAAAGTAACAGTAAGTCATCAGATCGCTAGTATTTTATTTAAGGCTACATTTCCACCAAGCATAATTGTCCGTGAAGGCTACTCGTATCGACAAACACCTGATGATGTCTAGAAGGAGAACACACATTCAGAATATAGTGATAACAACAACAAAGATGAGGACAATAGTCTGCATTTAAATAAAGGAAATAATGAAAACACATCGTCCCAGAAATTCAGACTGAAAATGTCTTTTGACCAAGAATTTTTTTTTATCACGTCTTTGAATAAAAAAAACATTTATATCGAAAGACAAAATCTAAATAAAAATTTCTGAACAAAAATTATAAAAAAAAAAAAAACACCACATTAACAATCTATTATATCAAATGTACATCATGACCCTAGCGATATAAAATGATGTCGAAATTATGCTACAATAAAGTAATTGTCCAAAAACAACTGGCCACGATTGCAATGGTTACAAATGCCAAACAACTGTGTAAAATTTTCTTTTGTCCGCCATATAACAGTTTGTCGTCTATAGAATTTCAAGGCCATATTTACTCTTTTTCTTTCGTATGGGACGAATTAAAATACATGCTGGCACACATACTTTCGCAAACCTGACACACAACTTCTGGAAATCAAAGCGACGCGTGGAATTTTTACTGGAATGCAATTCAGTCGTCATGTTAATAGCAGCCATATTAAAACGAAAGGTAGAATTCCCACAAATAGTTTGAACTGAAGCATCGAAAAGAAATTGAAAAACCGATTAAGAAAAAGAATATTTCTGCGCTCAGATGCACAGGTATATCTTGGGGCAAATCTGTTTTTAGTTGTTGTTTTTTTGTATCATAATTGGATATTTTGAATGCAAGATAAAAGGGATTGTTTCTTACTTTTTATTTTAAATCTATTTCACGCGTCGACTAAACTTGTAATATGCAAACTCTGTTTCTAATGGTTGAAAAAGTAATAAAAAAAAAAGCTGAACAAAATAGTTTTACAAGCTCTGTCAAAGTTCTGTCTAGTCGACAATATTCAATGGATCAAATAAAATGGAAAATCTCTAGTGTGTATTTTTTTCCGTCCCATCACGTTCCATCATATCATAAAATATTCTTCCTTTTTCTCACGACCATTCCATATCAGATCGCAAATGGGTAACTAATGCCATATCTGGGCTGGAACAACTTTTTTTCGAGACCAAAGCGTCTACGAGTCCATGTGGGTGATTAATTATTTTTCATCCCACATCTCGTTTTCCACTTCCAGAACGTTGTAATCGTATCGCTAATGTGTTAAGATATTGTTTTACTCCTTTCACTCAAGCAAGGCAATGAAGCCACTAAGACGCAAGATGTTACTGAGTGTAAGAGTTAATATGTGAAAAAACAATATTATGGAGAGAGAACAATAGAAGAACAGAAATTAAGATGACAGAAGATAACGATTGACATTGCATTAAAATTGTTGACGATCAAAGTTGACTGAGAAGCAAAAAGCCATATGCGAGAAGTGCGACAGAAGAAACTTTTAGTGTAGAACTTACGGTTGCATCTTGAGCCGTGAAATGATACGATCTTGCCGTTCATCTAGAAAGTAGCAAGAACCCAACTAATTCCCACTTTGGAGACTAAGGCGTTGTTCATAATGACGGTCGTCTCGAGTAGAGAATCCAGATGTTAGCAGTGAATATCTTGAAGACAGTAGGAAAGCGTTGTTCATGTTAGCAGTGGATATTTTGGTAAAAGGTAGCAGAGCATAGTTAGTCCTTCTGGTTCTCTTCGCCTGATAAGCTGGACTTGACATTTGGGTAGAGTGGACAATATGGCCTCCTTTATACACAACGGATTGAATGTTCTACGTCTTCTGATTGGTTAACCTTCTATTGGTGGACTATAAAGTGAGTCAAGGCATTTTGACTAACTCACTAGTACATATATATATATATATATATATATATATATATATATATATATATATATATATATACACAAAACACTGCAACATAAGGTTCATCTTCGATATAAAAAAGACACCGGACTCTATAAAGACAACTGCATAATCCTCCCGCATAATGCAAGCGTACAAAAAAAAAACAGACCAACTAAAAAAATCCTGATTAAATTCTGTAAAAGTATCACCACAATCACTGAAGCGATCAACTTCTTGAATGTAACCTTAAACCTGTTTAATGTACTTTATAAACCATATGCTAAAGACCTATACAACTATAGATACATCAACAAACAATCCAACAACTACTCTAGAGTTCTAAACAATGTAAATAACTCGGTCCAATTTATTCTTTTTTTCAACTCTAGTAATAATGTAATGTTTGACAAGAATAAACGGAAATATGTAGAATAAAGTAAGTCAAGAGTAATTAAAATAACCATAAAGATGTTAAAAAGCCGATACTCCATAAATGCAATATCATATCGTTTACCCCACCCTTTAGTGGTAATGTCTGTAGTTTGAAAAAAAATTACCTCATGAACATCCGTACGTAAAAGGAATCTCATAGGGAATCCATATTGTTTTTATGCTGACAAATTAACTCAAAGTCACGGCGACCACGAGATGTAAGAAAATATAAAATGCAGTGTAGAAAAGACGGTAGAGGGGAGGACAGGAAGTTGGTCTACAAAAGTCCAGACAATACAACAAATACAACATCTACACTTTGTCACTCAGGATTAGCGCCTAAGGAATTTGGGCGGGTCTCTAATAACGGATGATTTTTATTGAATTTAATCCATAAGTACTTTATACATTTCCAAATGGTAAAAAAAGACTTTAATTAAAAAAGTTAAAGTTAACTATACTTGTTGTTAAAAAAAACATTGACCTATATATATCATACAACAATAGTATACTAAACAAGCACATAACAAACCTAAACGATAAAAGTAACCCCGCAATTAAAGAATGCAAGAGCCGAAAAAAATACCTGTCACCTAAAGGGCTATGGCATGACTAACGTTATAATTTATAGAGCTAGCATCAAACACGATGGCGACGTCAAATTCTATTTTGTTTTAATTGAAAACCATTAGAAATCACGTTTCTATCATTACCAAATGACATTAGACAATATTAAATATAGTAACAGCACTGCTCTCTCGAATTTTTTCTGGAAAAATATATAGCGCAATAGAAATTCAACGATTACCTGGAATTACGTAGCCAAAGCCGAATCTTTTAGCGGAATAATTTAGCATTCCAAAATATATACAAACATCAAATTTGTTAAACAAAAGAAGTGAGTAAATTAACACATGCATACCTAGAAACAAATACTCAAGTACGTTGCCCTCGATTAATACAGTATTTTCTCATTTCCCCCAAATATACTATTATTAATTTTACTATTATTATTATATTAATAATATTAATATTATTGTATCGTATAATTAACATTACTATTACCTATTATTATTATTGTCATTACAATTATTATTATTATTATTATTATTATTATTATTATTATTATTATTATTGTTACTATTACTTATTCTTTGTAGTATTATTAATATTAATAATAATAATAAATTAATATTAATATTATTATTTTTTCACTGCTTATGTATTGTTTTTATTATTGATATTGTCTTTTAAGTAGTTTTCCCCAGGCAAAGATGAGTTACCCTTTTGAAATATAGTATGAATACGTTTTAACGTTCCTCCGCTGTTTAATATTTTTTTAAACTGAAAATTAAATTTTTACTTTCTAATTAGAAATGAGAAATAGTTTGTTGTACGTATGTTTTATAAATAGTTTTCATTTTTCAAAACATGGTCAAGACATTGTGTCCATGTTGAACGTTAATATTATTAAGTGTTGTGTTTTTTTTTTTGTTTTTATTAATAAGACTTCCATTATTTAACAGTTAAAATATTTTATTCTTGAAAATTTCTGAATGTATAGCCGAAAGCGCTCGGATAAAAAAAAAAAAAAAACAACATTCGGGCAGTATTTATATAGTTGTTTATATATATATATATATATATATATATATATATATATATATATATATATATATATATATGGTATAAAATGGCAATTGGAAAAAATTTCTGGATTTTACCGACGCGTTTCATCTTCCGACTTTTTCAAGTCAAAAATGAAAACTAATGTAGCTATCACAAAAACAAAAACAAAAAACATTTCGATATATTGTCGACATGAAAAAAAAATCCCTTATATAAAGGTAATTTATATTAACCAGAAAAAAAGGCTCAGACATAAGAGTCTATCTTTTTTAATTTGGATTTTTAATGTAACTATAACGACAAAAACATTTCGATTTCATTTTTGCCTTGAAAATGTCGGAAGACGAAACGCGTCGACAAAACCGAAGATTTTTTTCCAGTTGTCATTTTATACCAATCTGTCTTGTACACAGAATTGATCTGGCAATCTAAGTATATATATATATATATATATATATATATATATATATATATATATGTGTGTGTGTGTGTGTGTGTGTGTGTGTGTGTGTGTGTGTGTCTGTGTCTGTGTATGTGTCTGTGCCTCTGTGTGTGCTGGAACTTACAATATGTCACATCGTAATGACATAGCTCATGTTATGATATAAGCTTTTTTTTACTTAGTCTTTCTTAGATGCGGTATAACGTAAGTTCAAAGGATTCTTATACAAAACAAACACGCTCCTCTATATATCCTTTGTGTACAAATACAACCATGCATAACTATTTCTCATACAAAACGAAACTGGTCCCAACAGGCTTCCATAGAAAGAGAGAGAAAAATCACCCATTCTAAACGCTGATAAGGAATACAGTTAAGAAAATACCGATTGTTTTCGAAACAAAAGTTCAAGTTCTACATAAGATTTACACTGCATACAATTCAACGCCAGCTCCAGTCGACTTTGAAGAATGAATAAAAGGAAAATCCTCCCAACAGGATTTTATAGAATACAAAACAGAAGCCATAATACAAGCTAATAATAAGGCGACGTGAACGAATAAAAATCAACATATATTTCTCGGATGAAAAGCCAAACGATGAAAATATCCTGGCAGTCGGGACTTTTTCTGCTCAGCTTGTGGTTAGAAGCATTAGCAGCGGTATCTTCTTGATCTAGTTTTCTTTTATTTTAATTATTAAAGAATGTATTTCTTTGTATAAAGTAACCTTAATTGAATCCCCTAAACATTGTGGATGTATACTGTCCTACTACAAAATTATACGATATATCCTCCATGAAAAATTTAAAAAATCTTTTGGTCAAGCATTGCTTCAACCAACACATATCTATCGACCGTATTTGCTCTCTGTGCTCAAACTCCAGTCTCGGCTGCGACACTTTATTCCTATGTAACAGAAAAGAAAGGAAAGTTAAAGGTGTTGGGATAAAAGTATTCAGAAATAATAACATTTCGTTAGAAACAAATAAAATAATACTAAATTGTCACGTAATACCATCTTCCCATATCGTAGTTAATGCTGGAAAACTTGCAGATGAAGAAAAGACTTGAAGGAATAGAAATGTTTTCTACAGAAGGATGCTGAGAATACAATGCACCGAACAATGAGTAACGACGACATATTATAGAAAAATGAAATAAAAATGGCCCTTACACTTAACATCAGAAAGACACAGTTAAAATTTCTATGCCACATAATCAGGGAACAAGGTTGGAAATTTGATAAGAACTATCGTGTAACATACACCTCTGTTCAAATTAATTGAAACAAAATGAATAATTACTTTATTATTTACTTTTTTATTTCGCATTTTTCCAAGAAAATATGACCCAGTGCACATGTTACTACTTTGTATCTTCATTCCATGTGGTCGTTCCTTGCAAATTGACCACAGATTCTCGATTGGATCTAAATCAGGAGAGTTTCCGGATGAATATATAGTACTTTGATTTGCTCACTGGTAAGGCCTGCCTGTTTGTTCGTGCAGCGTTACAATTTTCGTACGCTTCCTCGAAGTAACGTCAATCTTAGACAATGACCGTAGGACAATTAATCAACAGTCGAAACAATAGTGTCTTGGCGTGATAAAAAAAAGCTGATGCAGTCAAGGATGACTCAATATTTTTCGAGGCCAAATTTCATTATATATCCGAAAAATGTCGAACTGGGGTAGACTGTTCTAGTTCCACGTGCCATGTTTAATGGATGTCAGTTATCACCTGTTAATTTGCCTCGGAAACTAAACTATTTTAACCGGGTATTGAACTCACATTATTTGGGTCCTGTCACTGGATCTAACTAATGCCTTTATCCACTTTACCGTGTGTTCTTGAGGACATCTGTGTATTGATTTCTGGGTATTTTAAACTTAATGTGTTCAGCAACCATTTTTATCAGTGCTCATATTGCAATTTTTGCTGTTATACTCATGTTTTTACCAGAGCTCATATTGCAGTTTTTGTTGTTATTTTCACTTTTCCCTGGCACTCCTTATTTCTGGTTCGACATTCCAACCACCTGAAGAAGTCCGGAACATATAACGGCCGAAACGTTGTAATAAATATGGTGACAAAGATGTGGACAATAGTCCGAATAATGTAAATAATATACATAATACCTCATCTCAGAAATATAGACAGATACTATAGCATGAGGATTCAGATACTTACTGAAGCCGTACAGGGAGCCGATCATTTTACCTGCATCTTTAGAGAGAGATCGTATGTACGAGTTCGTCTTGAGGTTAGTTTGATGCTAAATAAACTCTCAAGTCACGGTGCTTCCTTAGGGGACATCCATTCATCGTAACCGGCGGTTGTTCGCGGTCCGATTGGCGGTGATGGAATGTAACTTTTATTAACTAATATGCGAGAATCGTGCACACGAAAGCCATTATTACCCTTCCTCCCTCCCAATAAAAATGTGGTGGATATATCTAACTTTACTGTGATAAAAATTATTAATAATAATAAATGGTTAATTTAGGATAAAATTATTTATCATATTTCTAAATTTCTGTTTGAATTTGTGGGTTGAAGTTTTATCAGTAATTTACACTATTTGCATGCGAAATATTATCCGCATATTTGCTGTTGTTATCCAAAACGTTTCGGCGGTTGTGTCCTCTGAAATTCATCTGGTGCATGTCTATCTTGCATAACCTACAGGAAATGCTGAACCCTTTATTTAATCTACGGAATCCATTCCCCATATTTAGGGAGATCTCGTTTAGTACTGTTCAGTTATTACTCACCGTGCTTCCATTCATTCGAAGTACACACTGGCCTCGGAGACTGAAGTCACAATTATCATACTTATTATAAAACCCAGGTTGTGTGTGTGTGTGTTTGTGTTTTGTTTATATATTGGATCGGATTTCCTACAGTTTTCAACCGATTTCAAGAAAACTTCACAGGACTACGTAAAATTACCTTGCGGTGGTTCTGACTGCGCCCCAAATTGGAAAACCACGATTGTTTTTGCGCGAAATCAATTTGAAAATACGAATAAGAGACATCGCTGTCGAGAATGAAAGGGGGACAACTCATATCGAGTTATACTTAGTAATATCGAGTTATCGAATTATAATTATTATAAAACCCAGGTTGGTTGTTTGTGCCTATTTGTGTGTGTGTGTGTGTGTGTTCGTTTATATATGGGATCGGATTTCCTACATTTTTCAACCGATTTCAACAAAACTTCACTTTTTTTTTTGGCAGGTAGTGTTTCTTATTGTCTTGCACACTTTTTTCTTTATTTTTACATTCAGAATGCTTTTAAAATTCCATTTACATGACAGTTGTTTATAATAAAATTCTATTCACTCGGTAGATTCATAACAATTGAAAACAATGCTTTTTTCATATGAATTCAAATCCAGATTTATGCGGGAAACATAACAACTCGGCCACCTTCCCATATTGTGCCCACCTGACCGCCCGGGAGAAAATTCCAAATGCCGCGTCAGAAATGGGCAGAACAGTTATCGTCATGTATATTGGAATCCAATGGCCGTGTTCAATTCATGGCCAATATCGTGCGTTCTCTTTTGTAGTAATGACATTTGGAAGAGCATAAATTTATTTCCTCTCACCATCGGTGACTTAGCAGAATAGTTCGGGATCTGTAACCTTGCGCGTTACCCAGTCTTAGAGAACAGCAACTTTGAAATCAAAACTGTAAAGATGTCTAGGGAAAATCAATTCATGCTTTTTCCACACTGCAAATAACGGATAATAAATAATAATAAAAAATAGGCAGAGTGCAATAATCACCTATTTCCAACGCAGAATTTGGACTTTTCTTACGTGCAGTAAGGTTGGTATCATATGGGAAAGAGCCGAGTTGTTACAAAGTTTGCTTCCTAACCATGAGACTCGGGTTTCAATCTAATCATGGCCGGTTACACAGGAAGGTAAATTCGTGATGTTATCGTTCCAAGCAAAGTGTCTGGGAATCATATAGCGGCTTTACGAAATTTGGTAGATGGAATTATTTAGGTGCTAAATTCTCAAGTCATCCTGAAAGAGGGTTGGACACCTCGATGCGGTGAAATGTTAAGCGAGCTTGTTTTGCCAGAACAATTATGACCGAGTATTGAGTTCGATCCTGACTGGCTGCCCCATCATTTCGGCTTCGTGCCAAATTTAGGCTCCGGGTAAAACACCAGCATCCTGACCGAGGGTTTGAGTGCACGGGTCTACTTGAGACTGTTGATTTTCTCTCCCAGAAACAGCAACTGAGGTCCGCTCAGCAGTGTTGTAAAGTATAAACGAAAAGTGAGCTTTGTCGGTGGTGAACAAACTTATATGTGTTTGTAACAGGGATTAGATTCTTCCATAATAGACAGACAATCTCGAATACGAGCGACCAGGCATTATACATGCAATAATGTCGGTCTGTGACAAATGTTACCGTATCCCCGGGTCAAACAGAATTATTATTCAGCAAGAAGTGATAGGTGAAATTTTTGACTCGCCTAATAAGAGAAGTTACAATTAGCTTTCGAAATGTTATGCTTCATTGAAAATTAAAACTTTATAAAATTTGTTTGGTTTCGGTTGCTTTACTGTATATCAACCTCAATGGGTTATTTAACTCCGACAAGATTTTTATTGCTGGCAATATTTTTTCCACAAATGTATTGTTGCTAATATTTTTTCTTAACAAATGCATTGCTGGTTGTAATGACAAAAGTACGTAGTTGCAGACTCTAAGAAAGTTTTACTCAACTAAGATATCAAGGTTTGCGTATAGTGTCTTTTTCTAGTCCCAGGAAATAGAAATAGCTCTCGTAAAGAGGAAAGTAAAAAAACAAGGGGACACCACTCTTGATTATTCATAACACTGGTAATATTTTTTTCTTCTACAAAAATATATTGTGGATAATAATGTATTGCTGGTAATAATGTATCGTTGGTAATAATTATTTACAAAAATATATTGCTGGTAATATTTTACTTCAAAATTTATTACTGTAATATTTTTTTTCATAAATGTATTTCTGTCAATACTGAACTGCTAGTCATAATTTTTCCATTTGCCAAAAAATTTGCCCATAGCTGGGACGCTAACAGGTACTACTACCCCTGGTTAATGTGGACCTGGGAACACGAGCGATTAAGAAGTAGCTCTATGCTCCTCAAAACCTCCTGATCAGATGCCTTGAATTTGGACGTAGTTTATCGTCTTACCAAGTAAGCTTAAATAAGTTGTGTCATCATGTTTACTTTTGTTGTACAAGCAACAATATCCATAGGCCTATGGATGTGAGACACTAGATGATGTATACTAATTTAGAAGTCCAAACCAAAAACGACATCTAATTATAAAATACATACGCTGACAATATTTTGTTTCTATATTACTTATATTAAAACTTCTAGCTATAAATAAATTGCCTGAACGATTTTTATATACGTATCTATATATTTATTCGTCAAAGTATATTTATATATATCCTGATTTTTTTCCTATATTAAGATTCTGAAAATTTGCATCTGTAAATAAATTGAAAATTCGTTATATTTGTTTATTATTCAAATATTATTTTAAATAATTATGTTGAATG
>OZ010588.1:98651011-98703511 GCA_963932145.1 Acanthosepion lycidas
AATTACATAATATTTTCATTATTTTTGTCTAATTTTAATTTAGGATCTTTTTTTCTTTGATTTTGGCATGCAAGTTTTTTTCAGGATTTTATTATCATTTTTTTTATAATACTTTCTAGATTTTCAGTACAGCTGTAACTTAATTTTAGGGAATTTTTATGAAAGATCTTGTTAAGTTTGCAGTTAGTAGTAAAATGTTTTTCGATTAAAGTTATGAATGTTTGTCCTAGTTTATTACTAACCATCTGGTTGAATGTGAGCGGGGTACCAAATGATTTTTCTTTTTCTGTTTTTCCTCTGGTTTGTACTATAATTTTTTAATATATTTGATGTTAAGCTGTTTCTAGCCACTATATTTTAGAGTTTAGATATAAAAATTACTGCGTTTATAGAATATTTTTTAATTTTCGGAATTTATACTAATTCTTTTCTCTATTTATGAAGGTATGTACTTAATTATGGATGGAGGATGGTTTGACCTGGGGTGTACAAGTGACATAGAAAGAGAGAGCCCCCAACCCGAGGTGGATTTAGTAATCAACCGTGCTAAAGAATTAGGATGAAGGTGCTAATTACTTGGGTAGAAGGGATTCCGGAGTAATTCCAGAAATAATTTTTTTCTCTTGTTTTCTCTCTTAATAATTGTTTCTGTGGTTGAGTTATCAGTTGCCAGAGTGATTAAGAGACGGATTCGTTAAAGTAAAGCTTGTGGTAAATGGCGAATTGGACTTTTGGGTGGTCTGAATGGCGGAATTCAACCAGATGGGATAAGTGGTTTGGACAAAACTTAAGTAGACGATGTCTGTGGAAGACCCAGCAGGAGGTCCAAATCCAATTTTAGTATCTCTTGAAAATTGGGTTCCTGCTGAGTTTCTGGAAACCGAAAATCTTGCATGTTGGTCAAGGCGATTTGCATATTAAAATTCGGGAGTGGTGCCTAAAGATTGTTTAGCTCCCCCTCTCTCTATATAAGCTGCCCGAGTTAGTCAGATCGCAGAACCGTGGAGAGAACAGAGTGTCTCTTAGAACGTAGCAGAACGCGGAAGAGACGGCTTGTTGGAATTACCTGGTCCGGTTGTTTGGTTGTCACGCGCCCAAGAGGTCCGATCCGAACCCAGAAATAGAAACACACCCTGTATGAAACCAGTTGATTTTGCCAACGAAGCTGAGAAACCAAACTGCTATAATTATACGCTCCGACGAAGATCTCCGAATTACTTCCCTTAGATCAGCCGAAATTGTTTAGGCAGAAAATTTCCTACTATCTCTCTGTCACTTCCGACCTCAAACGAGTGAACCCCGTTACGACATTTTGTACTCGTGTAAATTCGTCGTTAGTGACATAAAAACAGTGCCCTAAAAAGGGCTCTTTGACAGGAACCGAAAGAGTTGTTTATTTTTTTCATTTTCATGTCTTTGCGGCTACGACAAGAAACATTTTTAGCGTGAATAGTGATTTCCTTTCAGCGTAATATCCAGCCATTTCCACCCCTTCCCACCCGACCGTTCTGGGGAGACCGACACACTGCTGTTCGGATCAAGAATTCACAATGTGGCGAATAGTGGTGGTTCCTTCAGTTCACCGGGGGTGGGGAGATCGGGTGGATTTCTTTTTCGGCCAGAACCACCGGAGAGACAGGACATAGGCGCAATAGGCAGGGTTTATTACGTTAGATACATACAAGGGATTAGTATTAGGTTTTCTGAAAGGTAGGTATATGTTATTAATTCAGTCTAATGTTATATTGAGGAAGTTTACACTATTCAATTTGGTGTTGACTCTAGTTTTTTTTTTTAAATTTACGTTTCTGAATTCATAATATATTATCTTGCTTCTAATTTTATCTATTTTAAATTTAGTGGAAGTCCTCATACCATGAGCCCATCATCTTTGTTTAGCCCGATATCTTTAATGTGTAATTCACGCTGCGCAGTTAGGTTATATAATATAAATAGACCGACACAGTCGGAAGAATCTGCAGAGTCTAATGACCCCATTGTGATGTAAAAATTGTCTTCAGAGTCTATAGTAGCAAATTCTAGGGTAGTCGTGAATAGAGATCTTGATATTGACTGGTAGTAGTCCTCAATATTAAAATGTATTAGGGTGCAATTTGTCTTGTCGCTGATACTGATAAACATTTGGTGACGTCTTTGGTATTAATCCAGAGTGATAATCCTAGGTAATCGTTAAATTGCTTGGTAAACTTTTCTAGAATTTGTTTGCTTATTTTTACGATATCCGGACCGAATTGGCTTTATTATTCTAGTAAGTAGTAGGGTTGTACTTGAAATCCAGCTTGTGGTACTTAATAGTGATGTAGCATTCATTCTCTGTAAGTTTGCCTTCTCTATCACTTATCTTTAATTTATCCGTGATCTTCTTACTGGTTCGGTTTATATTCTCTAACATTTTTACATAGTTGTTATTAGATATTTTTTTATAGTTCTTTGTTAAATTCTTTTAATTATGTTATTGTAATTCTCTGCTGATAATTTGTAGAAATTCCTTGTTTTGTCAGACTTCACCCGTAGTTTATCTGTTTCGTTGATGACTTTTACTATTTGGTCCAAATGTTTTTGGAAGTAGCTTTTCTTTTTTTTTTAAATAATAATATTGTTTATTATGTTGAGTAAGTACATTTCGAATTCAAATAACCTTTCGTTAAATGGTGCACCTTTATAAATAGTATAGGGTTTTTTAAAATCATATACATCAGATTCTGTTGTTGATTTATTCCCTCGAAGGAAGAAAAACGTTTTCTATCACATCCTTCTTATTATTTTTGCACCAACCTAATAATTACGCTGTCTTTTTTTTTGCATTAGTTTTACCAAACAATTCGATTTGCTTGTGTTTGAAATGTTTTTCTGAATAATGCCGAAATTTATTTTTTTAATTTTTTCCATATTTTTAAGATTCTTATTTTAAAAATAAAGGTTTAAATTCCTCGACCTTTGTTGGGAGACAATATATGTGTGTGTATATATTAATACAAATGGAAAGTACTCTTAAATTGATGATCCTAAGTTCTTTAGTATTTTTGTTTTTATATTTAAAAAAAAATTATCTATATATGTGTGTGTGTTTTTGCCTATATATATATATATATATATATATATATATATATATATATATATCACTAATTTTATTATCTTTCTAAATTCTCCTGTATTTTTCTTTTTGGATTTCTTTCTTTCTTTCTTGTTCAATTTCAACCCCTTCAAGTTTCACACTTTTGGTCATTAACTCGTAATGTAATAATGCATCTCTTTCTTTCTTTGTTTTTCCTTTCTTTCTATTTAATTCAATCTCCGCCATTTCTTCTCGTTTCTACACCTTCTTCGGTCAAGATCTCTGAACGTAACAACGCATCTCTTCTTTCTTTCTTTTTTCTTTGTTTGTTTGTTTCTTTCTAATCTTATTGTGACGTACCCTCGCTGTCGCTGCGCCAAATGTGACGTCTGCCTAGCCGCGTCCGTCGTGCTATCCTGTCCTGTGACGACCAACTGGCTTGGTCGCGGCACCAAATGATACGTTCTAATATTTTGGTGATTCGGATGGGAATCTGGTTAGATTCAGTATCAGCCTTGTCATTCCCAGCTCGCTTCCAACATCTGGTTACCGAAGTAACTGTTTTGATTTCCAGTCTAACCTACCCACGTTGTGAATTGATCTTAGGCAGACGAAATCAATCAGTCGCCGGGCCGTAATGCAATCCGAGTTCGATCAAGAGTAACACCGCACAAGTATATGTAAAAGAAAAGAAAATAATAACTCGAAAAGTTCAAATGTGTAAAAAAAGGGATAACAATATTTTATATCTGGTTGCTGAATACAGGACTGCGCCTACTTCCCAACCCACTATATGGATTCATGACACTTTGTGTTTGTTAAGCGAGTCTTAACATCTTAAGTTGTTTGTTCTTTAAGAAACTGGTTCTTGGTGTATCTTCAGGTGATATTCGTAAAACTTGTTTTGGTCGTGTGAGTTTAAGTCGTTCTTCAAAAATAAATTGTTCTTGGTTAGAAATTGAGTTCGGAATTTGCGAGAATCTTAGTCAGCTTCTTCGAGGCGGGTCTTCAGAGCTCTCAGCTCACTGCAACTGATTGCCTGTCTGTCTCCAACGCCAACTGCGAACTTCACTCAACTGGAACTCGAACTCAACTGCACTTAACTCGCTGCGACTCTGCTTATATGGACGCCGACCAAAACCGGGGTGGGCTCGTTGGAGTTTGAGGTTCCTTGATAATTCTAAACCCACAATCCACTTCTTTGCTTTCGTTCAGGAAAATTTTATTATTTTCCATTTTTGGAAGTCTTCCGTCTTCTCACCTTCTTCTGTTCTCATATTGGTATCTCACCCATACCCTCAGAGGGTGTCAACGGGTTTCTCCTCTCTCTCACAGTGGCATCTCACACCTATCCCTTCAGTGGGGCGCATCACATGATTACTTCCGCCTAACGCTCATACCACCATTCAGCCAATGGGCGCTCAACAGCGTTGGTGTGGCCAGACTAGCCTCTGTTTAAAAAAAGTTCTCAAAGAAAAAAAATTATCTTCCCCTTTTTTTTTCTTTCTTTTCCTTTTCTTTCTTCTCTTCGAGGAGACCTCACACCCTAGACTCTTTATCTTAACCGATTCACCTGGAATTCGTCAACCAGCTTTTCGCCAGCATCAAGGGGTTGGTCCAATGATGAGATCGCATTCTGGCGTTAATTAAAAATAATTTTCTTATCATAGCCAGACCCTGGTACAAAACAGATGCCTTTTTCAAAAGATCTTCGTAGATAGCCAACGGCTCAGTCTTTTGTTTTTGTAATTCTGCGGTTGATCCAACGGACATTTTCTGCGACCTAAATAATTTTTATCTATTTAGAATTCTGCCCTGTAGGTCATTTGACCAGCCTGGAATTTTCACCCACCCCGTAACATAAATCAGATTAAATCCAGTATCTTCCTTTCTCGACAATGGAAATAACAATTTTACCACTTTTCTTTGTCAGAAAAATAACACCGCTTAGTGTCCTTTTCGTGATGGATTCTTATCACCTAAATTTAATTCTCGCCTTTCTTTTTTTTTCTTCTTTCTTTTTTTTTAGCAAGCCAAATAGTGTCACATTATTTACTGTGTATTCTTACCTTAATGACACATTTTATTAATAAAATTTTCGTTTAGTTTTATGTCTCTTCTCCCCTAATTTGTTTTCTACGTCTTTTCAGCAAAAATCCTACCGAGTTTTTTTTTCATATTTTTAGTAACATATCTGGTTATAACTGGGCTTTTATTCATCTTGTTGTCACTTTTATCACACTTCTTGTCGAATATCTCTCAAAATAACCGGTTTAATATTACAGAATAAGCTGTCGATTAACTATTTTCGCATATCATGGAAGCTTTATGGACGATGCTGAATACAGCCAGCCCACGACTGTATATCGCAAATTATGCGAGTTTGTCATACCGTTGCATCACAACTATAATTGTTATACGTTGCATCGTCGGTTCCACTTAATAGTATTCGGTTTAATCTATCTGTATTCTGGAATAAAAGAGTTTTATTCATTTTAAGTTGTTTTTAATAATTTCTTTTAGACTGAAATGAGTGAAATAGAGTCATTTTAATAAAAAAGATTTTACCTTTTTCACATCACATTGAAATGCCGATCTGTTTATCGAGAATGATTTCGGATTGCTCATAGGTGCATATTGATTCCTCATCCAAGACTAAGAGATCGATATCAATGTTAAGTTTGCGCTATTATCGGGCTTCACAATCAGAAACAAATAAGTCGGTTTCTAAATAGAAATATAGGTTTCTAAAGAGACAAATAAGATAGGAATATCATATGTATCTTTCCAGACTCCTGTATACAACACAATAGTTGTGCACTTTAGTCAAACTCTTTAGTTAAATAAATACTCATTAGTTCAGTATCGAGTGCGATCTCCACTGAAAGAGCGTCATGTGAGCAGAATTCATATTTTTTTCAAAAAATGTTATTTCATCACAATCAAGGCGATACGGCCACTAAGACGCAAGGAGGCGTTACTTAGCGTGAACTATAATGAGGACGTGAAAGGGTAGAAGGAGTAATAAATGCGCAAATTTTAGGAATAGAGAAACTAGCGATTAACATTGCATTTAAATTTGTGAAGATTATGATGACAGACCAGTGAGGCAAGAAAGTGGAATACGGTTCCACATGCAAGAAAATAATCTATTAGAATTGTACTGGTGATTACATGTATATAGTTAAAAAATATAACAATAAAACCGAGACAAATTTCATACATACATACATACATACATACATACATACATACATACATACATACATACATATAAAAAGGAATAAACAGACACGAGAAAAAAGCTATTCTTAGCTGAGGCGTTTCGTCCTCTGAGGGACCTTACGAAGGCAAAATAAAGATTTTGTTGGATGTGTTTATATACAAGATAAATAAGACAAATGTAAGTTCGTCCAAGAAATATATATTTTTTAATTCACTAAGAAAGAAAATTCTCGAGAGTGTCGTTATCAGATCATATCCAAATATAAATCTCCACCCAGTTTTCTTTCTAATCCCAACTTTCCTGAAGAATTACTACACGATCAAGCCTACCTCTCCGACCACAAAATGTTAAAACTTATTGTTCTCTCGCCTTAATAATATTTACTTTTACTCATATTTTCAGTCACTACTTGCGTGGAGTTAAATGATTTTTTTTTTTAAAATTAAGCACTTATGTATTAATATTAGGTTGGTGCAAAAATAATGTCATTTTCTCACATATGTGTTACTACGTGAGAAAAAACGGATTTTTTTTTGCACCAACCTAATACTAAATTCGAAATTTAGTAACACGCGGCTTTCAAAATTGACCCGATATTTTTCATGTTGCGTTGATCAAAATTCATTACTGAAAAGTTTTCCTTTGTAATCCCAGAATGTTACAATTAGCCAAATTTTATAGCATTTGGCTTTCAAATTAGCAGCAAATTTTGCAAGTAGCTAAATTTAGTATTCAGCGGTGATGGGTCTTCTTATGTTACCAACTCTGGTAAAGATACTCATGAAAACTTGAAAACGAAATTTTAATTGTGTTTGATTTTCACTAGGTGTCTCATCCCTTTTGCCTTTGCATAATGTATATCCGTATCAATTGTCTTAGATTTGATTCTCAGTCTGTGTATAGCATTCATCCCACAATGTTTGCTAATATCATTTCCAGTAATTGTTTTCCATCAGTTTGCATCAAATTATGTAGTTTTCAACCTGGTTCCCTTCCATTTCTCTAGCCTTCAATATACCGTCCTGACGTAAAGTTCTCTAAGTCCTCTATCCTCATTATCTGTCCCTGAAAGTCCAAAAATCCCTCCCTGATTCGAAGAATGTGTCCGTTTTCTTTCAGTTTTATTTGTTAGGCAAATAATATAAAAACGAAAACGTTCAGAATATTTAAAAAAAAAAAAAAAAAAAAAAACGAAAAAAGAATCTTTTGAACAATAAACTTATATTAGAATCAGTCAATTTATTTATAGCTAAAGTTGTTAGAAGATTAATATTGAACAGAAAACTTTCTGCGTATTACATGATATTCTCACCATCCTTCTACAGAACCACATGACCTTTTTGTTATGTATCTTCCTCATCTCTGAGGAATTTTATCAGTACTTTCAGCCATATAAGAGAAATTATATTGCATAACAGTTAAACACACTTCTTTCTGTAATGAAATTTCACTGTTTCTTAAGAATATCCTTAGATTTTTTTTATTGATTTTTGAAATCATCTTTCGCTATTACTAAAGGCTTTTCTAGTTTACTTTTATGATGTCAACGAACGCTCAGTTGACACTTTAGTGATGCCAACGAATACTTGTTGTCACTTCCGTAATGCTCGTAGTAGTAGAGACTTTGTAATCGCAGATATAACTATAGTAACGCCGTTGAACAATACTGGTGTCAGACGCCTTTGAAAAGCACTCGCACTAATAGTACTTGCTCGATAATACTCGTTCGACAAGTAACCCGTATAGTGATCTGAATAGAGAAATAGGATAGTGAATAGAATAGAGAATCGTATAGTAATATAGGATAGATTAGAAATGGGGGATCCGTTTAGTATAGAGGATAGAGGAGAAATAACGATCAATTAAATACACTCGCTGTAGTGACATTATATTCAGGTATAACATTTGCTTTACCGTTTTCCTCATATGTTAACACACTTCGCGGATATTTAAATTTCTATCAAACTTGATTTTTACATCTCCAATTCGCAGATCTCACACTGTGTTGTTGTTCTTTCTGACAACCATACACTCTGTCTTGTTTGTACACAGATTGTGGAACTTATTAATCTCCTTATTTAGGTATTGAAATTGAGTGTTTTGATTTTTTTTTAATCAAGATGCTCCTATACGGCATATATCTCTACGCTATGTCGACTTAGAATGTTGCTAACGTGTACTATATTTTATTTATCCATTGTCCAATATTGCTGTCTATTGTAAATTATTCCAGAGATGTTAAGGATAGCACAGTTCTCGCTACATATATGATCTGCCATACTTGATTCAAGAGTCTCATCACAGTCTACGGTTCACTTCATTCTTCCTCTTATATGTCTTGCCACAATTGCATGATTTTAAATACGGTTATTTTTTCTTTCCAGGTTAGGATGCTTTGTTAAGGGGATCTATTAAATCACTCCACCGGAAGAAAGGCAATAAAATCACTAAAACTCAAGAGGTTATTTAGTGTAATACTATGATGAAAATATTAAGAAGAGACAACAATAAAAGAACATGGTTTGAATGTAACTCCTCAAAGTTGAACTACATTTAGAAAACTGTCCTTTGGGTGTATGAACTAACATAGAAATGGATGTCTTCTGGGAGTATTTGGTTAAGCATAACACACGGTTGAATTATGGATAGCAGCTCGGATTGAGGAATCTGAGAGCCCAGTTCGAATTCGAGTCAGATCTATTACATTCATTAATGTGGGAAAAGTATGAAACCGTTCCTTCTCCCCACCTCCAGCTATGGGTAAATAGCAGGACAGACTGGGTTCTATAGCCCTTGGGTGACAAGATTTCTATGAAAAAGTAACTCTGTATTCAAAATTGTATGTAGCTGTGGCGTAGCACATACTATACATCTGTTTTGTATTGGCTTAAGGATCCTGTCAACAGATGAATGAAGAAGTATACAATATTTTATGTATGTCCATTACCTAATATAGGATATACAAAATTACCTTACCTGAGTTCATATTTTATATTTAAAGCTCAAAATGTAACCACTGACATGATAGGTCGTGCATTAATAAAAGCATTTCTGTTTCTGTGGCAACTGTGAGTCTAATATATCGCTCCATTCGTGTAGAAAAGTCGTAAATGTTGGTTCAATAAAAGAAGTGAGCAACTAACACAAATAATAAAACAGTAAGAATGAACTTGTCAACTGTTGTCATAATTCGACGGGAAATAGGATGATTTTGTTAAAAACACTGGAATCAAGAAATGCGATATTTACGATCGGAATTATATGAGAGAGAGAAAAATAGCATTTCCTTTAATCAGTTCACCTTGAGTAAGGCGATAATGCCACTAAGATGCAAGAGGACTACTAGGAGTGAGAGAGAATAAGATGACTTTAGAACAAACCGGAAAACCAATCCTAAACAGGAAACAAGGGATAAACCTCTACTACTGTTAAAAAGACCGTAGCGGAATGTAAACCCTAGGACAAGTGATCCTATCTATTCCTGTTAATGCAGAGGTACGTATGCCTATGTTTCGTACGCTATTGAAAAGCATTGGATAAGAAATGATACAAAGAATTGCTGCAACTGCAATGAAGTGTAGATTTATTTAGGAACAATAGAACAACCGGAAAAGCTGGAATTCTGAAAACCGAAGTAAAAGCCGCACTGAACACACTGAACAGAAACACGGCAACTGGGCCAGACGGAATTGTAACGGAAATGATGACAGCCTTAGATGACATTGGTATAGACAAAATCACCGAAATAACAAATGAAAGCTGCAACAGCGGGGATATACCGGATAGCCTCAGCAGATCTATCTTCTTATCAACGCCTAAGAAACCAGGCGCAAACGAATGTGAACTCCACCGAACAATAAGCCTAATGAGTCACATGAAAAAACTCATCACCCGTATTATGACGAATAGAGCACGCAGAAGGATCAGGCCAAATTTAGGACGAGAACAGTGCGAGTTCGTTAAAGACATTGGAACAAGGAACGCAACATTCATGCTCAGAATTTTATCAGATAGACCGATACATATACAGAAAGACTGTTTCATAGACTACGCAAAAGCCTTCGACAATGTACTCCACAAGAATCTGCTTGAACTACTAAGCAACCTTGATATATTCGCGAGAGATATCAGAATAGTCAATAACATATACTGGCAGCAAACAGCATGCATGCGCATAGATAATGAGTTCAGCAAATATACAAAAATAGAGAGAGGCGTAAAGCAAGGATACGTCTTCTCAGCCGATCTGTTCAACCTATAGTGCGAAGCAATTCTGAGGGAATTGGAAACCCTACCGAGAATTAGCATTGGCGGCCACAATCTTAATAGCATTAGATACGTATATGACAGCACTGATAGCAGACAAATTATAAAATCTCCTACAGAAGGTAGAAACGGGTAATGAGAAGAAAGGACTAAGCATAAACTACACGAAGACAGAATGCATGGTCATCCGTAAAAGGTTGAGCCCGAATTGCGATCTAAAGGTCGGGAACACTAGAATCAAGCAGACACGGAATTTTAAATATCTGGGTAGCGTTTTGACAGAGGACGGTAAATACGGGACTGAGATCGGTAGACGTATTAGGATGATCAAGGATGCACTCCAAAAGCTGACCAGAGTATTGCGAGACAGAATAATTTCTTTGGTAAAAAAGAAAAGATTACTGAGCTGTTACGTGACCATCTGTCCAACTTTTCCGTAGGGAATGTTGGAAGAGTTCTCTAAAATGAAGAAGAAACTCGAGGCCACGGAGATGTCGTTCTACAGAAGGATGCTGAGGATATCATGGACCTCGTGAGTGAGCAACGATAAGGTCCTAGAGAGGATGCAAACAAGCAGGAGGCTCATACTTAACCCCAGGAAGAGGCAGCGGAAGTTTCTGGGAAACGTAATGAGGAAGAAGGGCCTGGAGAGTCTGATACTCATGGGTCGAATAAAGGGAACGAGAGACAACGGAAAACAACGCATGACATACCTAACGGGCTCAAGCAAGTGGATGACAGAACGTGGTCTGAGGGAGGTGACAGAGGGAAGGATCTTGTTGCAAGGGATAGAGGGAAGTGGAGAACCATGATCGCCTACGTTCTGAAAGGATATGCCACATTAAAAGAAATAAGAATAATCGGGAGTTTATTTTCGGCGCAAATCCCCGCAGGCGGATAGAAAAATAAATCTTCTTACCGGATTTATTCAACCTAAACGGATATCCTAAGCAACCTGCTCAACAGCATAAGATATACAGATGACACCGTCTTAAAGACAAGAATAGAAAAAGAACAACAGAGACTCTTAGAAAATATAGTAAATGAAATCGAAGAGAAACGATGAAATATCAAGAAATATCAAGGAAGAAAAGCGAATATATGGTTGTCTGCAAAAGGAGGAAATCGAGATGCGATTTCCACGTTGGAGATTTCAAAATCAAACAAGTGTAGAAATTAAGATATCCTGAAATAGTTTTAATTTTTTTTTTTTTTTTTTTGCTTATATCGAACTGTTATTCAGTCTATCCCTGTACGGCCGTGAGCGAATCAATGATAGTCACAGTGATATGCAAACTCACGTTTCTTTTGCCAGAGGGGCGTCTGGGAAACGAATTATACATTAAGTAACGGGAAAATGGCCGACCAACCTTAATATTCTGGTTTCCCCGCATTTACTCAATTTTTATAATCTAATTCGCTCCGAGACTTTCTAAGATTGTGCATAGAACCAAGAGAAGTCTCCCGTCGGTAGCATCCCTACAGATGTGTAATCGTAATTGTGTTTCTTCTAACCGTAGCTTAGATGTAGCACAAGGTCGAAATGATGCGGCACCCAATGAGGATCGAACTCACTATTCAGTCGTAATCGTTCTAGCGAGACAAAGATGTTAACCATTACACCAAGTTGAAGTCCACCAGATGTGTAAATGTAATCTTCAGATAACCCTCACCCTACAGAAAACATTCGATATTCATTGACCGAATATTTAGAATTACTCTCATTAAAATATTACAAAATTTTTCAATTAAAACTGCTGTTGTTCTTTCCAGTATTGATGGGAGTTTCCTTCCTAACTTTTTGTTTGATGCAGCATGGAAGGTAGGCATCTTGATTCTCGCATTATTTTCTTTTTGAGTGATAAGTGATAACCATTTTAGGTGCTGCTTATTGAAACAAAAAGGGAATTTATACTTAAGATCAGGATGAGACTGTTGAAATTTCTGGTGCACGTAATGAGAAAGGAGGCCTCGGAAAATCTGATACTCACAGGGCAGCTTGAGGGCAAGAGAGAGAGACAGAGGGGCAAGTAACGCATAACAAAACAAACTTGAGTAAATGGATGGCAGAGCAGGGTTTAGGAGAAATAACGAAAAGAGAAACTGTATTAAGACCTAAAAAGCCAGGAAGTTGTGGAGATCCTTGATCGGCTATGACTTCAGGGGCCACGGCACAAAAAGAAGAAGAAGCTCTTGAAAACGCATCTTACGTATTTTCTCATATTTAGTGATTTTGTTTTGTGATTATGTAGCTCCAGTCTATAAAATCAGTTGAAGCGTAATCTTTAAGATTTACATGCTCCATCCGCTCGAAGCCATTTTAAAATAAGGATCTGAGAAAATAAATGGATACAGTGGAAAGTGTAGATATTTCTGAACAGCTTTTGTGTCATATCTTCAATATGAAGGTCTCGATTTTGTCATTTAAGCATTTGGTTAGAGTTTTTAGGTTAATGTTGTATCCTAGAAAGATTATTGAATGAAGAATAACCAAAACGGTGTTTGGAAATGAAATGGTAAACTTTATAACATCAACTAAATACAATACTCGCCAGCGGCTTGAGTAGGTAAACCACTGCTAGTTGTGGACTACTTAGAATATTACAATATTTATTTCTGTGAAAAATAAAAAAAATATGGCACAAGGCCTAAAAAAAGTGGGGTGGGGAAAAGGACGGTCTTCATCTGTCTTAATTTTAAACTTAGCTAGACACAAGCACTGACCCAATTATACAAACACTATTCCTAACACCAAAACAAGACATTCTTACTAACCTTTCTTACTACATCCACATTAATACCTCATTGTCTCAATGAAAATCCTAAATAGACCCCATATGTACAAATTGTCGTATGTGCGGGGGTGGGGATTAAAAAAAACAAATTAAAAAGATCCCCTATGAGTATATACAATATAAATATAATCTAGGTAGAAATCCCCTCCACAATCTTTAAATGTGGCAGAAACTTCAGTTAACTGGGCGAAATCAATGCGGGACTATAAAAAATATATTAGGTTGGTGCAAAAATAATGACGCAATAATGTCGTTTTTTGACGTATTTTTTAACGTCAAAAACGACATTATTACGTCATTATTTTTGCACCAACCTAATATAAAAAAATGCATTCATTTATCCCGAGCACTCACCTACTTGGCATATTACCCCCACTTACAGCAGCGTGCAGCGTATGTATGAGGATTGGGACATACCCATTAGTGTTCATAGGTACGGTATATAACAGTTGTTTCGCTTTTCTAGTATCTTGGGTCGTTGGTCACTATTTACACCTGACACAGTCCAATAATCTTCTTTTTTATTTCTTGTATTAAATTAGTTAAAATTGATCTATTATTGAAGTATTTTACGTATTTAGTATTTACTTATACAACATATTAAAGTCTAAATCATGATTTCCGTTAAAATATTTCAAAGAATATTTGGTAAATAATATTGATTTATATTAACTCTAATATGAATACCTATATCATCAAAATAACAGGCCCTCATTATCATTACAGTGTATTCTGAAAGAAAAGGAGAAAGCCTGTTTTCTTTTAGTAGATTCGTGTGAAATGCGATACCGAATGTTTACCGGAACAGGGGCCATCTCTTTCAATGTGTAATTCTACGTACATAAAGGTCTTAAATAGACTGGGGTTAATGCTAGCAAATTGGTTTACCTCCAACTTTGTGCAAATTAACTGAAACAAAATTTACATTTTTTCGTGTTTTTCCAATGAAACATGACCCAGTGCACATGTTGGTACTTTTTACGTCCATTACACGAAGTCGTTCCTTGCGGATTAACCATAGATCTTCGATTGGATTTAAATCAGAAGAGTTTCCGTGCCAGTCTTTAGTACTTTGATTTGGTCACTGGTAAGGCTTGCCAGTTCGGGCATCGTTACGATTTTCATTCACTTCATTAGAGTAACACTCGTAGCATACAATGACCGTAGGACAATTAATCGTAAGTCGAGACAGTAGTGTCTGGGCGTGATAAAAATCTGATGCAATCACGGATCACACAATACCTTTCAAGGCCAAACAGATTTCCCCATACACCCCGAAAATAGATTCATATTACATCACTGCACATGACCTAATCTGAGGAAAAATAGTAATAGTCTACACCCTGTCACTCCAGTGGGTCTAAAACTAACCGTATAATGAAAGAAAGAAAACTAAACAATTAATTTGCATATATATATATATATATATATATATATATATATATATATATATATATAATTTAGTCTCGAATATGTAAAGAAATATTTACCTATCGTCCAAAGTACTAAATGACCCAGAGATAAATGACATATATTCACCTAACTCTGAAATAAATAAACGCTTATATACACAATTATAAACATCTATTTAGCAATCGCCGACACAGGTTATTATTTATAGATTCAAGTATAACGCATAAATATTCAGTTAGCAGTATACAAGATGTTTTTAAGAACAAAAGTGAAAGAAAGGTTTTGAGTGAGTGAAGCATGAAGGTCTTTACAAAGATCATTGTGCTACAGATTCACAATCAAAGTAACTGAAGCCTCGTAACTTGAGCACTATCAGCAGCAGCAACACAGAAAATCGATAGCAAATTTACGTCAGAGAGAAAATGATGGCATAATCAAGGTATTGATATTCCACATTAGATTAAATAAAAGGTTAGGATGGGACCTCTGGAAATATTAATAACAGCTACTGAATTGTTTGGAAAGAATGATTTTACAAATTTCACCCGAAAGAAATACAGGATGCTGAACTTAATAAATCCCGAAATGTTCCTTGTAGGGAATTACCGTTACCATATAAACAACCAATATTATAATCTCAAGTGTAGGCAATGGAGATACAATTGTATACTCAAGTATAAACAAATAATTTTAACTGCTAGCTATAGTATACGAGGGTGGACTGAAAAATTGCCAAGCTTAATATGACTGAATGCTACCACAGCTGTGAATTTTTGCATGTATTAATTCCAACTCTTTTTATTAATAACTATATTGTTTGTTTCCAGGTACGATGGAGAGATAAAATGTTCATAGGTTAATTGTGAAGGATATGTTAGAGCTGTGAAATCTTGCATGCATTAATTTCAACTCTTATTATTAGCTACACTGTTTATTTCCAGGTACGACCGAGGGCTACAAAGCTCATAGGTTAACTGTGAAGGAGTGATGCTAGAGCTGTGAAATCTTGCAATCATTAAGTTCAAATCTCCATATTAATAACTACATTGTTTGTTTCCAGGTACGATGGAGGACTAGAAAGATCGGAGGTTGATTGTGAAAGAGTGATGCTAGAACTGTGAAATCTTGCATGTATTAATTTCAACTCTTCTTATTTATAACTGTATTATTGTTTTCCAGCTAAATTGATTTCCGATTGCTCGAAGAAGAATGTTAATCCTGTTGGCAAAAATTTCATCAACAGGAGATATGACATTGTCATCATTGCGATAGCGGTAAGAATCCCAGTGTTGTTTTTTTTTTACAAGTTGGGGAACATATGATTATTAAATAAGGAGAATAGAGAGCGTGAACTATCAGTTCAAAGCGTAAACCAGATACAGTAATAAACAAGGACTTGTGTTCTGGAGCTTTGGCCTGATGAAACAAGTGACATTTCGTCAGTTTACCTGCATATTTGTTATTGATAACTTTAGTAACTGCCTCACCAAATGAACATAGTAATCTCCATTGATGGCGTGACCCTTTGGATGATGGCCAATGATCAGATTTCTTGTTGCACCCAGAAAACACGAGGCTTTCATCTTTCCTGCAAATGAAACGACTTTAGCCTTTTTGGAGCTTTTTCCACTGCATTGATTTCACTTTGTCTCTGTTGCAAAGAGATGAACTCAACACTCTTCTTGGGTTAAAAAATGTCAAGGAACCTAACTAGATCAAACGCAAATAATGTCAGATTTTCCTATGATGTATTCATGCTGTGTATGTTTGATCTGCTTTAAGGATAAATGGGATCCAGCGAATAGGAACCTTCGTCATTCCATGTTCTTTGTGCAGAATATTCTCAATAACCGTTTGTCCCCCATCACCAACACGATCGAGGTTTTCTTAAGTCGTGGCAGTTGCACGATATTCCGTCTTGGGTCATTTTCAAGATTCTCCTTGCAGCTTCTAAATTCAGCTGTACATTTTTGAACAGTTGATAAAGCTGGGGTAGCATCCCCTAATTTTGCAACCATATCAGCATGAAGGTCTTTGGGGACTAAACTGTTTTTGTAAGGACTTAATAACACCACGGATATATGTTTACTCGGAAAGTAACAATGCAATTCTTAATAAGAATAGTTGAAAATAACACATGCAAGATTTCACAGCTCTAGAATTAATCCTCCATAGTTATCCTAAGAACATTTTAGCCCTCCGTCTTACCTGGAAATAAACAATGTAGTTTTTAATAAGAAGAGTTGAAATTAATGCATGCAGGATTTACAAGCTCTAGCATCATGCCTTCATTCTCGACCTGTTAACATTTCAACTCGCCCTCATAAGCATCTCATATTTATTTTTTCCCTGGACAAATTAATTGTTTTTAGGAAGAGATATAATCAAGAGATACAACTGACTCCGTTATTAACTCAACAACTACTGACATATCAAAAATAAATAAAACATACCAAACTGTGTATATTTCTGAGATGAGGTATTATGTACACTATTTACACCATTCGGACTATTGTCCTCATCTTTGTTGCCATATTTATCACACAGTTTCGGCCGATGTATGCCTCAGCCTTCTTTAGGCGGTTGGAACGTCGAACTGAACCCTTTATTTCGGTCGCTGCGGTAGACTAGTTCCACGTCAATGAATGTCGGTTATTAATTATCTCCTGCTAATTCCCTTCTCCAAGTTATCCACTGCCTTAATGAGGTATTGAAGTAACAACTCTTTGTGTCTTGTCACTAGATCTAAGGAACGCCTTTATCCAATGTGCCATGTGTTATTAATGTCATCTACGTATGAATTTCTGTGACTTATAAAATTGATGTCTTCAGCAACTAAACAAAGAACATCATTGGAAGATTCGTAAACTTAAGGAATCAGTACATATGCTACGCCACAAAAAGCCCCTGAGCCGACCAATCATTGAAATGAATAAAATATGGGAACTATTAAGAAGATGAGTGCCAGAGGAAAGCGAAAATAATAACAAAAATTGCAATATGAGCACTGGTAAAAAACTGGTCATGATAACAAGAAAATTTGTAATATGAGCACTGGTAAAAGCAATATTTTGAGAGAGTTATCTCCTGTTAATTCCCCTCTCCGAGGTGAATTAACAGGAGATAACTGGTAACTGACATGCATTTGACATAGCTCGTGGAACTAGTACAGTCTACGCCAGTGAACAAAATAAAAGGTTCAGCTCGGCATTTCAACCACCTGAAGAAGGCCGGAGCGTTCATCGGCCAAAACGTTGTTATAAATGTCATGGTTCCTTATGTAAAACTACAGAATGAACTCTTCCTAGCACTATATATACCACGTCTCTCGAGGGTTATGTTCGAATCGAGTCGTGCCGATAGTAGTTCACTCCAAACCAGACTGACAGTCATACTAACACCTTCCACATCTTGTATTATTATTTCGTGTAATATAGCTTCGTTATTTCTACTCTTGTGTTCATGTTTTTCTTCCTTGGTCCTAACCTGGACCATAACAATAAATATGGCAACAAAGATGAGGTAGTCCGAATAATGTAAATGGTATACCAAACTAAATGAAGATATTTTACTGTGAAAGATACAATTTCTGGGAATATGGAATTGGGAAATACTTATCACTCAATAAGAAATAGTTATGCTAAAAGAACAATCATATGTTTAAATTTTAATTAAAGCGAACTTGTTTTTCTTTACGTGACAACTGAATGCGTATATAACGTTTGAGTCATGATTGATTCTGCTAATTTATGTTAGTGTTTGATGGTAGATGTAGCTATCGAAAAATGATACAGGTGAATACTGGATAAAAATCATCAGGATACTCGACAAAGTTATTCACCGTCCCAAAATTATAACAGAACTTTTCGAACAATCAAATTATTTTTCTTAATTATTTTTTTTAAAACACAGAAACCAAGATGATGATGCACACAGATAAAAGATGACAATCGCGCCGAAAATAAAATAATGATGTGAATATTCAACTGTTAATAAATAGGATAAGATATTTATGTTCCAAACATTGTCTGAATCAATGGAAATTCATATTTGAAGTTTGAATAATCCCTTCTTATTTCAATGCAGTCTTTTTTTAGTAGCTGTTTACGTCCTGAAATTCAATATAATACCATATTATGTTTACTTATATTACGAATAGCCGCCCGAAAACAAATAAAACATTTATAGTATAAGATAAGCTAAGAAGTCATGTCTAAAACATAGACAATGAAAATAAGTATATATTTGTTATATACGCCTCTTTCAATTTGTTTATGCAATAAACAAGCTATTAACCCAGAGGCATAGGCCGTGGCATAGAGCAGTGTTTAGCGAGACTAATCTGAACAGTAATAGAGAAAAGAAAATCGATCGTAGACTACGATCTATTTTTCTTCTATACTTCACAACTTCCTGTCCTTTGTAGCACTTAAGTCTTATTTGCCAAGCCTCCTTATTCCCTTTCCGTCATCTGTTCATCAGTTAGTTGACCCGCTGATTAACCTTTCCCGGCTTGCTCTCAATAAGCCCTATCCGTGTCAAATTCCCAACACTTTCCCACATCGTTTTCTGTGAGAGAAAGTTAAGCTATCTCTCTCTGATTCTAACTATAAGTGTGCTTTTTGCTTCCATTTTCCCAAAGGCTTCTCCATATATATATATATATATATATATATATATATATATATATATATATATATATATATATATATATTAAGACATTGATAATAATAATATATAATATTAGTCGACGAGTTTCATCCAATGTGGACTATTTCAAGGCAAAAACGAAATTAATTTCTTAAAGTAAATATTCATTTCGTTTTTACCTAGCAAAAATCCATATTGGAAGAAACGTGTCGGCTAATATACAGTTTTCCTAGTGTCTTTTACATTTATAGATAGTGTCTTTTTCTACAGGTTAACTCTGACAAATTTTTCATATATATATATATATATATATATATATATATATATATATATGTATGTATATATATATATATATATATATATATATATATATATATATATATATATATATATAGAGAGAGAGAGAGAGAGAGAGAGAGAGTGAGAGAGAGATAAACCTAGTGAGCCAGACTAACCTACCCAGGTTTCACCTAAACGGATCGTCAGGGAAAGCCGGCTCTACGGTTGTATTGAGCTCTTTAGTTAGTTGTTTACTCGTATCGAGTTTTTTTTCTTTGGGCTTCAAACCTGTATCTCTGAGATTTTTTTCGACAGACTTTCATGTTTCTAGCTCTTTCTTTTTTTAAAACCTTTTTTTCCCTCGAGATTAATTTGATTATTGGCATATCAAAAATTCGAGGTTTTTTCGAAACGAGTATATATATATATATATATATATATATATATATATATATATATATATATATATATATATATAAAGAGAGAGAGAAGGGGGTTTTAATCAGCACCTGATGATTGCTTTGTGTATGAAGCTAAGAGGAAAAATGTATGAAACCGGTGAGGAAAATTGTACATTTATTATTAATATATATATATATATTAATAAATGTACATATCACTCGCCAGTAGCATGACTGGGACTTTCATTCACAACGCAATCTTCTGTTGCGGAATATAGACCCACCTTTACATAATTTACATTTTAATAAAAATATCTGGTTACCGCAATGTAGCCGTAGAATGATTTAATAATTGTAAAAGGAAGAAATATTGTTAAGTTCTTCCCATTCGATATGTGTAACATCCCCAAGAATCTGCTAATGTTTGATAGCAAATAACACATACTGTTTTCCTAATAGCGATTGCGAAAACAATATCGTAAAGCAAGCACAAAAACCTACATTATTCCATAATGGTTATCTGTGGAGCAATAAAATAACAGAACTTAACATCGATATGGGAACATATAATTCAGCGAAGGCATGTGAAATTTGGAATTTTGTTATTGTGGCGACTGAAATTATTTTCGACATTAAAGACATCGGACTCTATGAAGATGACGGTGTAATACTCTTCCGTAAAACAAGTCTAAATAAATATAGAAATATGAGAAAGGAAATGATAGCATTTTTCAATGATCACGAAATAAATTCTTCCACTACCACCAATGCTAAAGTGACCAACTTCCTCGATGCGACCTTAGAGTTGAACAGTCGTTATTAAAAACAATATATTAAAATTGAATCTAACCACGGATATGTCATTATATATTCAAACCTCTCTCATAACAATCCAGATAATTTTAAGTCTACGTCAGATTATCTACTAACTCCAGCAATAAGGAATAGTTGATAATAATATAATTAAGCTCTAGAACTAGACCAAACATAATGTAAATTTAGATTATTTAGAAAAAGAAAAAAGGTAATAAATTAATAGAAAGACTGTCGGCGTAACGTTATTTGGTTTAATTCACCTTTGAATCGTAATGTTCAACCGAATATCGGAAGGATTTTTCTAAATTTTATACATAAGTACATAAATCATTCACTAAAGTTGAAATTGATTTTTAACAAAAATAATGTTAAGGTCTGTTATAACTGCGTTAGTAACATTGATATATCAATATCTCGCCATAACAGTAGTATATTAAACAGATGCATATCCAACGAAGACAACAAAGTTGATTTTTCTTACATAAATGCAAATGTCAAAAAATACGACATGTCCTTTAAACGACAAATGTATGACTGATAATATTGTATACCGATTAGCCTAAATTCCGGTAATGATGTCAAATTTTATTTTCGATCAACTGTAATTCCTTGGAAATCTTGTTTCTATTATCATAGAATAAATTTAAGCAATATAAAATACATGAAGATTACTGCTATCTTAAAACATTTCTGGCAATTTAATTATTACTTCTTATCATTTCATGAAGAAGTACATTCAAAGTACTGAAACATGAAATCCTTTGTGTTGCGATTTCAATATGTTTTTATTATAAGTTTTTATAATAAAATTAATAATAATATATTGCTCCACATTGTACTGAGCACATTTTTAAAAGTAAATGTTACGAACATTAAAATCATAATCCATCTGTTTTTCTCTCATTTGTGTATATATATATATATATATATATATATATATATATATATATATATACATGCATACATATATATATATATATATATATATATATATATATATATATATATATATATCAATTTTTAAAAAATATTTAAAGAAGAAATAAATAAATAAATTCAGTGTACACTCATATTGACAAAAAAATTTAAAAAACCCACAATATTCACGAAAAATTAGCCTAAATATGACCACTGTCAGTGATACCGGAAATGACATTGTTATATATTTTTTTTACACTTAGAGACAAAAGACAGAAAAGAAGGAAAATGAATAATGAGAGAGTATAATGGGACAGGAAAATTATAAAAAGAAGAAATAACGACAACATCCTACACATGGGCACATACATACACGTAAAGGCGTATACGTACACATATACACACGTAGATACACGCTCACAGGCAAGCCCACATGCACACATGCATAGAAGGAAGAACAAAAAAATCAGCTTAAAAACAAGCATCAAAAGCGCATGGTTTCTTTGTTTGTTTTACTTAATATAAAGATAACGAAAATGTGAAAATCAACAGACAATTGTTAATATCTCCTGACGAGTGGGCTGAACGATTACACAAATGTTCGTCTACGTAATTCTAGAGTAGAAGTGCTGAATATAACATCAATTGGCTAAGTGGAAAATTTTATAATTTCTGTTAATCATACACACACACACATACACACACACACACACATATATATATATATTTATATATATATATATATATATATATATATATATATATATATATAGGGGTGTCTAAAAAATCCAAATGTATGTAAAAATATATCTTAAATAGGCAATATCTATAAAGACAAAAGAAAAAATAAATATTATTTACCGATGCATTTCGTCCTCCAGTCGAGTTCATCACATGCGTTGGGATGTTTTGAATCCATCTCTTCCCTTCCCCCAGCTGTGGGTAAATAGTAAGGCAGACTGCGTCTTATAGCCTTGTTTGGCGACGTGTCTAAGTAAAAGAAGAATTATGAATTCAAAAGAATTCTGGGAAAGGATTAGTCTCCGACAGACTATCTTCCCCAGGACATACCCCTGCTGCGACAGCAGTAAATTTAGTGCTTCTCTGACCGTAATCAAAACGCAACTCATATTCACTTTTAACTGTTTTGAGAAAGGAAGGTAAATATCACCTCTGTGTACTCAAATATTATTTTGTGTACAGCTATTGGTGAAAATCTAGGCTAATTAAAATGCGTCCATTTTTCAACTCTTATCCAAGTGATGAAGAGATAAACTGAAAAAAAAAATACTTGAAAGTAAAACATCTCATGATCCACCAGCGACCTCCTATTCAAGGGAAGGTGCATATAGAAGAAAAAAAAATTGTTTAAACGTTATTGGTACTGGAGTTCGAATCAACGGGCCGAATCCTAGTTTAAATGTTCTATGTTCAAATTCACGATAATTTTATTGGCAAGTGTCTTAATCTATTTCTTCTAACCAATATATTGTTGACTGTATATAGTTAGCTAGCAGACAAGAGAGCAAAATAAGGATTCTTAATTCGTGTCAAACTCAACGTGAACATGGTGTATACACTTGTGCATGTCAACGTGGTGTTATGGTTAACAAGCTTGTCTTGCTAGATCAATTACAACTGAGTAGTAACTTCGATTCTCACCGGGTACTTCACACCTTCGGGCTTTGCCTCATCTAATTTACGCTTAGACAATCGGAGCATTTGAAGGTTGTGTAATGGTTACCAAGCTTGGCTTGTTAGAAAAATTACGACTGGATAGGGCGTTCGATCCTTACTGAGTCTTCAATATATCTAGCCTCGTGTCATATCTAAACTAAGGTTAGAAAATCACTATAATGAACTAACTTGGTCATGCGCATTGGTAAACAAGCGTGTCATGCTAGAACTATTACAACTGAGTAGTGGGTTCAATCCTAACTGGGTGCCATATACCTTCGGTCTTGTGCCAGATCTAATTTAAGAAATACGGTGACCTCGACGGGGTTTAATGGTTAGCAAAATTGTCTCGTTAGATCAGTGACGACTGAAAAGTGAGTGCCACATCTGAGCTACGCTTAGAAAATCACTATACTGTAATAATTTGGGCACTTCGACATGGTTAGTAAGCTTGTCTATCGAGGCAAATTAAAACTGAATAGTGAGTTCGATTGTCACTGGGTGCCCCATACTTTCGACCATGTTCCACATCTAAACTAAGATTTAAACCCCCTCTACTGTATTAAGTAAATATAGCAATTTTAAATTAAACTACTTCCAAAGAACCTAGCTTTCATAAACATTGGGATATTTTTGTCTGTGTCCTATGGTCTTGTTTCATAGTTAATTAACTACTACACTCTGGTATATGTTTCTATGCCAGGTCTACTGAACGTGTTATTTGTGCGAAACAAGTATGCTGACTTCATTTTGATTACCAACTAGCTTATATATATATATATATATATATTTTTAAATACCATTAAAATTTATACCAGTTTAAATATCATTAATATAATCTCTATATTTTGGGCATCAGAGTAAATAAATGTACACTATTGTTAATTTTGCATCTGAAAATCTGAAAATCTATATATTGAAATACTAAATAATATTTCTTTTTTATTGCCTGTCAGGGATAATGGTGAATCGTGTAATCAAGTGAAATTCATTTCACAATTAATACTGGATATGTAGTGAACATTTTCATTAGTTTTTCATTGCTAATTAATGGTGTTTATTCCTGTGCTATATCTACTGAACGGGTTATTTGAGCGAAACAAGCGTGGTGATTCCATGATAGTTAATAACTAACATACATTGTACAAATACCACTAAGATATATACCAATTTAAATTTCATTAATAAAATGTCCTTTTGTAGCCATCTTTGCGTGTAAACAGGCGTGCAATATTGATAATTTCGCATCTGAAAAACCTAGAATCTATACGTTGAAATGTATATAATTTTTTTTTTTTTTTTGGTAATGAACTAGCCTGGAATCAAATAAATTTCATATAACACCTTAGGACAGTTCCAATCATAAAGTGAGTTCGATGCTATCGCCATTGAAAAAAAAAAAGAAAAAAAAAAAGAAAAAAAAAAAGAAACTTATTCTCCAGGGATGTTCACCAATATATTGTCTCCTGCGTCAAAAGATTTCTGGTTATATTTAAGCGTGTCTTGATTTTGACAAGACTTGCTCTCACAGTTTTGTGTCGGAGTTCTTTGTTTTCGATCTGACACCCAAAGCTCTAATTTTGTCATTTCTCATACAACTAACAAACATAACCCCTGAGCATAATCCTAAGTGCTTACTGAGTATTCCCTTGACGCCGCTTCCATGTTTAGTTTTACTTTGTCGATCTTTTCTCACTAATCGAATTTCTGTAGTGAACAATACGAAGTCGATTGGTGTCAGCTGACGATCAGTGTGTTACCGTCAAGCTGGAGCGGGGGGGTTCTTCGTAAAGAAAAATTGTCACGCACCGTAGGAGGTGATTACTAAATGGTGGTTAAGGAAACAAGATGGCGTCAAAAGAAAACAGTCTTCCTTTTTGTCAGCTAAGAATGAGAGGCTGGTGTATAGTTTTGAATAAAATTCCTTCAGGTAGAAGAATCTCTCATTGTTTTGTGTATAAGTGTGTGTCTGTGTATGAATAAGATAAAACTATCAACAAAATACTCACCAGAGATTAAAAACAAAACAAACAGATGCTAAATGAAATGAGGTCCAACGCGTCAAAACCAATATAACGTAAGAGATTTTAATTCTTAAGTTCATTTAAAAAAACGTTTTATGATTTTTGGCATTAATAGGAAAAAATACTCAAGAATTGATCTTACTATGACTATTCTATTTTAGAAATATTTTCTTTTATATATTTTGTCTCTTTGGGTACTGGGTGATAATAATTGTCCATTGTTCTAATTAGCGTTTGACACTTTACTGTTGGTTTATTTTTTCTATTACATTTCCTTTTCTTTTCTTGGCTACAAACGTATTAAATATATTTCCTATGGTTTTATTGTCTTCAATATGTCGATGGATGTTTTTTTTCCATTATCTTTCCCAGAGTTTTTTGTAAAATTTCGACATCTCTCTCTCTCTCTCTCTTTCTCTGGCACACACATTTACACACACACACATATACATGCACACACACACACACACACACACACACACACACACACACACATATATATATATATATATATATGGGGAGGAAGTGTGGGTTTGTAAACAGTGTCTATTACTGTTAATAATACATGACGCTTCGGTAAATTGAATCGAATTCTCTCAGTCTCTGTGTGTTTATCTAATAATAAATATGCTTAAATTCACCTTCTTCAGCTTAAAATCTCTGACTGACGCCAATTCAGCCGGCTTTCGATCATAGCTAGAAGCAACCGGATGTCTATCAACACTGATGAGGTGTTTCACACACAAACATTTACGCACGTACGCGCACAATCACACACATACAGATAATGGTGTAACGAATATGCATACACCTGGATTCCCCACTCATGTCATGGCATAAAAACAGACTGATGTGGAGGTATATGGACTTCACCTATTGGCTATGTATATTGCCTACGCCTGTTGCCTACCACTACGACGAAGACGAGCCCATTACGGTTACCTGCTAGATTGTCCTACCCGGTTACAGTAGTCAACAACCACTTTGCTACTTCGAACAAATATATCCATTTTCCGGGACAGATCATATATACACACATATATATATATATATATATATATATATATATATATATATATATATATATATATATATATATGTATATGTGTGTGTGTGTGTGTGTGTGTGTGTGTGTGTGAGTGTGTGTGTGATTTCCATCTATATATTATATTATAGAACTAGTCTGGAAAAAATTTGACACTACCTCGTGAATTTATCTATCTACATATATATATATATGGAGGCTAGTTTCATTGAATTTTTTGCCTGCTTATTTTCAACAAAATCCTTTCATATTCTCGGATGGGTTTACTGGCGTCGGTATTAAAATAAGAGAAGAATTTACCGTGTTGATGTATATTGTCTGATTCCACGTACTTTTGAAATTAACGCCATGTCATCTTCAGGGTGAGTTTTTAAGGCAAAAATGTAGTGTTCATTATTTCAAAAGATATAATTGCTATGTTCATCTGAAAGTTATAATTTTACAGTTGGTGTGAGGTCCGCTAGTTTTTGTGCTATGCTGCGTTTCTGACATTAAATTATATATATATATATATATATATATATATATATATATATATATATATATATATATATATATATATATATATGTATGTATGTATGTATGTATATGCATATATAATGAAGATGTTATAATTGATCCAACGAGAGAAAAATGTATATTTTTGTAGTTATAATGTGGATTTATATATATATATATATATTATATTTTACTGTTCATATTTTTTGTACAAATGTTTCCTGTATCATAATCTCCTTCAGGCAAATTAAAGAAATCAATTTTTAAAGGAATAAAACTTCATTATGTTCTTTTAATAGTTCATTTTCTGTATTTGTAGAAAACATTGGTCTCATTTTCTCAACTCTTCGCAAAAACTTTCTGCCTAAGTGGTAATAAAACCATTTGGTGTTAGTCGTGGCGATGACAGGTGTGTTGATAATTGGTGACTCCCCCCTATCCACACATAACCACTGAGACTATCTGAGTCAAATCTATTTCCATTGCTGTGTATCGTGTGAGCGTGCATTATAAAAAAAAAAGTTTGCGCTTTCTCTCTTTTTTAATATATATATATATATATATATATATATATATATATATATATATATATATATATATATATATAATCTCCAGCCAATGCAAGTACAAGAGCCGCTCAATTACTTTCACTATCCTGACTCTAGAGTTTCGCAAACGGAGCGTCGATCAATCACTCTCGCCACTCGTCAATGGAGGGGAACAATTGCTAATACAATTTGTTCTATTTTAATTCCTATGTTAAAGCGTATTCACTATTTACATGAGACCCACGCGGCTATTGTCCTCATCTTTGTTGTTGTTACCCCAAATTCTCACCCGTTGTAATTTCTAGCCTACATCAGCTGTATGTAAGTCTCAGTACACATCAAGGAACTATCTCTGCCATTCCGTTCGTATTCCGTTAGTAAGATGGAATTTCTTCGCCAGAATCGTACTTTATGGAAGCGGCGACTCTTCTCCGATCACTACAATTATAATCTCTTCATGTTAAAGATTATTTTTCCTAAACATCCTCAAAATGTACTTCCAACCTTCCCCTGTAATGTCCAGTTAACAAATTCTATCAGTAACGTTCTACTCTGAATGGTTCTTGGGCCTTGCATTGGCTGAACAATTTGTTAAAAATAAAACAAAAACGGACCTTTTATTTCAAGATACTTTCTCATATACGACGTCGAGATTTTGAACTCATTTACTTCTTTGATTCTTGAGGGGGTTAAGGTGGAGGGAGATTTAGGACGTCGTCAGTCGCCTGTTATGTGGGAAACTCAGCTGCCAAATATCAACCGAATCGATCACCCTTACAAATGTTTTCCCGGAGTAATCGTTCCCTGGGACTGAACGTACAAATACTTGTAAACATCCAATTGTATTTATCAGAACGCACATCGTTGCCCAAATGCTGTGCAATAACTGTTTTAAGGACGGAACTTCACGTGTACATGAGCTGAGAAAAAAAATGATACTTTCCTCCGGAACCTCCACTTTTGGCACGCTTAATTTGCCGCTTTATATCCCTCGAGCCTCCCTGACGGTTACCTATTGCCTCTGTTTACGTCCCACCAGATATTCTGAAAATGTGCGATTTAGTAGTTATATATGAGTATATATTTACAACTTGAATGAGTACGTTGTTAAATACAGTATGTGGTAAAATTTGTTCGATTTTATTTAGTCCCGAAATCTAGATATTTAGAACGCAATTTTATGGCTTCAAATAAAAATATTTCCAACGCAATTTTATTGTTGATAATTTTACTATAAATAGTCATTCTTGGTATTTTTTTATATAGAAATATATTGTTAGTATTTTAAATATAAATATATCGTTTTATACTTTCATAGTCTTTTGACTACAGATTTTGGGGGTTAACTATTTGCCCATACCTTGGAGCATACCAGATGCTACAACCCCGGCTCATGTTGGACCTGGGGACAGCAGTAATTAAGAGGTGATTCCACGATGCTCAAAACCTCCCCATCAAAGACCTTGCTGTCGGATTTAGTTTGTCAATATATCCAGGAATTGTGGGATAAAAGTAACGCCGCTTTTTATTTATTAAGATTTACTGAACAAAACAAACAGTAATCTAAAAAAAAATTGCAAATAATATTCGAGGCACGGTGGTCTAATGAGTAGCAGTTTGGAATTGGAGAAAAAATCCAAATTTATACTGTGGAAAACTATAACGGCATAAAAAAATGATTCTTTACAACTGCCACGCTAATAATGAGGAGTTTTTTCTCCCGCACACAAAAAGGAAATTAAATTTGACGAATTCTGTAGATATCAGGTCGAAGAAATCGGCACGTTGAGATCAAATTCGTTAGTTCGTTACATTTGCTTACGCGGAAATACTTTTAAGAAAGATATGTATCCAAATTTTCCCTCCAGGTATGGATTAAATATCCGAACAGTCTAAGTGAAGAAAATCTCTGGATTCAAGACTGTATGTAAGTCTGGCTTACAACATAAGTAGTTAGTGAAATGATCTTGTAGTCTTTAACTGGTTTTATGATACCGAAATTAGTTGATCGGAAAGATGTCTCTAATATGTTACCCGTGGGTAATGGGAAGTTCTATATTTTAGATTCAACGTCAAAAGATCACCCCGTTTGCTATTAATTTGCAGTCAAGATATTTTCACTCATTAAAATAACCGATTCAGAGAACCTAAAGATTACTTGGTTACTTATTTTAATGTAGCCTTTTACTTACAATTACTTCCACGTGGTGCAAACAATAGTCAGTGCATTATATAAACAGATTAGCCATTAATAATCAACGGCGCCTTTTTATAGCAATCTGCCAATTATATTACTGGTAACTCAGACTGGTTTTACAGTAATCGTTTTAAGTAATTGGTTAATCGAAAACAGTGCTGCGTAATTTTTTCCATTTTGTTATCGTTGTCCTGATGCTGTTGTTTTGAATCAGTGTGAAATTCACAACTATTTCAGCCACTAGTCAGGACACGTTTACACCAGTATTGTTATATATATATATATATATATATATATATATATATATATTTGTCCGTCTTTCGCATTATTGATATTTACTTAGCTTAAGTGTTAAAACATATTTTTATGAGAGGAACATTTCGTTGGAAACCAAGAAAAGAGTTCCGGACGCTTATGCAATTTCAATAAGTCACCAATATTCAGAGAACTTAAAACGATTACTTGTTTACTTATTTTAAAGCATTATTTTACTTATAAAAATTAACACGTGACACAAGCAATATTCAATGCATTATTTAAACAGAATAGCCATCTGTCACTTATATTACTGTCAATTAACACTGCTTTTACATTTTCGTATCCTTGTCTGCGGGAATCACTGTAGAGAATTTCTTCTTCTTCAGAATCTATAAGTCTACCATTCGCCTATGCTTACAGTTTTGCTGCCACATATGGTCCGTTACTGTTGCCATTTATTTACAGATTCTTGATAAAAGTCAAAGAAACTTCACCAATATTGTTAGTCTTGACATGAAGTCCTGCAAACAACATTGGCGGACACATGTGAGTCCGAGTAAAAATAAAGGATTAGAAAACATGGAATTTAGAACAAACGACAATTAACGAATGGGCACGCAATTGAAATATACGGAATATATATTAAAACTGAGTACAAAATGTGGTTTTTATCTGTGTCTGTGCGAAAAAAGCGTGTGTGATACCTTTGTGGGTATGTACGTGTGTGTGAGAATTCAGTTAGCAGAGGAACAAGGAAGCGAACGCGCCCCGACGGCAGCGTTCTTCATCTAATTTCGACTACATAGGGAAGCAAGAGAAAAAGAGAAAATATTAGCTTGGTGCAAAAATAATATCGTTTTTCGACGTCTTTTTAACGTCATAAAACGATATTATTTTTGCACCAACCTAATATATTTGTATATTTATAGACTTAAATTGAGCCAACTAATGGGCGTTTTGGCAAAGTCACGTCGTGCTACCCACACCTTTTTTCATTGAGAGATAATTTTCATAAAAATAAAATTTTATTTGTACTTTTGTTTATATAAATAAATGAACTGATCTCCTGTCTTAACACTAGGTGATAAATATTACATTAAAATTTTACATGGAATTCAGTGATGTACCAAACGGTGAAGGACAATTGTGTATGTATTTTGGGGATAAATTTAAACTCTGTTATTTTCGATCGGCCACTGTTTAAATGCCGCCAGCACTGTAAAAATCCGTTAAGATTTATTCTGTATCTTTTCTTTATGAAGTTTTTTTTTTCTTTCGTCACGAGAAACGCTATTGGTTTATTATTTAAGCATACCCCCAAATATACACACATATTTCTTTTTTTCGTTTTTTGATTTCATGTGTCCTAGAAAGGCAAAACGCACAATCAAATCTAGTTTCAATGAAATGCTTTTCCATTTGTCATATTTCTGCAAAGCTTACTACTGATTCTATATCCTATTTTACAAAAACACGTATGTGTCTGGGTGTGTGGGGATAGGTGTGTGTGCATGTGTCTCTGTGAAAACAAATTTTGTTAAATCCAACCCATAAGGTATATTTGTAAATATTATTGTGTTTTTCTAATGTTCAATTAACCAACGCCATTTTATCTACCACACTAACAACACTTTGTTCTTTATAATGATTCTAGATTTTTGAAAGTACATGAAAAAACAAAAACAAAAACAAAACATGAACTTCAAGCAGATGGGTCATAATTTCGAATAGAATTTACAAGAACTCATTACTTAGAAATACACAACAAGATATAAACAAGTTGGCTTGTTTCAGCAATACTCTATCTAATAAATTCTTCCTCCCAAAATATATGCATTAACATAGATTTATACACCCTTGTGCAAATTAATGGAAACAACCACTTTTTTTCCCTTTCTTTTGCCATACGCTCAGTTTTAGACCCAATGGAGTGATTGATTTCTATTTTTTCCTCAGATTAGATCATTTGACATGTTCTGCAGTAATCTATTTTCGGAGTTTATGACGAAATTTGTTTGACTTTGAAAAATATTGTGGCATCTGTGAATGCTTCAGATTTTTATCACATCCAAACACTATTGTCTTGACTGTCGATTACTTGTCCCACAGCCATTTTCTGCAACGGAATTACTCCAAAGAAGTGTAGGAAAATTGTAACGCTGCACCAATACACTGGCAAGTTTTACATAGAGTCCGTGGACTGTATGACGAAAGATAAGCGATTGGAACGAAACGATTAAAAAAGAAAAGAAAGGAAAGCGCCAATTCGCTAAGGATCATAATAATTGAAGCTTGAAGCTTGAAGCTTGCACAAATTTTCTTGAACAGATTAGTTTCGGTTATGACTTTCGAGTGGTAGGTTGAGAATTTGGCTTAAGCAAAAGGAAAGTATTGTGTTTGAATAGTAAATTATATCTACCCCTTCTTTTATGGTGGGGTGGGACACAAAATATTAATTCCTCATCGAAAAATATATCTAAAGATTATTAAATGAATACAAACTGAAACAGTATGAGTATAAATGTTGGAAACCACGGAACGTTACTGAATAGAATAACCACACGAATGTTGGTAATGAACGATAATACTTTAGAAAAGAACAGCGCATATAAGATTAACCTGAGGCGCGGAGAAGAAATCAACTGCTACAAGTGAGTCAGGTGAATTCCGCAATTAATCTCCAACTGCTGCATATCTACCAAGCGCACCACGCGGTAGGATGTGGCACAAGACCGAATTTAATGTGGGGTATCCGATCGGCGAAAATTTCCCTGTAGAACTCGTATAAAACGGGGTCCGGTAGCTGTTTTCCGAGACGAGACTGCACTTCGATATAGCCTCGTCTGAGAATCATCTTTGCCCGGAGGCAGAGATTTGCCCGGAGGCAGAGACTTTGCCCGGCACAGCTGGAGACGAATCTCGAACTGCAGGCAATCTACCAACAGCCCCATGTGGTTGGATGTGGCATAAGACCAAATTTATTGTAGGGTATTCGAGCCCGTAGCCTCGGACAAAAAATCCTCGATCAAGACAGTAACGCCACTAAGACACAAGGGGTTACAGGTTGTGAAATTATTTGGAAATGTAATATTAATGAGCGGGAAAAGGAAGAAGTAATCAGAAGCACAGTAGACAGCGATAGACATTGCATTTAAATTTTTACAGATTAAAGATGTCTAGAAAACATGGCGCTGGAAGAGATTATCGTGAACGAGAAGTTAGAGAAAAGAAGCTGTTAACATAGAACTTACGGTTACATATATGCAGCTCAACTATAAATTAATGAGATATCGACCTCAATCTAGTACTGCGCTTAAATCCATAGTCAAAGTACCATAGCGAAGAAGTCATCTGAAGTGTTACCAAGAAATTACTTATTAACAGGCACAGCATAAGTGTCTGAAGCCGACCAATAATCTGTTTTTTTCTTATTTGGATCTGATCCAATAGCTCAAGGTAAGCCGCAGGGACATTGGATGGTATGTTGCATCTGTGAGACATTTTCATGACGGTCGTCTTCGAGTATAGAATCCAGAGGTTGGCAGTGAATATTTCGAAGACAGTAGGAAAGCGTAGTTCAGGTTCGCAGTGGATATCTTAGCAGAGCGTAGTTCTTCCTTCTATCCTCTTCGCCTGTCAAGTTAGCACTGGTTCTTCCGGTAAGTTAAACAAAGATGGCCGCCTTTATACACGACGAATACAATGTTCTGCGGCCTCTGTTTGGTTAAGCTTCTATTGGTAGACTATAAAGGAAGTTGAGTCATTTGGATTGTCTCAATAGTTATATATAGTATACACAAAAAACCGTAACAGCATCAATATTCTATTCAATGGACGAAATGTAGAATTATAGGTAAGATAGATTCCAGAGAGAAAATATTGACAGGCCTAACTCAGTATATCGACTTTCTTAGAAGCTGATATATCAATGGATTACAGATCGTCAGATGAGAAAGTCGCAACGAATCACTTTCCCGGAAGTTAGCATCAATCATGCTGATGGAAAGTAGAGAGGGGTCTTGCAGATGATTAATAGAGAGAAGATTAGTTTTGGGGACGTTAAAATTAACCAGCCATCTTTTGTCCCAGTAAGTACGGACTTGAGCTCGTTTTGTACATTGGCTGCCATTTTGACTTTGTCGGACTGATCAGCCTTACTATTTTCAGTGTAGATGCCAATTTGGGAGCTAATGTCAAAATTAAAAACCGCGTAGGAGCAAGGATGGAGCCCTTGGGGACACCTGCGTAAGTACGAAAGGATCTAGGTGAGTGGCCATTCTGGATGATTTTCATTCCACGATTTGATAGGAAAGAAAGAATAGCCCTATAACTATGCCCAGAGGTACCATATTAGGCCTATAACTGTGTCCAGAGGTAACATAACTTTTAAGCTTGTGGAGAACATCTTTATGCCAAACGAAATACTTTCGAGATGTCTAATGATACAGCCCACGCCTCTATCTATTTTTTATCTAGATCATGATAGACTCTTTCTACAATTATTCTCAGGATATCAGTAGTTGGCCATTGAGAAGCGAAAGCCGTGGTGCTTGTCCAAGGAAAGGACCTTCCACGGGAGAACCAGCAATGATTAGGGACTTTAAAGTCGTAGAAGACAAATAGGCCAATAGTTGGATTGGTCGGACGGTTCACTAGTGTCCTTAAAAACTGGAACAACAGACGATCACTTCTAGCAGGCAGAAAAGCAGGATGCAGCGAGGCATTTAATACAGGGGTTAGAGAGAACAGGTGCCAGTTCGGGAAAACACTTCTTAATGACCACTGCAGTGAACCATCGTGTCGACATCCTTTGTGGGGATCAAAGTTAGAAATGATAGCAGAAACCATGCATAGGGGTTATATGCATATCACTCAATAGAGATTCACTTACTAAGTGGGGATTTAAGCATAGGTACTCCAGATGAATCAAGAGTAGAATTGGAGGAGAATGTACAGGTGAACCATTCAGCTTCATCGGCAGAGGATAATAACTCCTTAAATTGATTGAAGAGTGGGGATAGTGACCTTGCACTTATTTAATACCTTATTACAGACTCGTCAGTAATCAGAGTGGGGGTAAAGTTGTTAGAGTCTATGCGGTGCCTATTTTCCTGGCAAACCGAGACTTAACTACTTCGAAGACTCGCTGAAATTTATTACGCGTACTAACGAATAGGCGCCATTTGTGACGAAGCTTGTTACGCTGGTATAGCCGAAATTAGTGATTCATGTGTGTTATAGAGGCCTAACATACTGGTATGAACCGTGGAGAGGATTGAGTTTTCACCTGAAATTTTCGATAAAACATGAAAGCTTCCATGCTGTCTTTGACCTAAGAAGAATCCTCAGTCGAGCAATTTTCAATTGGGAAGCTGAAAATGTCACTTCAAGGAGCGTCACAAAGGTAATATCGGAGTGAGTCAAATGCTGGTAACTGAGAGAGGTCTTATGGATAGGTGGATAAGTTTCATTGTAATGAAATATCAATAAGTACCACAGAGTGGTCCTAGTTATACAGAGAGCAGTATTGTGTAGCACGGCAGAAGCGTGAAGAGGAGGTAAACATAAATAGAGAAGCATGTTTCTCCGCTTTGCTCGGGAAACTATTTCAGTAAGGGATTGGGCAATGGAAAATTTAATGTCTGAAAACCGGTAACATCAGTAAATTTAGAATGGTTCAGCCACCTGTCCTGGAGAGCATTAAATTCACCGAAACAGAATTGTTTCCAGATTGATGGAGAGAAAGTGCTTTTACTATACTGTCAGCTATCATACCTAATATACAGCAGTTCTGAAAAGAGTAGGAGCGATAAAGGAAAAAGAGATAGCAAACAGAATTTAGCAAGGAAAAACGAAAGCACATGAAAGATTAGTCAACAGCTTCGAGAGAGAATTCTATTGGCCATCGGAAGATTATCCAGGATGTAAACAGCAAGACCATACATGTGAACGCTGGAATCTTTATCGAAAAACGGAAAGATAGCATGGAACTAAAAATTCATTTATCAGTAGACGAATTCAGGCTAGTTTCAGAAAGGGAAAAGTTCATTCCGGAAGAAAAGATTCTACGCTAGAAACGTTGGAACAGATACCACGAATATTAGAGGAAAATGATTGAGAGATGTAGGTGTTCATTTGTTTGCTGTTTTAGTCGTATTTCTTTTGTTGGCAATACAAACCAGTCAATTCGTGGCTGAGAGCAGAAATAACGTGGCCTCTGGGTTTCTCACCGGAATTATGTGCAAGAACATGGTACTATAGATACTACTATATTATATGCCTGTTGATTGGAGCAGCCTCTCTAAGCGTTACTAAAGAGTTCAGGCTCCTAACGACCAGTCGGAAGCAGCAGTTATCAAACTACCAGCCTGGTAGACTCATAATAGATTGTTACAGCCGCTGGTTAGTTTGATCACCAAAACTCAGTGTGGCTCTGGGAGAAGAAAGAGAGAACCAGTAAAACATATTCTAATCAGGGAACGAGTGATAAACCTCTACCCCTGTTCAACAGACATGGAATCAATGAAGGCCTGGCAATTTATTGGGACTATCTATGTGTATTAATCTGTAAGAAACAAACACATAGAATACGACAGAATTCATGTGAAGTTTTGAAATAGTATAATTTCGGATGTCTACTACCAACTAAAAATAACGGTACGTTAAATCATATTTCACTCTTGTCGGGTCAATTTTTCAAAATTAATAAGCGACAGTAAATACGCACATTCTAAGTTAAGTAACTTGCTGAGAGGGGCCAGACTAAAAAGTTTGATAAATAATAGTAATTGAAAGGACAATATACGCGACAGAAGGAAGCATAATTAAAACACCAGAAACAAAACAAAAAACATATGAAAAATATTAACACAGATAAGGATGGTACCAGGGTTATGTATCTTTTACCCAGCGGATCTAGAGGTGAAGGTTCATGCGATTGGTAGTCGAACTTTCCTATTTATCTTTCTTTTTTGGGCCTCTACCAAGGATTTTTTAGAGTCATAGGCCTGTCAACAAAAAATATGTCATTCACAAATGAATGCCAATTGTCATATATATATATATATATATATATATATATATATATATAGAAAATAGAAAAGACGGGGTTAGGTAAGTAATACAAAGTTCTTTAGTATTTTTGTTATTATTTTTAAAAAATAGTGCTCGATAAAAAAAGTAGAGCATAAATATAATTATATATTTAAAAATATGATTCCAACACGCTACATAAGAGGTCTCATGTATCAAAAACAAGAGCGGAAAACTTCAATATAATTATTAGAATTATATATATATATATATATATATATATATATATATATATATATATATATATATATATTGAAATGAGATATATAAACAGATATGAGCAACCATATATGAGTGATATTACATACATATATAGGTGAGCAAATAAATAATTAATTTTTGGTGTATACAAAACCGTGCTTACTGTACTTAAGCAGAGCTATAAAGTATATATTAATAATTACACATATACCTACGTTTAGATTACGATTCACAGTTTCATGGCTTTCTCGTGCATCATAAGACTTAAGACCTAATGAATGCGAAAGCCATACAACACGGAATCGTACTGCACACGTAGGTATATGTGTAATTACATAACTACACACGCACACACTTATATATACATATATATATAAAATTATTTAATGAAAAACAGGCCACTTTAAGGTACCATTACAATAATTTATTTCACCAAAATCCTTTTAAAGGACTCCGGATCATTAGGTAACACTTCCAACAACGAAATGAAGGGAAAAATGATATTGGAAATTGATGGGTAGTGTAATTTTTGTAATTTAACAGGGGGGGTGAGGGGGTAGTTAAAGAGACAAGGTAGAGTATAGGGAGGGGTTAATTTCATATCTCTCTTAAGCGTGCTTTACATTGGGGTAGGAGGAGTGACCAAACCTTGACCTATTTAGATGGTTGACTTAACGGAAATGATATATAGAAATGGGAGGGGAGTAGGGAGAAAAGAAAAGGAAAAATGGAAAAGAGAAAGGAGACAGAAGACAGTAATACAGATATATACAAATGAGTGTTACGGCAAGGAGAGAGGGGGATATATATATATATATATATATATATATATATAAATGGCTGTATGTATAATTTATTGAAGCAGATGCTTTAAAATGTAATATGCTGCAAAAGTATAATATATCGGCTCTAAAATTCACCGAATGATTAACTTTGAACACTTGCAACAGTAACTGCTATAAAAACTAAGAGAAAATAGTGATACAATCAATTTATCGATTTCCTCACTGGCCCAAACAAAATATTTGGAAGGAAATGCCATCAATACTAAAAAAAAAACAAAAAAAAAAACTAATCGAATTATGAATTTCAAAGGAAAATATTTTAAGAAAATTATTTTATGATTTTCAGCCTATAGAAATACATGGATCAATGAATCCTAGTTATTTCTTGTATAGAGTCGGTACTTTTTTTCTGTTACCATTAATAAAAAAAATCAATCAAGTGTTGATAAAATTTAATGCAAATTCTGAAAAATCAGTTTTTGAGATCAACTTAATTATTAGGTTGGTGCAAAAATTATGTCGTTTTTTTGACGTTAAAAAATACGTCAAAAAAAGAACATTATTTTTGCACCAACCTAATAGAACATGCTTGAAACTCACAGTCATTGATGCATGGCAACGGACGTCCTTCAACTGAAAATGGCATGGAATATTCTCCCAAAAAAGTCACCACCGCAGTACCGCCTGATTCATTAAAAAAAAACTCGTTTCGACACCGCCATATTAGACTAACAGGTGTGAATAGAACGCAGCAGTCGCCTATGAGACTTCGATAGGAAACCCTTTCATGTGTGACGTATGCTTTGGTTATCACACCTTCAGGCTACCATTTGATGGCTCATTAAAATTCTTTGATTAGCAATATCAAGGATTTCGTGATATAAAAACCAATCCCTGATGAATTCTTTAATTCCCTCTTGGAATATTTCTGTTTTAATAATGGAATAAATAGTTTATTTAAAGGTAGCCTAAACCCGCCAAAAGAAACAAGTAAAGATTTAATATCCATCCCGACAGATTATTCCAATATATTTTCGTATTATATTTACGAGGCATAGCTTTGGAAGAAAAATGAATAAAATTCTTGCAGAGCCTGAGTTTCCTAAACTGTTACGCAGTTAAATATAAAATAAGTTTAAACTTGTTTATACAAAGAAAAGAGTACTGAACTGTCACGTGATATTTCTCCACCTGTATTGCAGTGAACGCTGGACAATCTCCTCAAAGAAGTAGAAACTTGAAGCAACAGAAATGTGGTTCTAAAGAAAAATGCTAAGGATACCATGGACCGAACACGTGAGCAACGATGGGGTTGTGGAGAAAATAGAAACAAAAAGGTTACGTATACTTAATATCAAGAAGATGCAGATGAAATTTCTGGAATACGTATTAGGGAAGGTGGGCTTGAAAACTTTGATACTCACGGGACAGATTGAGGTAAAGAGAGGCAGAGGAAAAAGCATGTAACATGCTTGACGGGCAGGAGAAAATTGGTAGCAGGACAGGAAGATGTGGACAGCCATGGCCACTTACGTCCTGACGGGACACGACATATAAAAGAAGAAGAATCTAGTTTGACCAAATTCGGTAGATAAGCTTTCAGATGGATTTGCCGATGAACGATGATTTGAAAGTTCTAGGATTGGTTGGTTCCTTATTTTGTAAATATAACTTGAAATAGAACGATCAAATGGAAAAGCTGAGTATAAGTAGATCAAAAATATGCTATATCAATATCTATCTTTCTTTATATCAGGTAATTATGGACATGCTTCTAAAAGACGGAGTAGTGACAAAGCAGCACAGATGGGATTCTACAAACAGTTTCGGGTAAAACCATTGACAGAGCCAAAGACGTGGTGTTTATAATAAAAATGAAAACAAAAACGATGATTATATTAAAAATCGATAGGAGACAGTTCAAATTCGTCATTTTATGAGGAGAAAAGAGATATTGGAAAGATTTTAAAGTACCGGAGATATTTAAGGCAAGAGGCTCTGAGAAAAATGAGCTTCTTAATGAATTAGGGTGAATGTATAGCGGAGTGAGGGCAAAGATGGCGATCAAAGATTTCATAAGAGATATGAATTTTGCAGAGCCATGATCACCTCCGTCCGGAAATGTGATTGCATATATAAGAAGAAAGCTTCATTTGAAAGGTGAAATGTCCAGGAGAGATGAGAAAAAAGAGCTGGAAAAAAGTTTAAACGTGAAATGTCCGGGTGGGATTAGGAAAGAGAGCTGGAAAAAATTTAAACGTGAAATGTCCGGGTGGGATTAGGAAAGAGAGCTGGAAAAAATTTAAACGTGAAATATCCGGGAGAGATTAGGAAAAATAGCTGGAAAAAATTTAAATGAGAAATGTCCGGGTGAGATGAGGAAAGAGAGCTGGAAAAACTTTAAACGTGAAATGTGCAGATGAATTTTGGAGAGCCATGATCACCGACGTCCCGAATTGTGATTGCATATATAAGAAGAAGAAAGCTTCATTTGAAAGGTGAAATGTCCGGGAGAGATGAGGAAAGAGAGCTGGAAAAAATTTAAACATGAAATGTCCGGTAGAGATGGAGAAAGAGAGCTGGGGAAAAAATTAAACGTGAAATGTCCGGGAGAGATGAGGAAAGAGAGCTGGAAAAAATTTAAACGTGAAATGTCCGGTAGGGATGGGGAAAGTGAGCTAGAAAAAAATTAAACGTGAAATGTCCGGGAGAGATGAGAAGAGCTGGAAAAAATTATACGTGAAATATCCGGGAGAGATGAGGAAAGAGAGCTGGAAAATATTACTCAGAGGAAATACTGAAAGTAGGAGTGATAGATTGAAACAGCGAGTTACTTTCCTAATAATTTGAGGCTAATTGGATGAGAGAATGGCGAAACAGTTGGATACCAAAGATCGAGACGTTATGAATATCTTATATGGTTGACAATGTTGATGAAGGACTCTGCTTATAGCATCGGCTTCAGTGTACGAATAGTGTTCACAAAAGCTAAAGGATATTTGGTAACAGTTTTGCTGACTCCTACTAGTTATAAAATAAATCTATTTTATCATTCAAAACTTTAATCCTTGACATTAAACTTAATATTCATTAATTCATACACGTAATATATCATATTCCCATTTAATAGTCAACTAACACCACACTATGAAGAAACTTTATATTTGTATGCCTAATGATTTGAGCAAAGTATTTTATCGACAAAAATATTTAAATTTGGAAACAAATGCTTATTTTCCACACCTGTATGTCTGGGATTACGTACACATAAATGTGAGAAAATAACTATTTAATCTTTGGTATAGACAAAACAGTGGTCAATGTAATCAAACAGAACTTAATGTATATATTATTAACTACACATATACCTACGTTTGCAGTACGGCTCAGAGTTTCATGGCTTTTTTCATTCATCAAAACATTTAGTATCTAATGAAGGACCGGTGTTCTAGCATCAGCTTCGGTGTACAAATAGTGTTCGCCGTAGTCGAAAAATATCTGTTTTTGCTCTTTGGTATTGGATCGGTGTCGGCTGTGTTGTTATTTTGGTTCCCACTGATTTATTGGGACCTACTTTCTAATGTTTTTGACTGTTGCTTGTTGAAAACACAAGCAGATGTGTCTTTCCCTAGGTGGATGGTTATTTCTAATGTTATTAATCAAGACTCATTAAATGCATATCGTTTGATTTGATTACTTTCATTGTCATTAGCAGAATAATTATACTAACTACTCATCAGTGAATGTGAAAGTGAAAGTGAAAGTGAAAGTACATGAGAGACAGAATGGGTGAGATCTGATTTATTTGTTCCCTCATTCTTAGCATTTTCTGGCATGCATGTTCACTAAGAGGCGTAAATAGGGCTGAAAAGTTCGAAGTAGAAACTCGTTAAAAGTGAAATATCGATTTCTCTCTAAATGATAATTCATTACTTATAGGTAATATTTCAGGTTCGAATAAAAGAAAACTAGAAACTGCCATATCTATCTTACATATTTATAAATCTATCATTCGTTAATGCTATGAATATTGCTGTTTCATAGGGTCTTGTGCTCCTGCTCTATATTCAGTGGTTCATTATAAAATTCAAAGAATAATCAACAATATAATTTGTCCTGACCGGATGTCTCGGTTTCACTGTCTTAAAGCTGATTTCCTGTTCCTTTTCTATAAACACACTGAAGCTAGTTGTTCTTTTGAATTCTTCGTTATCATATACAGACTTTATGAATTTAAGCGACGCACTGTTTGATTAGCTAGAGGTAAATGTAAGTTCTGTTTTAACAGTTTCTTTTCTCAACCATTTCTCTTGTGGGTCTCACTTCTGGCTCCATGCTTCCGAGCAAACTGTGCTCTTCAAAAACTGTAACATCAATCACTATCTACATTCTTTCTGATTACTCTTCTAGTGTTCTCGCTCCTTAATAATTTTTCTCTGTAATCTTTTGTGTCTTAGTAGCTTTACTGCCTTTCACTGGGTGTCAGCATTAAAAATAAATTATCTCCTTTGAAAAAAATCATTTTCTTTATTATTTTTTCATCTTTTAGTTTCTTTTTCTGGTGACGAATGCCAATATTCGAATAGGGACTTAGAAGCTTATTGGAATATCATATTAAAATTCGATCATCCGCTGATCTTATAAAATCACATAAATTGTTTCATAAAAAAAACTTGAGACAGTTATCTTTAGCTCTTTTACTCTTATGCACATTTTTCTTTTGTTGAGGATTTTCACATGTTGGTGGCTTTTCCGAATTCTAGGGCATCAGGTATATATCGCATTTAAGAATATGATACATTTCTGACAACTTATGGAGACAGCTTGTTAGAATTTTTTTTTATTTCCTTTTTTATCATTCAAAACTTTAAATGTTGATATAAAACATATTATTCTTGAATTCATACATGTAATATCACATGTGCTCAAACAGCCATCCATTCAATTTAATAGTTAACTGACAATCACTGTGAAAGGATTCTATATTGTTATATATAATATTTAGAGGATTTTATCGACAAAAAAATCAATGTAAATTTTGCGTCAATCCAATCTTCCAAGTTGGAAACAAATGCGTATTTTGAAAATCAGTATTTACGCTATATTTTTCGGCCTGTTGTCTTCATATTTATTTCTATACTGACGACGCTTCGGCTGTTGTATGCGTCGGCCTTCTTTGAGATATATACTCTGTATATTTTGTAAAATAATAGCTTATGTATCAATGAATATTTTATAGTTCTAAAATGTTTTGAGAAATAGTCGCCACATTCCTTTCTAATTTAACTTTAACACCTCCAAAACAAAAACTAGTTTTATGTACTCAACATAGAAAATATTTTCTGCCTGTTATCGGTATGGCTAACCTACACGGGGATAAATTGTTCTAAATCCTTTATCTCAGTTAATTCTCTTTCGTTATTTAACACACCACGTTTCTGTTCCCTGTGCTGTGGGCTGGTATTGAACTCACAACTTTTATCCATGTATTCAGTGAATAAAATCTTTGGGATTAGAACAATAAATTCCAGTGAAATAAAAAAAAATGGACGGTTCGAAATTCCAACACATATCACCTAAAGAAGACCGGATTTTAAAACGGTCGAAACATCGTAAATATGACAATAAAGATGAAGACAACAGTTCTAATGACATAAATAGCACAGTTATGTCCCATGCGTGATACACGCTTAGACGATGATGTATCTTTCGATACATGACTGACGAAGCAGATTTTTTCCCGCAGTAGGTTGCCATTTCTTTCTGTGGTCGAACAGTTACCATCCAAGAGTGTAGAATCCGCTCTGTCGTGATACTGACCCATAGCTGGGGCTTGAAGACGAGGAATCATACCTTTCCCAAGGATATTATCACATAAGTGAATGTAATGTATTCGACTTGAATTCGAACTCTGATATTCGATTCCCCAATCCGAGCCGCTATCCATTACTCCACCAAGATACCGTAAATGGCTACAATACCTTATCTCAGGAAAATAAACGGTTGAACATCCGTATGTCTTTCTGGATCGTACACTGACTTCTTTCACCGATATTTGCTTTTAAACGCGTTCCCCTAAAGGACGTAGACTATTACGACTCTCCACAGATTTGTTTTCTTTATTATCTGTGAATTACTATGCATTCTTGGGAATGACAGGGTAGAGATTTCCTGCAGCCTTTAGGAACTCTAAACTATCAAACTCCGCTGCCGACTAAATGTTTGCTAAATAGACAAATGCGTGAATGTGATCGGGTTAAACGATTGTCTCTACTGACTACAGAGGTCAGTAATGTTATCGTTATAGAATAAATATTTAATAGTTTGTATTCACAGTCCACATGGCATGAATTAAAGATTCATCTTCAGATCTCTTGTAATATTTCAGATGCTCATAAGTCTGTAGCATGAAAAGCCGAAGATTAATAACCCCCAGTGGTAAAAGATAGCTCCCCAAAGGAAGGGTGCTTTTAAATACCCATATGCACCTAGACAATTCTATGAATGGACCATGACACTAGATGAATAACTTAAAAAAAATCAGTTAATGTGAAAGGTTTCTGTCTATATTTCTGAGAGGAGGTATTATGTACACTATTTACATTATTCGGACTATTGTCCTGATCTTTGTCGCCATATTTATCACAACGTTTCAGCCATTGTACGCTCTTGGCCTTCTTCAGGTGGTTGGAATATCGAATTGAACCCTTTATTTCGCTCACTGGGGTAGACTGTTCTCGTTCCATGTGCCATGTCTAATGGATATCAGTTATCAGTTATCTCCTGTTTATTCCCCTCTGCATGTTTTCCACTGCCTTAACCGGGGATCAAACTCACACTCAAGGATACATGGCAAAGTTGATAAAGTCGTTAGTTAGATTAAGTGACAGTACTCCAAATATATATATATATATATATATATATATATATATATATATATATATATATATATATATATATCATAAGTATAAATATAATACGTAACGAACCCGACAAGAATTGAAACTCTGTTCTACGATAACTGCTTCAGAGCTGTCATCCATTACACCACTCGCATACCTAAGCATGCACCTGGCTCAACGTATCTTCTTCTTTCTTTCTTTTTTTTTTTAACTACGGTGACTGTAAGTAAACTGATCTTTCAATGTGATATGACCATAACTCCCCAGTATCTGGAGATACGTTGTAAACTGAAATACCATGTCACCAATAGGATGCTGGATATAAATGATTTTATCTGCGCTAACATTTTACACCTGTGTCCGGATATTAGGGAAAGTCTATTAATGCCGAGTTAGGTGTATAATATCGGTCTACTATGGATGAGGTCTGCACCATCCACGTATTTAACGCAGGGCTTCTAGATGACATAATGAAGTCTGTAGTTACGACTTTACTTTCTGATAAGCTATTTCGATATTTCACAAACAGGACTTTTTGGTGATTGTTCGCTTTGTTGTTCGACTTTTCATTCGCTATCTTCATTTAATATAAGTCAAAATTTTGTTAACACTAGTATGAAAGGAATCATTTATTCAGTGTTTACTGAATAGTCTCCACCTGTGACTTCTGATTATGGGATAAGATAAAGGATCGACTCTATAGCAAAAGAGAGACATCGAATAACTTAAGGACAGAATAAAACATTTCCGGTGTAATGTGTGTCAAGGCAATAAATTGTACTGTTGATGATTTTTTGTGCATCATTCTTGCTGGTGAATAGGGGGAGACTTTTCAGTAAACTCTGACTAAATGATTCCTCTTGTACTAGAGGATACCCTGCATTTCATTCCTACTCAGCTATTAAGTGTTCTTTTGAATTTTCTGATATAATTTCTTCCGTTTTTTCCTTCATTTGTATTCTCATGCAAATTATTTTTGTCCTAGGAGTTTATGTTCATTATTTCTTGATCTATTTTTCTGTTGAAATTTTATCCACTATTTTATATTACTGATTGATTTGTTCAAATTATACCTGAATAATACGATGTAAATAAACGGGAAAAAAACAAATATTTTATCTTACAAACCAATACTTGATGCTATACTTCGTGCCAATCTTTCAAAGTAATACGCGAGAAGCTGTATACATTAAACAAATATATATTCCCATCTGTTTCTTTACGCGCTAATTAAAACATCCATCACATTATTTTAAAAGAAAAGACTACTGAAGTGTGAGTGTTGGACAATCTCGTCAAAGATGAAGAATCGACTTGAAAGAACAGAAATGTAGTTCTAAAGAAGGATGCTGAGGATAGCATGAACCGAAGATGTAAGCAACGACGAAGTTTTAGATGAAAATGGAAACAAAAAATGAAACATATAAAACACATCAAGAGAGAGTTGAAACATTTAGGGGACGTAACGAGGAAAGAGAGCTTGGAAAATATGATACACACAAGACATATTGAAAGCAAGCGGGACAGAAGAAAACAAAGCATAACATAGTGAGCTTGTTGAAATGAATGGTGGAACAAGGTTTAGGAGACATAACAAAAAGACAAAATTTATTAAGAACTACGAAGAATAGGAAATTTTGGAGAACCATGATTTCCTACGAGGTGAAGGGACATATAAAGAAGAACCCATTATTATATTTTATGGTTTCATCTTAAATACCGTTACCAAAAATTGTTTACACTCCAATGTTTTTGGGAAAAGAAATGTGACAACATTCATTAGTATTTTTAATCATTTGCAACGGAGGGCTTTCAAAGAACCAATTAAAATATTATAGATATATTATTTAGTAATTCATATTATTGTTAAATATTATATAACATTTAATATTTGCCATACATTATTTGTAAGGAATTAAGCCTAGTTCTAACTCTTAATTTAAATTTTATTTCAACAGCATCAACGTAGGAAACTCCTGCAGATGTTAAGCTGATGTCGATATGAGCACGAAACACTTTTATTTTGGGGCAATGAGGAAGTTGCTGACGTAAGGATGGAATCACCGGAAACACGAGCGTTCTCGACTGATTAATGAGAACACATACTACACATTGATCCCGGTCAGAAGACCGAGAAGCGATATAAACAAGTAAGGTGGTAGAATTGAAAATTACAACAGTCACAAGGTTTTCTATTTCACCGAGAAAGACGTTAAACGCATTTAATCACCGTCTCTATATTCTCTCTCTCACTATCTCTCTCTCTTTCTTTCTCTCTCTCTATATACACACACACACACACACACACACACACACACACATATATATATATATATATATATATATATATATATATATATTATAAGTTAATAGACTTAAAATATGGTTTTTCGCTACACAGTTCCAACCATGTTTCAAAAATGGAAGCTAAAAGCCCCTAATTTAATTTTGTACTTAAATTAAAGACATCACTTGCATTTCATTAGGGGCTTTTAGCTTCCATTTTTGAAACATGGTTGGAACTGTGTAGCGAAAAACCATATTTTAAGTCTATTAACTTATAATATTAATGCTCTGTAAATTTACATTGAGCACTATTTTGTAAAAAAAAAAATATCTATAAGAACACCGGATTATATATCTTACTGTTATTTCTTTTTATTAATATACACACACACACACACACATATATATATATATATATATATATATATATATATATATATATATATATATATATATATATTCCTCACTTCGTTAATTTACATATGCCTAATGCGGCCCGTCAAAAATGTGTAAATTTCTTCTCATTTTTTGTTTCAACCTTTGATTTATTTAAATATATATATATATATATATATATATATATATATATATATATATATATATATATATATATATATATTCAAATGTCTACAAAAAGAATTGCATCATCTTCCTCCTAATCCTGATTTGAATTCAAAGAATTGCTTCTCTCGGACTGAACGTATGCCACACCGCGTTAAGTATACATTCTGGCCCTCGTTTTTAACGTAGAGCTGGAAAAAGATGGCTGTCTCTCTTTCTCTCTCCCTCTTTTTCTCACTCTCAATATATATATATATATATATATATATATATATATATATATGTGTGTGTGTGTGTACATATATATAATATATATATATGTACACATACACACACACACATACATATATATATATATATATATATATATATATAAATATATATATATAAATATATAAATATATATATATATATATATATATATATATATATCTATATATATATAGCATTGAAGTCAAAACTCAATAACTCGTATTTTTTTCTGAATCTTTGCCCTTAAAACCGTTATTTATCTTCTACCCTCAAAATTTTATTCCGATCCCTCACTTTAGGCCATTTCCTGTTCTTCCTCTTACTTTATATCTCTCGCTAGATCTACATATCGTTCACCCGTGTTCCTCACTGCCACATATACACTATCACTGATTTTTTTTTTTTTAAACCTGTAGATATATTTCCTGTTTTCTATTTGAATTTGTAGGACTGATGAATTGAGTTATGATTACGATTCCAATGTAATAAATTATAAATTATAACTATGACTTATTAGTATTTGTGCATTATATTGTGTGTTAATGATGGAAAATGGAAAATCATTAACAAGACTAGAACTTGCAAAACTTGGGATGACCCATGCCCTTTGTGCCTCCATGAGAAGCTACACATTATTAAGCTTCTAAACAATAAAAACCTATTAAACAACCGGCAAGAATTAACGGTTTTCTGCCGACACAACCGAACTTACGCCCTGAATAACAGGCTAAAAACACGCATACAAAAAAATAAATTTTAAAATCCATAGCCCATATACATAGTTTAACAACCTACAAAAATTGATAACCCTTTATGAAGTCGTCAAATAACAAACGTTACGGGCTCTTCATATACACAAATCCCTTTCATAAAGAGATATAATAAAAGAATAAAATAAAAATAAATAAATCTCCGTAGACGCTCAAGCCAGACTATGCGTAAACTTCCTCCGTCGTAAATTTAGCCACCCCCACCTTACCGTGACCCGGCATCTATGAAAGTAACTCTATACTGATACAAATTATTAACACCCCACCCCTGCCGATTCTAAACAATCCGCCCTTGATGTTACCATGGAAATTTTTGATTTCAATTCTGACCATACTATTAAAACTCGTAAATTTCAGAAATAAGTCATTCCCAAAAAATTTCGCTTGAAGATGGAACAGAGCCTACTTTAACTCAAGTTAATTCAAATATTATTTTGAAGTTTTCGGCTCTTGTTTTGAAACATGAGACCTCTTATGTAGCGTGTTGGAATCATATTTTTAAATAAATAATTATATTTATGCTCTACTTTCGTATCGAGCACTATTTTTTAAAAATAATAACAAAAATACTAAGGAACTTTGGATTATTTACCAAACCAGTTTCTTTCCTATTTTCTACAATATTTTCACACACACACACACACACACACACACACACACATATATATATATATATATATATATATATATATATATATATATATATATATATAACACAACTTTTCTTACGCTATAAATTAAGTTCTCTCTTCTTATTATAGAGGCCTTGATTACAAAATATCTATTCCGATTTAAACACCTTAGATGTCAATATTCAAAACGATAGATTAAGTAAATGTGTTAATACACGTATAAACACTCTGTTCGACATACACGCATATATATATACATATATATATATATATATATATATATATATATATATATATATATATATTTATATATATATAATTATTTAAAAAAATATGATTCATTCGCTACATAAGAGTCCCGATTTTTCAAAAACGAGATCCGAAAACCTCAATATAATTATTAAAATTAAATTGAGTTAAAGTATCAAACCCTGTTTCATCCTCAAGCGAAAAGTTAGGAATAACCAATCTTGTAATTTACGCATCTTTATAAGCATGTCCATTTGCAAAATTAATTACTATGGAAACGGCTGGGCCGACCAATTTGATAAGGGATCTAAGGGATAATTTTTACCCACATATCAGTCACCTTTGGAAAGAGGTCAAGAGGTAGATCGGGGGGCATCCATTTCAAAGTGAATGATGGCATTCATGTGCGTACATCGTCTGGTCAGTCACAGCGAAAGATTACTTTTGGCACCATAATATCTCGTTAAGAGAATTTTCTTTTCTTTTATTTATTTATTATTTATCCTTCTATTTCTTTATTTTTCTAAAGGGCTGTTCCGTACTTAAACGCATCGCACTAAACTGAAATTTGTTTTTTTGACGACTTCATAAAAGGGTTTTTCTATCTTGTGATTGGGTTAATCTTTTAAACCCTTCATTAGACTATGAAATTTAATTATTTATGCTAATTATTTAATGTAAAAATGATGTCTATGCTTTAATAAATTTTCCTTATTTAGAAACTTAACAATGTGTACTATTGCATGTAGGCATAAAGGTCATGGGTCATCCCAGGTTTTACTAGTTCTTGTTCTGTTTATTATTTTCCATTTTACTTTTGGTGTTTTATTCATTTCTTTTAAATGCCAAAAATATTTGGATAGAGATGTCTGATTTCTATTTCTAATATTATTGAAGGAGCTTTTGTCTTGTCTCCATCTAATTTTAAATTCATTCTTCGTAGAACCAATGTATATCCTATCAGTGTTAGGACTATCAATGGATGAGATAGTGCATTGGCATACCACAGATTTTGTGCGGCATTTATTTTCCAACGGGTAGTCTTCAGGGTTTCTACAATCACATAATTTTGAATTATTTTTTGTCTAATTTTAGTTTATGATTTTTATTAATACTATATTGGCATGCATCCTTTTCCAAGATTTTATTATTATGTTTCTTTATGATTCTTTCTTGATTTTTAGTGCAACTGTAACTTAATTTTAAGGTGTTTTATTAAAGATCATGCTAAATCGGCTATTAGTACGAAAGTGAAAACAATTAAAGATAGGAACTTAAGTCATAGCTTATACTAACCATTTGCTTGTACGGAGGTGTATTCCAAATGATTTTCCTTTTCCTGTTTTTCTTCTGGTTAGTACTATTGTTTCTATAATTTATGTTAGGGTTTTGGTTTCCGCTATTTTTCAGGGCCGTGTTATAAAAATTACTGTGTTGTTAGAATATTTCCTTATTAGCGGAGTTCTGATTTTTTTTCTTTATTGATGTGGGTATATGCTTAATTATAGATGGTGGGTGGTTTGACTCAGGGTGTACATACAAGGGCTTAGTGTTAGTTTTTTCTGTAAGGTAGGTATATGTTGTTCATTAAGTCTAGAGTTACGTCGAGGAAGTTTACCGTTTTTAATTTAGTATTGACTGTATTTTTTAAGTTTAGTTTTCTGAATTCACTATGTATTATCTTTCTAACTTTATGTATTTTCAAATTTATGGAGCTCCTCACTAGCATGAGCCCGTCATCTCTGTAAAGACCGATGTCCTTAATGTCTAATTCACGGTGCGCAGTTAGATTGTATAGTATAAATAGACCGACAATGTCAGAAGACGAAGAGTCTAAAGATCCCATGGTGAAGTCAAAGTTGTCATTACAGTTTTTAATCCATTGGTCCCAATTTTGGATAATAAGGACAGATTTTTTGCACTAGGAATTATGTTCATTTCTTTCTTAGTAAAAGTCAGAATATACAGTAGCAAACTCCAAGGCAGTCGGGAAGAGATCTCTTGATATTGACTGGTAATAATCCACAATATGGAACTGTATTAGGGTGCAATCAGGCTTGTTGTCGAGGTTCGTAAGCCAAATGATGACTTCTCTGGTATTAATCCAGCGTGTTAATACAAGGAATTTTTTGATTTACATCGTGATCCTTTCTAGGATTCTCTTGCTAATCGTTCCTATGTCGTGTTTGGTTTGGTTTAGCATTCTGGTAGTGGGTTCTTCCTCAAAATTTTCTTTGTGGTCCTTAGGAGTGATTCCCTTTCAGCTATTTTGCCTACCCCATCGCTTATTTTTAATTATTCACTAATAATTTTACTAGATCTGTTGATAATTACTACCATATTAATATTGTTATTATGTGCTTTTTTATAAGTCTTAGATAATTTTTTTATTAATTAATTTGTTTTAGTCGTCTGCCGTAAATTTGCAGAAGTTTCCCGTTTTGTCGGACTTAACTAGTATTTTATCGGTGTCGTTGCTTCTTTTAACTATTTGATCTGGAGGTTTTTGAAGTCTCTTTTATTTTTTTGAAAGGAGATGTTATTGATTATATTGAGTAGATCATTTTCAAATTCCTGTATTTTTTTGTTAAATGGTGCAACTTTTTTTAATTTTAAAGCCGTAAACGTCGTGTTCTTTTTGTGTTCCCTTGAAGGAAGAAGAATGATTTCCATCTCATATATA
>OZ010588.1:98708511-98713511 GCA_963932145.1 Acanthosepion lycidas
AATTAAATAACATCGTCTGCTAAATTATTTTAAAATTATGATATTATTACGAGAAATGTTAGGAAGCAATTTGGCTAGAAAGAAAGAAAGAAAGAAAGAAAGAAAGAAGGGATGTGACACAAGGTCATGTTTAATGGGGGACTCGAGCGCGTACACTTGGACCAAGAACAAAAATTCCTCTAGCCCCTGCAACAGTCGGTTGCGCTAACCATGGTGCGTGCACCGATCTCTCTGTCGAGCATCATGAGAGGTTGTAGTCTCGTACATATGCTCCCCAGGACTAGGCACCTCCAAGTAAAATTTTCCTCTGTTACTCCTCTGTCTTCTGACGGAGCCCCAAATAAGTCGCACTCTACCCGAAGACAGACGCAACTGTGGCATGATTAAAAGAAAAATCTAACGGCATACACCAGATAATTATAAAAGTAATTATCGTCTATTGTCAAAATACTATAAATAATGAACTATTCCATTTTAAAGGAGAGGAGAAAAGAGAATTCTGGATTTCAGTAAGAAAATGAAAGAAAGAAAGAAAGAAAGAAAGAAAGAAAGAAAGAAAGTATAAAGACAAAAAAGGAAGATATTAAACAGAGAAAATGAAAGAATGTGAGAAAGAACAAAGAAATTAATCCAGATGGAAAGTATGCGAAAGAAAGAAAGAAAGAAAGAAAGAAAGAAAGAAGGTAGCATGGAAGTGTTTAACGGCTGTTTCAATGAAATGGCAAAAGTTTTAAATCTTTTCATTTCTACCCACTTCTTAAAATCACGACCGGCATTACTATTTATTATTTTCATTGCTATCGAGGAATTTTCGCAATTATTTTGTCGTAGCACGCTCTATGATTTTATTCACTCAACTTCAATTAATTTTAGAGTTAATAATTAAGATCCATCAGAAAATTTAAATAGGTGAAACATTCAACGCTCTTACTAGTTAATAATTGTTTAGATAAAAAAAAAATATTGCGTGCTTTCTGGGTACTTACAAATTTCGGGATGTTTTTTTATATTATATAATTGCTAAACTATAAATCAGACGTTCAAATGAAGTGAAAGGAAGCAGACCGACTTTGCAGCACCAAATGCATGTAGAGAGACATGTACTTAGAAAAACTCCTGGCATTTATGAGTTTAGTTTCGGAAACCGGTCTTGAGAAATAGTTGGAAATATGCAATTATGTTTCCCGATGAGCACTTATCTTAGCGTTTATCCGTGCAGAAAATTGGATTGACTAGTCGAATTCAAATTCCAGTCGAAGCCGTCGGTTCGGTTCGCTTACGCGCAAGTATCATTGAGACACGCATAAATTCTTCTCCTCCGTTCGCACAATGGGCTAAGAGCAGTAAGGACTGGGCTCACTGCAATTGGCCTGCAGTCAGATTGCACTTGATTCTAAACCGGTGGGGAATGAGTCTAACAACACCACCATGTAAACCAAAAAAAAAAAAATCTAAATAAACCACAACAGGAGTAGTTAGGGTATTGCAGCTGTTATCATATACTAGAGGATTTCTCGTATAAAACGCTTACATGCACCATGGCTATCAAATCGTTGAACGAGGACAGCCTCCGAACAGGCCAATCGGATGAGATTGTTCCTTGCAATCTTCGAAAACACAATGGTACCCGAGCGATACAGGAAAAAAAATATACAGACGCTTGATCAAATCTCTGTCGATTTATGGCCGACAAGGTAGAAGATTTCTTGGAGTAGGCGACTATTTCTTTTCAGCTTATACTAGTTGCCAACAAAGGGTATTGGCTTCAGTCTACGCCGCTATTTAATCCACAACTGGGAGGTAGAAGTAATGAATTCATACCATTTACAAGAGTATTTACGCATAAGCCATTATACCGAACACGACCGGAATTCGATCACGGCTCAACGATTTCCCATACCAGCCCGTGATCCATTTACACAATTAGGCATATTTGATCCTTTAGATTAATCCATAAATAAAGGCTTTTCACATGAGATGGTCTTGATCCGATGGTAAGAAAAGGGTTACGATATGTGGAGACAGTCCCTTCGACAAGCGATTCGCTTCGACTGATGGTATGATACAGATCAGCTAATTTATCGTCAACTCACGATAACATGACCTCTGACATGGTTAAAGAACAACTAAATGATGTGTTAATGGTACCTTTTGGGTTCATGAGTAAAGCTTTATACGTCAATTCCAACGAGCTCAATGCACTTATTTCTACATTTACATAAAGACTGTACGATGACAATTGCTAACAAGGGAAACGGATGACAGCCTTATCACTTTTTTTATGTAGTCTATATCGCCCCTCTCTATTGCCCTCTCTCCATCCCTCTCTTTCTCTCTCTCTCTCTCTCTCTCTCTCTCTGTATATATATATATATATATATATATATAATGGAAAAATTATTTTAAGACATTTTTTTATGTTTATACGTTCTATTTATAAATAAACATAAAAAATGTCTTAAATTAATTGATATACTTTGTCCATTTCATAATGTATGACGCCATTTGTTTATATTTGGATACGCATCGAACAGATATGAATGTACGAGAGAAAATCATGGAGAATTATAGTTTAAAAACAGTAAAATTGACCTTGCTAACGGAAACGCTCCTCTGTGTCTCAATCGGTAGAAACACGTCAGGCTATATGACGGTTCCGTTTAGGATACAGTTTCGATTCCTGTCGGAGGACGCATAATGTCTATGAAGATTTCTCGGACATTCACGCCGATAAATGTCGTTAATACTGTTTATTATAAACAGAGCATTTATGTACATATGTGTATCTATAAAAAACTTATAAACATAAAAAATGACTTAATATATATATATATATATATATATATATATATATATATATATATATATATATATGTATGTATATACAAATATAGACGACTAGACTTGTCTCGAAAAACCCACGAATTCTTGATTTGCAAATGATCAAATCAATCTCGAAGGAAAAAAGGTTTTAAAAAAAGAAAGAGCTACAAACATGAACTTCTGCCGAAAAAAAATCGCACAGAAAAAAGCCCAAAGAAAAAAAACCTATACGAGTAAAAAACTAACTAACAAAAGAGCTCAATACAACTGTAGAGCAGACCTAGATAAACCTAGTGAGTCAGACAAACCTACCCAGGTTTCACCTAAACTTATCGTCAACGAAAGAATGGCCATTCCTTCCCTGACAATCCGTTTAAGTGAAACCTGAGTAGGTTTGTCTGGCTCACTAGGTTTATATATATATATATATATATATATATATATATATATATATATATATATATATATATATATATATGTGTGTGTGTGTATGTGTGTGTGTGTGTGTGTGTGTGTGTAAAACGGCATAGCATATATAAATATAAAAACATACTATTCTAAACGTAAAAGAACTCACTCCGTGCTTCATTTCTGGCGTATGGTTAATATTTAATAAATGTTTATCTTACTGTTTATATTGGTAGCCTTTCTTTTGTTTTATTAACCGACTTGTCTATTTTAGATATTATAAGAAGCACATTTAGACCACATTTGTATTAATTGTACACACACACAAAACACACGTATAAATGTTTGAATTACAAAGGAAAACAGTATACCATATATATATATATATATATATATATATATATATATATATATATATATATATATATATATATATATATATATATATATAACGTGTTTAGGTCTGAATAACATATCGAAACAGTATGCCATATATATATATATATATATATATATATATATATATATATATAAAGACGTTTTTTTTTAAACACAATGCATTACGTCTTTCAGCCTGTGCATTTAAGAAACTTATCAGAGAAAATGTGCATTACAAGTTTGTACAACATTGGATATAAGTTTGTACAGCGTTAGGAACATTATATATATATATATATATATATATATATATATATATATATATATATATATATATGTATGTATCTTTCGTTAACCGTTCGTATTTTCTTTGTAACATGGCTTGCGAATTCAAAGATTCCTTTCTCTCAACTGATTGCAATCAACGTTGAGAAGATAAACTGACTCATCTATTTACCGACCACAGTCTTTGACATAGATGGTTCAATAGAAGGGCCTTGGTGCATAAGTGAATGTCATGAATTTGACTAGTATTCGAACACCACTCTCTGATCTTCCCATTTCGACTTGTTATTTATTGCAACACTAGCAGTTAAGATGCTCGTGCTCAGATTATAATCACATCAACACTGTTACAACTCATAGATCCAAGCAGATGTAAGATACTCAGATTAGCACTTAGGCAGAATGTATCAGATTTTCCATTCTTCTGGACGAATTCCTAATCGAATGCTTGGCGTCAGTTCTTCCGTGTGGGTGAATTGTGGCTTTTAAATGTTTGAAGATTTAAAGTGGAAGGGACGCAAGGAATGGGAAGTTGAGAAGTGCGAGAGAAGTAGCAATATGTTTCGAAACTACTGTTACATCAACTCAAATGTAAAACCATGAGACCTACTGGCCAGCATATTGTACCCCACGGAGACAACACATACTTTATGCTTTACCCAAGCTATGTTAAGACGAAAGTATCAGAAAATTGTCACTGCTATTTACCCTGGCTTCCCGCTGAGACGAGATGTGGCACAAGGTCATGTTTAATGTGAGAAAGCCGAGCGCGTACACTCAGAACAAGAATAAAAAAACCCAAAAAAAACTCGAGCCCCCACAATCGTCGTTTGCGCTAGCACCGATCCCTCTCTCTAGTGTCATGAGAGGGTGTAGTCTCGGACATATGCTCTCCAGGGATGGACACTTCTCAGTATAATTTTCCTCTGTTGCGCCTCTGTCCTCCGACGGAACCGCAACTATGTCGTACTCTGTCTGAAGACAGAGCTGCAACTGATATATGAAAAAAAAAATGCAACCGACATACACCAGGTAAGGTTAAATGATATTAACGTCTCTTGCCAAAACACCGCTCTTCCTTTTTAAATGAGAAAAGATAATTCAAA
>OZ010588.1:98716011-98858511 GCA_963932145.1 Acanthosepion lycidas
AGATATTACTAAGCCCGCACGCATTTCATACATCTATGAAGTATACTCATAACTCCCAAACGTGAATTTAGCTATGATTTCCATGCTTTTCATGGGGTTTTCAATGGCTTTGAAAATGTGCATCTGAATGTCAAGCCATTCTACATTGATTAATGGTTTGTCTTCAGAAAACTGATTATTTGGAGCTTTAACTATAAGCTTTAAGGAGAGATCAGTGAATAACCTAAACACTCTGTCACAAATGCTGCACAATGAAGTCTTGCTGGGTATCATTATCATTTCTCCAGAATTAATACAACATGGCACCTACGATGCAAGGTGTTGCTAAGTGTAAGAGTACATTAAAAACAGAACAAACTTTTAAGGAGAGAGAACAATAAAAGAAGAGGTATGAAGTAAACAGAAAATTAAGCTGCATGAAGATCAAACTTGATAAGGAAGCAAAGATGCTGGAGAGAGTTCCACAAGCAGAACTACGACAGAGAAAATGTTAGCATAGAGCTTAGAATTGATTAGGAGTGTTAGATGTCGTGCTTCTGAATCCACGTTTGTTAATAATTAGGGGTTGCTTGGCATGGAGAAGGAGACCCGGCCACATTCCACCAACGAAATGAAATCCCTTGTAGACATCACGGTGTTCCATACATTTACCAATTCGTTTCAGCCCAATGAGAGAAACTGTGTTCTTAAATTCTTCAAAACCAACAGCCATCCGATTTCACTACGAATTGATACAAGGTGTTCACACGTGTTAGTCTCTACATTGATCTTTTAAAGCGTTTCCTTAAAGATGAGCTTCGATCGTTTACGCGGCTTGCACGAAATCAGCATACAGCACCTGTTTCAACATACGTGCACCGCCTAAGAGAAAGAGGTGAGAGCCCATCGAGTTTATGTCTCGGTGATCATGCACTCAATACTCGTTATTTAAACGAGTTGCAGAACCAGCGTATATATACGTACATTTAGGCAACGCGTTTCTTGCCATAGAAGGCAAAACAGAATTCATTTGATAAACATTTCTACTTATTTAAATAAAACTCAATTATGTCGTGTTATTCCTTCTTAGAATTAACACCTGTATGACAATTTCCATACATGGTGTTAATTTAAATGACAATAAGCGATTCAGTTTCGACATTTTTCTTCTACCATTTTGCGTCCGGCTCATGTGACGCTCGTAATGTTTTATCTATTTTGTTGATTGAATTGTTGTTTTTTGGGCGGTTTTTTGGGTTTTTTTTTTTTTTCGAGAGAGAGAAAATAAGGGAAAATGGCTGCAACAATAAATGAAATATCTCCATTTTATCGAGTCATAAATGTCACCTCTTAAGTCTTTGGCAAAAAGAACACGTATGAGAATAAATATCCCAGGTTCCATTTGTCTATTAGTGATGTTGACGTGTCAAGAGTCGAGAAAGGCAAATTTCTCAAATACAAATAATAAAATTCCTTCTGGAAGCTTTCTTCACTCAATACACAAGTCATGATCAAGTCAGTGTAGATGAGTAACAACTCGGTGCTTCTATGAACGTAAGAGATTTGAAGTAAGTGAATATTTTGAGGATAGGAATGATAGATAACGGGTGACTATAGATTTGAATAGGTTAATATTTTATAGTGATATTCTTTTATTAAAATATTTTTGGATTTATACGTTTGAGTCGCAGCTTACATTCAGTTCGTTTGTCAGCGTTATTCGTTAAAATTATCAAGAAAAAATAAATGTTCTTCAATTGTATATTCACCATTATTTGTAGTTACTTGTTGCCACTTATCAAGTAGCTCTTCGATAAGGTTTGAATAAAATTACGGTTTTCAGGCGAGAAAGTCTTCAAAGAATTATTACATTTACCTTTTGATAATAGGTTTCAACATCACCATGTTCTGCAGAGATTAAAAAGTCGTAATAAGCGAGTGGAGGAAGATCGGCAGGACATGGTCAGTAAGGTCGAAAAATACAAACGGTTTCCCAACTTTGTTACTGTGTGTTATTTTTTGTGTATTGCCTTGAGTTGTCATAAAAGACAAAATGTCCTATTGATTAGCGTCGAGCACTTTTCAACCAAACATTTATGAAAACATTTTAACTGCTGAAAATCTAAATGTGCATTTAGTATCTCTTTGCGTTGTAAGAAATATAAATGGTCCTGGGTATGACGATAAACTACATCCGGCAGCAAGACCCGTGATTGGGAGATTGAATGTTTTGGGGATCATGGAACAAAACACATCTTAATTGCTGTTGTTGCCGAGGTGTTAGGATCTTAACTATGGCCAAGTAGTGAATCCTTAAACAAAAGTAAAACGTTATGAAAGTATAAAATATACATTTTTATACTAAAAATACAAGCAATAATTTTTTTCTATAAAAATTTGAACGGCTATACCTATTTTTAGTAAAATGACCAATAATACATTTTATCTGAAGTTGAAGGCTTATAAATGCGTTGAAAATATTTAGATATCGGTATTAAATTAACCGATAGTGGTTGATATACCTCTATAAAAATTCAGTCAATGTACCAAACAACATGAAAGAAACACTTGCATGCCATTAATCCATATAATGTCTTAAATTTAACTGTAATCCAAAATATAGCTTCAACAAATTTACAATATAAAACACACACATTGCCACCTCTACACAAATATCTATAAGCACACAAGCTGAGTATCATCTACTATGTATTCAATGTCAAATGCAGAATTATATATATTTCTTACTTCAAATAATCCCAAGAAAAGTAAATTCCGACATTTAATGACCCATAAGGAGTTGCTGATATGCCGTTAGATAAACAAACGAACAAAACAAAACAGAACTTTAAACGAATAATAATCCAACAAATATACTAAACTTGCGTTTAATATTGTCACTCTATGTGATACATTTAGGAGGCACCGTGGAATAATGGTTGGCGGCTTAGACTGGAGAATCAAATAGCTGAGATCGAATTCCAGTCGAGTTCATTACGGCACCTTTGGAAAGTGCCTGAAAACCACACCTTGTGAGTGAAATTCGATAGCTCGAATTCACAAGTCATCGTGGCCGAGGGCTTGAGCGTGCTGACCTTGTTCAAATTATTGATCACGCTAGATAACACGCTCTTTCCCAGAAACTGTAAATAAGGTCTACTCAGTATAGTTGGTGGGGGCTCTATGGGAGTTGAAAAAACACAAATATGCCTGAGCACGCTTCTGCAATAGAGATTGGCTAGCTGCCCTAGTACACGGGCATCCTCGAATACGAGTGGCCAGCTATACATATCGACTCGTGAATCTGAGTTAGGATTATGCGTTCTTTTTTACAATTGGTTTACAAAATGTAAATTAATCCTGACGGAATTTCATATATGTTGCATTAACAAATGCAGTATTTTCTTCAGAGAAGCCAAATGTCTATTCGTTAGACCTCAGTAAATCTAACAGACATTATTTAAAATATGGATGGCTATAACGACAAAACATGAGTAAGTTTCATTTTCTTTCATGTGTTCACTAGAAATTCTATATAATTTAGGATCAGAATTTAACAGGGGTTTGAACTTGGCGAATAAAACTATTTAAAACTATTTCTTGAACTCTCCGTTGTTTATGACATTTTGAATTTTTTTCCAGATCAAACAAGTTAGATGTTTGTAGGTGAGACGAAATGATTAAAATACGAAAAAATATGCAAAATACAAAAATTAAATGGCAAAAATTGGTACAACAATTTTCGCTTTTCTCTCATTATTTTTCATTAGACGAAGAAATGCTTTGACTATCAACAACGGTAGCCCCTGCATAAAACATGTATAAAAAAATAAATGCAATAAATGGAGATGCAATAAATGGAGATGCAATCTCAACAAAATATTTTGACAGGTACAAACGGATCTTTTAAATTTAATTATTGTTAATAATTTATTTACCGTTAATTAAAATTAAGTTAAATATGATTATTTGTGTAATGCATTGTGACACAGATTGAAGAATCGGAGAGCCGAGTTCGAATTCCAGTCGAGTTGATAACATTCGCTTAGATTGATTTTGTTGGGAAAGGTTTGAATGAATCTATTCTCCACCCAGCTATAGTTAAATAGCAGGACGGACTGGGTTTTATAACCTTGAGTAGCAACCAGTTCAGAAAAAGGGAAAGTCTTAATTCAAACTACCCTGGAGATGATTGGATGCAGTAAGATTATCTTGTCCAAGTAAAACTACTTCTACTGCGCCAGCTGTACATCTGGTACCCTTAGGATTCTAATGGGTTACGGGACATGTAATCCTGATCGTGATAATTACTTACGGATCTATTACACCAATAGTAGCGGATTCATTGAGGACGTTGCATGAAATTTATAACAACTTTTTCTTGAAATATATTTTTTCAGGATGACAGTTATGCTTTCTTTAATGTCCAGTAGATTTTATTGTTCTTTTCATTATTACTGTGGGTTTCTTTCCTTGCCTTTTGTTTCAGGTTGTTTTGAACATCAACATTTTGACTATATTTCTGAGATGAGTTATTATGTACACTCTTTACATTATTCGGACTATTGTCCACATCATTGTCGCCATTCATACACAGATAGCGTCAAGGACACATGGCAGACTGGATAAAGGCGTTAATTGGATCCAGTGACAGGACCCAAAGAGTGTGAGTTCAATATCCTGTTAAGGCAGTGGAGAACTTGGAGAGGGGAATTAACAGATAACTGATAACTGACATCCCTTAAACATGGCACGTGGAACTAGAAAAGTCTACCTCAGTGAGCGAAATAAAGGGTTCAGTTCGACATTCCAGCCACCTGAAAAAGGTCGGAGCGTACAACGGCCGAAAAGTTGTAATAAATATGACGACGAAGATGAGGACAATAGTCCGAATAATGTAAATAGTGTACATAATACCTCATCTCAGAAATATATAAGGGAGAACTTGGAGAGGGGAATTAACAGGAGATAACTGATAACTGATATCCATTAAACATGGCTCGTGAAACTAGAGCAGTCTATCCCAGTGAGCGAAATAAAGGGTTCAGTTCGATATTCTAACCACCTGAAGAAGTCCGGAGCGTACAGCGGTCGAAACGTTGTAATACATATGACGACAAAGATGAAGACAATAGTTCGAATAATGTAAATAGTGTATCAATATCTTGATTTTGACATCATTTTCTCTTCGAGTTACGTGTGATAGCCATTTTAGTTGTTGCTGCTGTTGGTAGTCATCAAGTGATGTGTTCTTCGTTATTTTGTACACTTCGTTTGTAAGGTGATATTATATCACTTAAATCTCTAGTTTTCTATGTTGCCTTAAATCCATTGCCACTGTAATTATCGAGACCGTAGGAGTGTTTATCAATTCCACTTTTATGTGCCTCATAAATTCTAGCCAAGCCAAACAAATTTCCATATAGTGCTACGTTCTGAATTCTTGTGACCCTCTGTTGAATTCGCGACATGTTGGGCTTACATTCAAAACCCAGACAAAGGCAATCCATCACTGTCAGAATGCCTCGCCCACGAGGCAGTCTACCAAATCGCTGACATTCTAGCCCTGACTTCGCATGCTGTAACAATAAGTTAAGGTTATATCATTATTAGCTCTAAATTTGGTTTATGTATTTTGGTCATGCTTCAGCGTGATGGAATAAAAAGCACCGTAGCTGACACTGTGGTTCATTTTCTTCCTACGATCTGAACTTGAAAATAAAAGAAATCATAATTTATATATACTTCTATTCTTCACTGCTGAGTATATATCCACAGCCGTCACTGTTGCGAGGCGTTACAGTTGTTTTTATACATGCTATTTTTCATCCAACAAAAAATGTAGAGAACGACTCAAATAATTTTGTTTTAAGAACGTAAGGAGAGGAAGTAAGAAATGTATATAACTATGATATGTAAGATAGATAATGGTTAAACTGAGACTAGAAATGTGTAAGATTGTACTATTGAGAAAAGCATTTTCTTGGGTGTCTGTTGCACAACGAAACAGCTCTTAGGAAATGTGTCTGATGGGAACTTCTTTCTTATCAAACAAATACGAAGGGTTGAGCAAAAATCCACACTGTGTACATGGCAAGGTTGGGTGTAGCTGTGAAGGTCTGAACTGGTGAAGCTAAGATTTGTTGCTGGTTTGAAAATTTGCTACGAAAAAACCAAATAAAATAGAGAGTGGATAACAACGTTTCGGCTGGGGGGAAATGGTAAGTTGAATAGAAAATCATTAATTGCTCGCAAGACGCCAAAAGTGATTTTGAAATCTATCAAAACTGGAAAATAAGGATTCGGCAACGCGAGGCTGGATTTGGCAGCAGTGTCCGAATGTGGTTATGCTCTTACTCATGCAAAGATAGAGCATAGCGGGAGGGGTGTCAGGGATTTTCTGGGGTGTTATAAGAAAGCGATACGTTTCCCAACATCTTTAGCAATACTATATATGAGTTACCCGAAAGGTCTGGAATGTACTCCCCAAAAAACCCTCTAACCACTAGGCCGATTTTACAGGGTGGAGTCGCCACCTCAACGATCAACCTGTTTTGAATTCAGTTTCCTTCTCGAGCGGTCGTCACCCATAGCTAGAGACTACATTTTATTTCGTTTTTTAAGCCAGAGATTGTAGATGGAAGCATACCATTTTTATGCTAAACGAGCATTTTATTTATGTATTAATTTGTTATTATACCCGATTAGCTCTCGCATTAAACAATCATTTTGTATTTCGCAATCCGTCCAGTGTTTATTTTTTGTTTTTTGACCCATGATATCAGAGGTGCAATTACGAGCCGTTATCCATTAGCTTGTGGCATCGCTCATAAAGGAATCGACGAGCGTGGGCAGCGATGGTCCCTGATTCTGTACTTGCTCGGGAGGAAGCCGGTTCAACCCGACCAGTGTGAAAACCGATACAAGTCAAGTGAAGCTTGTGTGCATATAGATATTTTTCTCGAGATGAAACACCATGACGTATATTAAAGATTACAGGTGAATTACGTTCACATTACGTTGAAAAAAAAAAACTGTTACCGTACAATCACCAAAGTTAAGAAGCGTCGAGCCTGGTCAGTACCTACATGAGCGACCGCTTAGGTATAAAAGATGCTGTAAGCTTGGATGTGCGGTCGTTATAATGGATAATGGGACTGAATTGTTAATCCGAGTGCCTAGTTCTAATTCCAGACTGGTTCGTTATCTTACATACAATCCACCCGCGAGTAATGGTCAATTAGTAAGCCTTGTATTATCTCCATAAAATATAATAGGAATTATCTTTAAAATATTTAGATTTTGGCATTAAATAACCCATAGATGTTGATATGCCGCTAAACACAAAGAACGAACAAACCAAGCTTACAGCACCTGGTATTTGCAAGTGGTCACCCATTTAGATACTGACTAACCTTAACTTCGGTAAGCGAACAAGAACCGGTGTTTCGACGTGACATAAAACATCACAAAGAAGAAGAATATGAGGAGAAAGATGAAGAAACAATGAAGATGAAATTTAAGAAGATGCTGAAGATGAAGAAGATGCTGAAGAAGCAGAAGACCGTAGAGTCAGATATGTCGGTTCGTTTCTTAATTCTTAATTTTTCTAAGGATTTCACGTGTGATCTTTTCAATATAACGGTACAATAATTTACTTTATAAAAATAAACTTAATTCCACATTAAATTACATGACCGATTCTCATCCGGTCACCGAAGTTATGTAACGTCGAACCAGGTCAGTACCAAGATGGGTGGCTGCTCGGGGATTCCATATGCTGTAAGATTGGATGGTATAAGAGATAACAGCTAGAAATGAGAAAACAGAGAGCCGAGTTCCAATTCCAATCATTGCCTTATGTGTAAATACCTTCTTTTCCCCCATCTATGGGTTAATTAGTAATACGTATTACTAAACCATTATTATCTGAAAAAACATCACACAATATACATATATCTTCTGGTTGTAAATAACATGAAAATAGTTGATAAACCGTAAAAAAAGTAATCAATCTACCTTTTCCTCCAAGTACTGGTTAAATAATAATTCTTGTATGAGAACATTATTATTGTTTCGGGTTTAAATAACCTTTAATAAAGATTAATGTGCCGCAAGATAGTAAAGCTGGATATGGTCGATAGGCTGTAACGCAAGGCCAGCTAAACCGTAGAGACAATTAGATCTGTAACCGTTACACAGACTCCTTAACTATTGTGATTTAAATGCAGTGTGCGCGCTGGATGAGACCGAGATGACTTTCTTCCATGCGTCAGTGATCATTGATAAAACTCCTTGCCAGAAATAACAAATGCTAATTTTGATTTACGAACTCTGTCTTTTCTTCATTTGGCGCGCGGGGAACATAAATCAGAAATCAGTAACTCGAGCGATATGAGATTGCTATGGGAAGCAAATTGCAAGTGAAATGTTCCGTGACTCCGTGTCTAACCTGCGCTTGAAAACTTGCGTAAATCTTACGGACGCGACGATATGGTCATAAGCGAAGAGTTAACAATAAAAACCTCACAATAGAAAAGAACAACAGAGATAACGAAAAAATGTGTTTCCAGAACTACTCTTCATGAATCGTAGCAAATGCTCTGAATATTTCCAGAATCTTAAAAATTGAGATATTATAATTTAAAAAAATAGGCACACTTCATATTTCCTTTCAATATGTTTTCCTATATACCGAGATAATCTCCTGCATTTTAGACGACACGCTTATTATTTGATAAATTTAACATTGTGGATTTAAGATGACACATTTAATAATCGATATAGTAACATTGTAGGTTTAATACGACATATTGTAACGTTGTGAATTTAAGACAATACGCTTAATATTCGATATAGTAACGTTGTCGATTTAAAACGACACGCTTAATATTTGATATAGTAACATTGTATATTTGAATAAAGTTGTCGATTTAAGATGACACACTTAATATTTGATATAGTAACATTGTATGCTTAATACAATACGTTTAATATTTATTATAGTAACTTTGCGGATTTAAGACATGACCATTAATATTTGATATCGTAACCTTGTGGATTTAAGACGGCACATTTAATATCTGATATAGAAGAAGGAAATTACTGGAAAGTAATTGAAACTCACCTGAAGCGAGCTGAATGTGTAATGCTCCTCATGCCAATGACACTTCCACCGAGCTTCTCTATGGCATATGACTTCACAGAATTTTGATGAGTTCCTCTCGAATTTATATTTACACTGGGGTCATCAGGAGAGAATGTGCACCGTTTCGGGGCCTTCCTCTCAACGGTTTCACTTGCACACCGGTCCCCCTTACTGATGTTAGGTCCCATTATATATATAGTAACTTTGTGGATTTAAGACGACACACTTAATATTTGATATAATAGCTTACGCTGTAAAATCAGTTGCAATCAGCGAATTTACTAACCTCGATTCTACGTAATCTAGTTAAGAGGGTATTATTTTATTCTTTGTAGATATATGTTGTGTTTACAATGACCTATGGCTGATATTAGTAGAAGAAGCTGCCATAGTTGAGCATAATTGACAGAATTCCCAATGGAAAATTGAAAAAAACACAATAAGTGGAATTGAGAAAAATTCTCAATTAAGAGTCACAAGAAGAGAAAGTAGAAAAGATAAGGACAAAATTTTATTTCGTCCAACAATTCTTCAGGATGATTCTTTTGACTTTTAGTCTCCCTACACCCGCATTTTCATTCATCCCTTCTCCTTTCCTTTGTTAGGTGACAGAAGCCATAGTTCTCTGGAATTTCGGGGAATATATGTATATATATATATATATATATATATATATATATATATATATATATATATATATATATATATATATTTTTGACAGGATGGAAGCTTGGGGCAATTATAACAGTATCTGAAAGAAACCATCGATTATAAAACAAATCATTCTCCAGATCTGGCAACCTTTGAATTTATCCTCTTTATAAATCAAATCCCACATGAAAGGGAAAAAAATCCTCGAAATCAACGACAATGCAAGGAGGCAGCTGCTCGCTACACCCAAAATGATGTTGCACGTATTCTTCTGAAGCCACACTCATCTGATCAAAAATTATTGGAAGTAGTGCTATGAAAAAAAACTACAACACATATCAATTCGACATTAATCTCCTTCGAAATAGTCCTCTTCTGAAGTATCACTTTTTATCCAGCGATTTCCACTGATTGAAGTAATCCTGAAACTGAGTTTCAGGAGTAGGTGACAGCTGTCTTGCAGTACTCTCATGGATTTCCTCGACGTCTTGAAATATTGTCCGTCTCTAGTAGGATTTGGTTTTTGAAAGGGAAAGGTCGCAAGGAACATGGGAAAATATGAGGAATATGCTAGTTAAAAAACCAGGGGTATAGTGCGCTTGATCAAAATCTTCTGCGTAAGCCATGGTCACTGATAGAAACTCTGTTATATAGTGAGACGACTACACAGTTCACACCTACCTTCCAATAAAAACGACGTCCTGGGTATGACGATAAACTACATCCGCGTCCTGGGTATGACGATAAACTACGTCCAACAACAAGGCTTCAGATAATGTTTTTGGAAAAAATAATGTTACCAGCTATACGTTTTTGAAACAATAATGTTGCCAGTTATACGTTTTTTGAAAAGAACAATGTTGCCAGCTATACGTTTTTTTTTTTTTTGAAAGAAGAATGCTGCCAGCTATACGTTTTTTGGAAAGAACAATGTTGCCAGCTATAGATTTTTTGGAAAGGACAATGTTGCCAGCTATACGTTTTTTGAAACAATAATGTTGCCAGCTATGCGTTTTTGAAACGATAATTTTGCCAGCTATGCGTTTTCGAAACAATAATTTTGCCAGCTATATGTTTGATAGTACTGTATATTTAATATATGTATAGGTGTATGTATATATATATATATATATATATATACCTTAATTTGGCATTAAATGACCCACAGTGGTTGATATGCAATAAAACCCAACCAACCAACCAATAAAAACGAAAGTGAGTGGGAATGCTACAACTTAGTGCACGATAGAGTTGAAGGTCAGTCTGTGCCAAACGGCTTTACACTGCGTTTATTTAACTCCGTTACCATAGCAACAACCCCGATACTTTTCGATCAGAACTCGTATCATTATCATACAAATCCATGATTTTTTTAATTTAAAATCCAGGGACGGATATGCAATATGATCGTTCCTGATCTGACATCTTGTTTACAGTCAGTTTCTCATAGACGTGCCATTGTTTCTGTCTTTTCTATAAATATTTTCAAGTTAACTTCTCCGACGAGCAACTTACACTTGTTCCCAAGCTGCATGAATTTAAACGTGCTACTAGGTTGGCGTCTCGGTGCCACCCTTTCACTATCGAAAAGGCTATATTTAGCCGTCTCTTCTTCTCCAACAGCTTCTTATCTCGCATTTCCCGTCAATGCAACCTCCTTCTTCTCATTTGCTTCCCTGATCTTCAAATATTCAGATGTAATGTGAATTTCACTTGCTTCCCTGGTAGGTATAATCTTCAAATATTCAAATATAATGTCAATTGACATCATCTGATGTCTTGATGTTCATCCCTGTCCTTCTCTTTATCCCTTCTCCAAACATTCCTGTTTACTCTTGCTCTCATTCTCTGTAGCCCCTTGCGTCCTAATGGCACTTCTGCCTAGCTTGAGGTGATATGCTTAAAAAAACGAACTATGTTTTCTTCTACTGCCAACTTGTTTGTAAATTATGCGACATTAGAATTTCATGGAAAATATGCGTCATTTTGATTATTCTTGTGTTGAATTATTCGAATAAATGATAGGAAGTTTGATTAGCTTAGCAAATGCGAATCTTCTGTCTAACGTGTCTCTTCAAGTGGTAGGCGATCATGGCCCTCCAAAATTATATGTCCTTTTTAACTCATAATAAACTGTATTTTTGTTATCTCTCTTAAAACTTGTTAGGCCATCTATTTACTCAAGATCACTAAAGAGGTTATGCATTGTTTCCCTTTGTATTACTTGCATTCAATCGGTACCTTGAGTATCAGATTTACCGAGCCGTCTTTTCTCATTATTTTCCGTAGTAATTTCACTGTATTTTGCTGATGTTAATTACAAGTTTCCTGTTCGTTTACGTTTTGTTGGAAATGTCATTCCTACGTTCGGTCCGTGTTATTCTCAGTAGAAGCATAATTTTTGTTGCCTGAATATACTTTTCATCTGTGGCAAGTTTTTACAGCATTCACTGTCATAAATATAGAGGGGAGATATCACGTAACGGTTCAGTACTCTTTTCTTTGGTTTAATTTTCTTATTTCTTAATACTCTGCTTAGCTTTTGGAATGCGCCTAAGAATTTCAGTGTTACACATTCCGTCTTCTCTTAAAAGAAAATCTTCCTACATATTTACATTTTTGTGCTTATTTGATTTTGGTCTCTCCAATATTAATTTGTACTTCCAGCTGTTCCTTTTGCTAGCAACTATGTATTCCATATCTTTTCCACTCACTTTTTTTCACTATCTTGTATAGGAGTACTTCTAGTTCCCTTTCTGTATTTGCTATCAATTCTCTGTCCTCTGCATATCTTATGTTGTTAAGATTGTGGCTGTCAATAAGCAATCCTGGTAGAAAATCTAATTCTCCCAGAATCACCTCACATTATTGTGTGAATAAGTCTGGCGAGAAGACACCTCCTTGTCTTGCACGCCTTTATATTTTTGTTTTATCTTCTGAACTCATTTTCTATCCGTATGCAGGTGTTTTGCTCCCAATATAAGTTCTAGATCATTGTCATATAATACCAAAATATTTCAAGGTTATTTGTAGTTCCAACAGCACTATGTTAGTTTATCAAACGATTTTGCATAATTTATAAATAAAGGTATAGCCTATCTAATCTAAATTTCGGAGAATGATAATCAGCATCCTCCGTTCCTCATTCGTTGGTCTTGTACCGTATTTACAATTATACGTCAATTCCCCAGAGTTTAGCTGACAGTTTTGATTCAATGAATTATCATTCAAGAGTGGATAAAATTAACATTGCTCTAATTTAAGAATTCACCTTTAAAACGTTATATTTTAGTACTGAAAGCACAAGATTGCCAGCAATTATTACAATTACTGATGGTCTAAATTAATGTTAGGAATATTGTAAATTTCAATATTAATGGTTTAACCAAAAAAGAAATATTGAAAAGCAGGATAAATGCGATTGTAAATATATCAATTACTGATAGAATAAGTCTATTACCATTCAAATAAAAAAAAATAATTGCTAATGATTTTGCTATAAGAATGTATTTCTTTTGCTGTTTATAGTTTAATTAAATATGCCGGTTCATATATAAAGTGACCAATTTGTCATTGGACATGGTTAGTATGAAGAATTGCGAGGTGATAAAAAAGTTGAACGTTTGCATATGAATTGTTATTAATGATGGAGTAAAGATTTCAAGCGAAACAAACAACAGCCCCAAATCAAATTCCAGAATGAAACAGTTCTAATCGTAGCACGAGAGGCATTGAAACCGTAAAGAAGAGGTTGAAAAGAAATGGACGAAAATGTCCAAAGCTCTGGATATTTCGGTTTGGACGCGAAGAAAGATTGTGAAATAAACATTTATGTCAAGGAAACTATACAAGATTAAAGAACATGCATTCAAGGTGATCTCAAATGCTTCCAAAAAATGTACTAGGATAAAAAAGACGATTATCTCCATTTGGTCGCGTGGCGGCCGCTTATTGACGTGAGTTTATACATGGACAAAAGTTACCAGACATACAGTTTGTTTAAAGCAGCCAAACTGAGTGTTTAGCCAAGACGCCATGCTTATTGTTAAATCTGTCTCTCCCAGGAGCTTACAAGCACATGTCGCCGTCTCCCTTTGAGAATATAACTTACTCACATATGGAAAGAAACTCCGGTTCGTAGTCCTTAGTTTGGGAAATAAGTAGATGAATACGGCCCGTTTGAATTCGAAGACTTAAACATAGTTTCTCCAGAAACGCCAAAGTATCTCCATATTATCCGCAAGACTTATGCGCTTCTCTTTACGATCTATACACACACGCACACACACTCACACACACACTCTTTCTCTCTCTCTCTGTCTCACACACACACACACACACACATATATATATATATATATATATATATATTTCAGTTGAGCACTGTTGAGTGATAAGATAATTCTATAAACAATAGCCACATGCGTTAATGCAAAGCATTTCAGTAAAATGAATTGGAGCACTCCGGCAGATTGGCATTTGTTTACATACGCTAGATTTAGTTCTTTTTCTCTGTTGGTGAAGATAGCTCAGTGGTAGAAACTCTGACTCATCGGTTTGGTTTCGATCCGGTCTTGAGGTTTTCGGATGTCTAGTCGCACTGAGGAGCTGTGATACAGCGAAACAGTACTGTCTGCGAATGACATACACACAAACACACATACACACACACACACACACACACACATATATATATATATATATATATATGTGTGTGTGTGTGTGTGTGTGTGTGTGTATCCCACACGGAGAACATATATCATATATCTTTGTAGATATAATATATATGTTCTCAGTTTGGGATATATATATACATACATATATATATATAATTTTCGGTATGTCTTAGTGGTATAAAAATCTCTCGGAATACAAAATATGTTTTTCATTCCTTTACCTTTCAGTCATTACAGTGTTATATTACAGATATAATCATTCTCATAATGGGGGAAATACAAATGTGAGAACAGTACGGCCATCCGTAGTTCTCTCCCGTTATAGCAGCTTGGCCGAGGGAAAAAAGATATTTGAGAAAATACAAGAAGTCTTTCCCTCTTAAACTGTGGTCAAGTACCAAAACGATAGATTTTCTGCCACTTCATCCAGGAAACATCTCCACTTGTGTTAGAAACCGATTGTTACCATAGTTTGGGTTGTGTTTCTTCTGATGGTTCGTAAACTGTCATGGAAGACGGAGTGATATTATTCCTCTGGTTGTTACAATATGGCGCATATTGGAGAACGATGTTTTGCATATTTCATATTCAAATGTATCAGACCTGAAAGAAGCTATTATAATATGATTAGTGTCAGTTCAGAGCCAAAATAGGATATGGCTACCATACAGCAAACTTTGAAGAAATCCAGACGAATATGAGGAGGAAGCTGCTAGCTATTCCATGAACGTCAAGAATGCTTCCATCGCTGAATTATGTATGTGGCTTCAAAAGGGGACTCTTCCGAAAAAGATTGGACGCTGAATTGATATGTAAGTAGGTTTCTTCTAATAGCAACTGACCCGATACTTTTTGATCAGTCTTCGTATATTTTGTATATTTACTAATATGCATAAAAGTCAAAATAATATATCATGCTGTTAAAATTAATACAAGTAATAAATAAAAGACAAAAAACCACAAACAATAAAGTCTACCTCATCTGTTGGAGCAGATACTGAAGTATATTTTATTGACGATACAGGAGGGTGTTTTTGTACAGACACTCGCCATGATTTTACATATTAATTCTATTAATGCAGACAGGTTGGGAAAACACAAATGTACGAAAAACTAGCAGTCGTCTTAACGTTATTCTGTTAAACTTTACATAACATCATTTGTTTTCAATTTCACCCAAGTCTAGAGAAACCCGAGCGCCCTAAACAGTAAAGCAAATCAGTGCAAAAACCATTTAATCACGTCACTTTGTACAGAACTGAGGAAGGGTTATTTCTATAAAAGAAAATGTAATGGCGCTTTGTGTCGAGTATAACTATTTTTATCTTTCATCGTTCGATATATGCTATAGAAGTCGAACGTCGCTTAGAGCGTGTCTGGTTGTTTTATACTGTGGACAAATATACTAATCAAAAATGTGGCCTATAAGGTCCGGCGGCCATTACAAACATGGCTCTTCCAATATTAATGCCGTTAGCAAGTGATACCTTGTACATTTAGATTGATGCAAAACGATATTAAGTATCATGTCTTCAGAGAAAGCAAGTAGGCATGTACACTTTTCCGTATTACGTACAGACACACATAGACCCACACAGGAATATATATATATATATATATATATATATATATATATATATATATATATATATATATATATATATATAATAATAATAATAATAATAATAATAATAATAATAGTAATAATAATAATAATATTATAATTTAACTGTTTTAAAATATGGTTTCTTCGCTACATAGTAATAACAATGTTTCAGAAACTGAAGCTAAAAAGTTCAAATTTAATTATATAGTTAAATTAAAGGCATTAGTTCTGTTTCATCTTCAAGCAAATTTTGGAATAACTTATTTTTTAATTTACTGAGATTTAAACGCACATATGAATTCATAATATCCTGTTTCCAAGGATACAGAGAAATCCGATCTATTAGACAGGGCCTGTAGCATGTTCATTTTTATTAACTATTGTTGTATCAATTATGAGTTACGTTCGAAAAAGAGGTTAACTTTAAGGAGGTTAGGGGTGTATTTTACAACGAATTCTGACATCCGTTAAACAACAGGTCGTTTGGATTTTTTATTCTTTCTTATTCTAATACACACACACACGCACGCAGACAGACAGGTACACATAGACACATATATATCTGTGTGCGTGTGCGTGCAAAAGATCAGATATTACTGCAATATATCTGTAAAAGATCAATATGAATATATATATATATATATATATATATATATATATATATATATATAGTGAGGGAGAAAGAGAAAGGGAGAGAGATGTGTAGGAAATAACCTTCCTATTTAACATAGGTTATACCTGTATGGAGGCACGCTAGAGTAATGGATAATGGTTTGAGGAAGCGGGCAGACGAGTTCAAATTCCGAATTACATGCCAATACTCTTGGAGAAAGTATGAATCTTTTTCTTCTCTCCTCGGCTATGGGTAAATAGCACGATAGATGGATTGCAACTGGTCTACCGCAGAAAGAAATGGCAACCCACTGCGGTAAAAAATCTGCCTCGTCAGTCATGTATCGAAAGATGCATGGCCGTCTTTGTGTGTATCACGCATGGCACATCAATGATTGACCGAGTAACTTTATTTATTATAGGTCGATTTACATAAAATATTTTATTTTTAACAGTTTAATACTAGGATTTCACTACACCGTTAAATTCAATTCAATTCAATTTTCCATATTTTTTCCAATCTGGATGATAAAAGACGACCGCTTCCGTGGGCATCTACCACAGGTCGCATAGTCATCACCTTCGAATGACAATTTCCGATAGTTTTGGCATCCACTGAAGCACAATGATTCATGAACTCTGTACCATTACCCCTGAGCTTGTAACACGGGTCGCCTCATTTCGTAATGGGATGTTAGCTATCCGGGCTCATGTATTTCCAGGTGTTGTGCCTTTCAGGGCGACACTTACCACCTGGAAATAAATACATAAATTAACACTAAAAATCTACCATTTTAGAGATGAATATATGTTTTTCACGCAAATCTGCCGATATAACCGCTCCGTCACGGAATCCTCGGGCCCCGAGTATTTTTTCTCGGGTATTTTTCGAGCCGAGAAAAGAAACAACACTTCTGGCCTGCCGATTGCGTCTAGCATGAAACAGCCAGTCGCTTCTAAGTGTTGACTTCAATGTTCACATTTATATATATATATATATATATATATATATATATATATATATATATATATATATATATATATATATCCGAAGGTAATCAGAACGAAAATAATATACAAATTCAAAAGTTAACGGCATTAATTCAAAAGAGTGTTAAATAACGATAGTAGAGCAATAGTCATATATTCTATTTTTTGATAGAGACGAAAACAATTTACTCACTACAAAGATACACTTCCGTTTCTGTGTATTTAATTACACTATGAAGGATGACAACCAAAATGTTTATAAACAATTCTGTTTGTAATCACGCCGCATGTGAAAGGCCACCTCTTTTTTTTTCATTTCTTTGAGAAAAAAAGGAAATACATTAAGGCAAATAAGTGACGGTGTGAAACAATTGTGCTTGTTCATAGCAGTTTGGTGAAGGATGGTTGTGGTCCACAGTAGAGAAAGTGATTTTAACGCATTATATACATGATTTATATATATATATATATATATATATATACTTACACTATCTATGGTCCGTCTATATGAGTATAAAAAATGTCCGTAGTGTTTATTGTCCCAAACGCTTTTTCATCCACTTCATTAGCCAATATCATGGTGTTTGTTGTTGACTGTTTTTAATTTATTTTCATGGTTGTCTTTTTAAGATGTAGTTTTCTTGATTTCTTTACAGCAGTAGCGTTGATTACCCCACGAAACGAACATGGTCGGAATTCGATTTGAAGTATTTCTATTAAAAAAAAAAACAACATTTAAATCATTATTTCCGCTGCTGAAAATTAAGAATATTAAAAAAAAAATGAACAAAATTACATCAAATGTTACTTTTGTGGCATATTAATCGAAATCCGTTTGAAAGAAAGGTTGCTGCCAAATATCAATTATGAAACATTTATCAAAAATAATTTTACAAATTTTGTTTGCGGGTTCCTGACAACAAAACAATGAAACATATTCATATAAACATATGTACGTGATCAGACGTAGAAACAGATATCGGACTTCCTCGACACATAGTTTGCGCTGCCACGGATACTTTTTCATGAAAAGCAGCGAAGGTTGGATGACGCGGTTGCCTTCTGTCTGGAAAAGCAATCTGATACAGCCGTACATCCTCGCCTCCGTTACCATTCGCGTGGTCAGATTAAAAATCATATCTGCATGCTCACGATATAAATATGCTGCCATTATTAAACAGAACACTTCTCAGTTAATTCACAATTACATACATTGAACGGTGAAGAGAGAGTAGCCGCAAATGTACACGAGTGACGAATATAACCTAGTCTACATAGCAACACAGCGCCATCTATCGCAAACTTTCTTTAAACTTAATAGGAAAAAAAAACAAATTATCTGCCGACATATATTTATATGAACTTGTGTCGTTGTTTTGGAGTGAGGAATATGCACCCAGATTTGTAAAAGTAATTTTGGTACACCATATATATATATATATATATATATATATATATATATATATATATATATATATATATATATGTTACCGTCACGTCCGCTTTCTGAGTTTGAGAGCCGGATTCGGATCTAAGCGTCGTCATTTTGTTAGGAATGTAACTTCTTGGTGTCATCGGTCTGGAGGAGGCGACAAATTTGGAAAGTGACCCAAGCCTTGTGACAAGATTAGATAGACGAAAATCTAGTAGTGCTTGCAAGAAGTCACAAGTCATCCTTACCGAGGGTTTTTGGGCGTGCAGGCATTGTTAAGACGATTGATCACGTTAGAAAACACGCTCTCTTCGCTCAGCATATTTGCATTATAAATCACAGGTGAGTGTTGAACAAACACAAATATGCCTGTACAGAGATTGGCTATCCACTAATATTAGTGGCCAATTATTTTTTATGTATGTACGTACCCTAGCTGAAATAGATGCCTACGTTGCGTATGAAATCGAGATTTAGACAGGAAACGATCAGAACTAGAATACACGGTAACGTAATAGTCTTTTGTACGCATATTAAACAATTTAGAGACGCTTTAATACGCAATAATTTGCGATTATTCAAAAGAATCAACGTGTATAAGTGTTTATCAATATTGCAATTTCTGGGTGCTTTCCTTTTGCGAAAGTGATTAGGGAAGATTTTGTCTGCAGAATGTCTTTTCCATTTGTGGTTTCCTAATTCGCTATAATCAGCTCTCGACATGTGGTGTCTCTCAGATGACAAAGAATTCTCGTCAGCTCTTGGAGAATATATCTCTGATAATAATCCAAATTAATAGATTTGTCACATCTTCTTCCAGGAAGTTCACGAAAACGGTTCTCCACGATAGCCCGTCCTTTGTAGATGTTAATATAATTTGACTTTTTGCTATCACGCCAAATCCCTCTACCCTCAACCATTTTATCAAGCTCGTTAGACAGGTTACGCGATGATTTCCTCAATAACAGTCAACGACGAAAATATTCATATATATCCATCAATTTTGAATATTTATCAATTTCTCTGTATCTAATGTTCGTGTGATGCCAGGTTTTTTATATGGTAATAAGCACAAAAATGAAATAACAACAGTGACTCTCTATGCATAGCCTGATGTTCTTTGCTGAAATTATCACAAATATTATATTGAACAAATAGTCTAGAAGGTTTCACCGATAAAATAATTATGTAAATTACTTACACTTACACGAATCAATCAATTTAAAACAATACTTTCTACATTACGAATAATCTTGTACTTTCCTATTTTCATAATTCAACTGTCAGTTTCGTTGTATTTAAAGTATTCTTCTCAAAATTGCATTTCATAATCATTTTTCCGCGTATTAATATCTAAAAACCTGGTATCGTACGGGAATTACATTCTGAGAAATATATAAAAATATTCAAAATTGATAGGTGTACGAATAATTTTCTCTTTGACTGTATCATTAAGATATCCTGTGAAGATCATATTCCCCAAGCGTTCTTTCCTCATTGTATCAAAGTTTTAGTCCTCACCATGTATTATTTAAAATTAAAAAACACAATGATTTACATGTTGTAAAAACCAAACAATCTACCAACGAAGATGCATTCAGTATATCTTGAAAGTGCTAAATTCTCCAAGCCGTCTTCCCTCGTTAATAATTCCCAGAAATTTCAACTTCCGATCGAAATTATCATTTATTTGGAATTATGATTTTCCTAAAAACTATCCCGTTCCTCATGTATTTTGTCCATGGTTTTCCCAGCATCTCTCTGTAGAACGACATCTATGTTGCCTTTTATCTCCTCTTCATCTATGAACTATTTTTCCAGTATTCACCTCCATATTGGATGAGATATTACATAGTAGCTGAGCACTCTTGTTTGTTTCTAAGGATATAAAACGTTTATGATATACTTTTATCATCCGAATTTTCTTGAAAAGAATGCGCAACATGATCAGACCTGAAATAGGATAAGAACGGTGCGGGTTCGTCAAAGACAATGACACAAAGGAAGACGATATTTATGCCTAGAATTTTAACAGAAAGAAGCCATATAAATGCAGAAAGACGTGTACCTCTGCTTTAGAGATTACGAAAAGGCGTTCGATAAAGTAAGTAACAAAGATATGTTAGGACCGCTCAGAAAACTTGGTATATTTGGGAAGGATATTAGAATAATTTTTAATGTACACTGGTAGCAAAACGCCTGACAAGGAATTCAGCAGATATACAGATAGGGGTCTAAAAAAAGGGTGTCTTCTCACCAGATTATTCAACAATTACAGTGACATGCTTCTGGGAAAAATACAAGTGCTACCAGAATTTGCGACCACAAGCTTAAAAACATAAGATGTGCAGACAACAAATGTCGATAGCAGATACGGAAAGAAAACGACAAAAAATCCTGCAGAAAATAGTGAAAGAAAGCGATAAGGAAGGATTAAACATCAACTGCAAGAAGACATAATGCATGGTTGTTAACAATTTGCAAATCATAGATACCAAAATCAGACAAGTACAAAAATGTAAATGGTTTAATAGAGGACAGAATGTGTGACCCTGAAATCCATAGGTGCATTGGGACACCCAAAGATGCCTTCCAAAAGCTAAGCAGAGTATTAAAAATATAGAAAAAGTTAGCTAGAAACAAGGAAAAGATTGCTAAATTGATACGTTATATCTATCGTACGTGACAGTGAGTACTGGACAATCTCCCCATATATGAAAAAGAGATTTGAAGCAACAAAACTCTCGTTATGCAGAAGGATACTGAGAATGACATGGACTGATTTATATGAGCAACGAAGATGTTTTAGAGAAAATAGAAAGAAAACGCAAATTTATATTTATCATCAGGAAGAGACAGTTGAAATTTATAGGACACATAATGAGGAAAGAGGAACTGGAAAATCTGATACTCACAAGACAGAATGAAGGCAAGGGAGACAGAGGAAAAAACGCATAACATATTTAGTGAGCGTGAGTAAATGCATGGTTGAACTGAGCTTAGGAATAATAACAAAAAAATAGTGCTACAAAGGACAGGGTGCTCTGGAGAGCCATAATCGCCTGTGTCCTGAGGGGTCATGACATGTAAAGAAAAATATTTCTATGATTAAAAAAACAAGCAAACTAAATTACATTCGCTTGCTGATGGCGTTCTATACAAGAGGCCAACTTATAGTGAAACTTAGTACCATATTTCAATATACTTTAAAATTCAGAAATTCCGAGAGGAAAGTGAAAACTACTTGCAATGATATTTTGACATACCTGGCGATAATCACATGTTGACAGTTGAATAATTATTTTGTATTTATAAATTGTTTATAAATATTTTTGTTAATATCTGTCACATAGTAAAACGGACAAAGACATAGGAAGAATTACCAGTAACATATGTGATCCATATAATGTTGAAATTTTGTTAAACAAACACATTATATTCAACTTACATTATCCAAACTTGTATGAAACCTTAGACACTTTTCCAGCTGATTATCAGATATATAACGTTTAATGTTAGAAATAACTACCTCAAAATTGCTTCAATGCGAAAAAAACTATCGGAATTATGAATTATGGAACAAACACTATGACGTACAACAAAATAAAGAGTGTAGAAGAAGACCAGCTCATATCTCAAATCTCGCCTCGAATGCAGGTAGGTTTCAAAACTTGTCGTACCACTGGGAACAAAGGTGTTTGTTTTGGTTTGGGTAGAGTGTAATTCACTGATCTATTCTCTTAAAAAATTCAGTGAAAATATTAGAGATTAAAAGTATATTAATTTGGCTCAATAACTTAATCCACTTTTTTTTGTATATTTTCTATTTCCTAATTATATTTAATATATAATTTGACGAAGTTTCGGATCTATTAATTCCTACCTTGTAAACACGGGCGTGCGAAATGTTATATTCATTTAAAACTCTGAATTAATTATTAAGATTAATGAACCAAAATCCACATCGTAACTATAAATTTTGAAAAGAAATGTTGACTTGAAATAAAATAGACCTTAAAGTATCTTTTTTTAATTCATTTATTTTAATGCTTAGAAATGAAGTAACGATTGTTATTCCGGCATAAGTACAAGTTTTATGCACTTCGTACTGTCCATGAAATTAAGCAAGATCGTTCCCGGGCAGAACCTAAGTGGCTAACCGCTTGGCGATACCACGTGCAGTAAGCTTGGAGATGTTTGTGGGGAAATGAGCATTGGCTCGGAATGCTACATCAAAAAGACGAGTTCCAATTCCAGCCGAGGTCTTCACATGCACTTACACACAAATACACCCTTGCAAGTAAAAGCAAACGATTCTGACCCCAGCTATGGGCTAATTAGTAGGAAATGTTGCAGTTAATCATTATTCCCACTATTTACATTATTTGGACTATTGTCCTCATCTTTGTCGCCATATTTATTACAACGTTTAGGCCGTTGTACCCTCCGGCCTTCTTCATGTGGTTTGAATGTCGAACTGAACCCTTTGTTTCGCACACTTGGGTAGACTGTTCTAGTTCCACGTGCCATGTCTAATGTATGTCAGTTATCAGTTATCTCCTGTTAATTCCCCTATGCAAGTTCTGCACCGTCTTAACCAGGTATTGAACTCACACTCTTTGGGTCCTGTCACTGGATCCAACCAACGCCTTTACCCACTGTGACATGTGTCCTTTAATACATCTATGGATGCATTTCTGGGTATTAAAAACCTATTGTTTTCAGCAAGCATTTCTTACCAGGGCTCATATTGCAATTTTTTGCTGTTATCATTCCATATTTTTTTACCAGACCTTATATTGCAACTATTGTTATTATTATTGCTTTTCTCTGACACTCCTTGTTACTGGTTTCCATATTGTATTCATTTCTATGCTTGGTCGGCTCAGGAGAGAAAAGGGAGATTACCGCCCTTTGTGGAATCCGGTTGAGATCATAGACAAAGAACACCATTGGAAAATTCGTAAACTTCAGGAATCAGCACATATGCTAGGCAACAAAGGCCTAACGTTGTAATGAGGACAATAGTCGGAATAATGTAAATAGTGTACATAATACCTCATCTCAAAAATGTAGGCAGAATCTAAATCATTATTATTTTCAAAATTTTCTTACAATTTTAAATATTTTCTCAAGAAACTGTAAATGGTTGATAACCTGTGAGCAAACAAATCATTCAATTAATTGCGAAATACGTAAAGGAACTAAGAGTTAAAAGTGCTTGATTTTATGCAGGAATAGTTTTAATGTTTCGTACATCAAGCTTAGGATATCTTTTAGGTGTGTCTCATTAAATAAGTTATAAACATAATTTCTTCAGGTGACTGGAGCATATAACAGCCGAAACGTTGTAATAAATATGGTGACAAAGATGAGGACAATAGTACGAATAATGTAAATAGTGTACATAATACCTCATCACAGAAATATAGACAGATACTGAAGAAGGCCGATTTGTACAACGGCCGAAACGTTGTAATAAATATGGCGACACAGATGAGGACAATAGTCCGAATAATATAAATAGTGTACATAATACCTCATCTCAGTAATATAGACAGATAGTAAATCATTATTATTTTCAAACTTTTCTTACAATTTTAAATATTTTCTCGCCTTCAAGAAACTGTAAAGGGTTGATAACCTGTGAACAAACAAATCATTCAATTAATTGCGAAATACATTAAGGAACTAAGAGTTAAAAGTGCTTGATTTTATGCAGGAATAGTTTTAATGTTTCGTACATCAAGTTTAAGATATCATTTAGGTATGTATGATTAAATAAATTATAAACATTATATATGTTTATTGTTAATATAATCCATTTATATAAACGGATATTTTTCCGACTATTACAATCAAATGATGCAAGATATGTACTGTAACAGTGTAAACCACTTTTATTTCCCAAGTACTTTCAATCTTTTTCTGAGATCATCATCAGGGGTGCAACTGGTAAGGAAAAAACTATGTGTAGCTATCCATTACTGATTTTTTTTTTCTGTGTTTAAAGGCATCGGCTGACATTTATGCTTTCGCGTTCATTAGAACGTGAAAAATTCACCCCTATGGATTTATTTCTTTTATGTTGAAATGCCACAGTCGAGCGCACAAAATGATGATGATCTCAGAAAGAGATTGAAAGTTCTTGGGAAATAAGTGATTTTTCACTGTTACAGTACATTTTCTTCATCATTTGATTGTAATATACAGAAAAATATCCGTGAATATGAACTGATTACACTAAAAAGAAGCAGACACAATGCTTGCAATTTAATAATCCAAAATGCCTAAAATAGAATTTGCTGCCTAAATACACATATTTAAAGATATCTGAATATATCGGATTAAGTTTAATTTTAATTAACTTTCCACAGTAACTTTCTCAATGAAGGATTTCTCATTAATTTTGTCGTGGAGAAATTATATATATTTTTCTATTTTATCTTTTTAAAATTCCTCATACATTTTCAAATTCCTTTTAGACAGAAAACACGATCTACGAAAAAATAATATATTTGTTTTTAAGAATAACTATACCATAGAGAAAAATATCAAAATAACATTATTAAACAATTAAGAGCATTTTAAAAATAAATTTCATATTTAAAAACAGGAAGAAAAGAAAAATTCTTTGGAAGCATAATTCATGTTAGAAATTAAATATAACAAAATATTAGTAAAATTAACTTTCTTGAGAAGGTCTTTGAAATTCTAAATTAACAGGTTATTCATGTAAATCAAATAAAATAACGAATTACTCTCCTGCTAAGATCTTATATTTTTTTCATTAACATTTCCGTGTGCAATGTAGCATGTCGGTATAAGAACTGTGATAAAAAAAAAAAAACAGATTTTTGCCTCTAATAAAATGAGATACAGATCGTGCAAAAAATGTATATTATTTGTTTATTATTTTATTAATACAGATTTCATAGATAAGAATATGAAATTAACTTTAAGTGAAAACGTTAAATTAATTTTCTAAGAGGAAAAAAATTTCAAAAGGGTAAACCAAGATTACAAAACTGGAGGTTTTCTGAGTTTCGCCACAAAAGGTTTCTTTTTTTTGCAAGAGATATAAGATAATATCCACAGGGAATATAATAAATAAATCCTATACTTTCTTTCAGAATAAACAAATCTTATAATTTCGCAATAAGTAAATCTTATAGTTTCTTTCACTGTCAAAACGGTTAAATGTAACCGTCTCTTCAACTCAAACAGCTCCTTCTCTAGCACTTCCTGTCTGTAGAACTCCCTTCCTCTTACTTGCTTCCCCGATGACTATAATCTTCAGATATTCAAGTGTAATGTCAATCGACATCTGACTCTGCGAGCTTGTTCCCCGTCCTTCTGTGTATTCTTTTCTCAAACATACCTCTTTACTCAGTTCTTTATCCTCTGTAACCTCTTGCATGTTAGTAGCACCCCCGCCTTGTTTGGGGTGAATTGCTTAAAAAAACACAAAATAATCTTACCACAATTAAAAAAAAGCTAAAATTATTCCAAGAGAAAGACAAAACAGTATTATTTGAATATATTTAACCGATACAGCAAAAAAAAAAAAAACCGCAAACCCAAAACAGAAACTAAAATGCGTCGATTTTGAAATAAGCTTTAGTTGAAACCTGAGTATAGCTCTAATGTAGATCGCTATCATTTGCTTTTATTAGAAATATTTAAAATGAGCTTATTCACCGGGATGTGTACGTTAAGTAGGGCTTGTCGACTGTGACAATTCTTTTGGTGTATCGAGATCCAATTCCCATCGAGGTAGTTACGTTCCCTTCCGAACAAATATCCTTTAGGAACACATAACCCCATCTTTACTTTGTCTTCTGTTTTTGATTCGGAAATAATCTGAACCAATTAGCTATAGTTCTACAGTCTCACACTGTAGAAAACTTACTTGCTACGGGATGCCGAGCAACACCACATAGCTTATTGAGCCTGAAAACCTATAATTCCCAGAGAAATCTACAGTGATGATAGATATAAATATAGTGTCGTGAGATTGTATTATATAATCATAGAAGTCTTAATCATATTGTAAATAAGTATATATAATTATATATTTACGGTCATTTTTTATTTTTATTTTCAGATATACACAGATTCCCATAATAGGTTGGATAAGAATGGTCTTACACACATAATACTCTGACTATCATTTTTATAAGCCGCTTGACGATTTCCTAAGCCAAAATACATTCCGTTGCAAAGAAGATCAGAAACTATGATCTGAAATTGGAATAAAACCAGTAATGGCACCTATACTGAATCAATCATAATAATTCAGGATGTGGAATTAGTGAATACTAAACACTTCAGATAGATCGGTGTAGAGATCAGCTTACAAAGTAAGTATAGCAGAAAAAGAAATTATTGAATTGACTGTACCCGAGGTAGTTTTGCCCTAAACCGGAAATTACTACGAAGCCAAAATATCAACCTGAAAATCTTTGCCATAGTTTTATATAGCCTTTTTCATATGGACGCCATGCATGAAGCGAAACTCGTCCAGAAGTATCTAAACTGTTTACAACTGCTCCCTAAGTAAAATGGCGAAAAAAGCTTTGAGTGAATAAAGCAATAATCGTCCGTCTCTGGCCATATTCAACTGGCGTTACAGATTAACAAAGAACTGTATCAAATAACAGAAAGATTATCACTTGAGGATTACTAACAGCAGCAGCAAATAGATGGATAGCACGTATGACCCAAAGAAAAAGTATATGACATAATATAGATTTTAACATCCCAAACCACTTCAAAAGGGTTAGAAAAGAAACTCCATTCCCTACTGGAGAGACAGCTAACAGCTACTAGGATTGAGAAACCTGTTTTCCTAAAAAAAATTTTTAAGAGGAAGATTTTATATATTACACTTTACAGCAGTAATAGTTTCTCAGCCAATGAATGGCAAATATTTCCTCATAAGGAAACCTCTAATACTATCATTAGCATTATCATGAATCGGATGAAAGATAAAACCTCAGGAGTGAAATAACATATTTCAAAATTATTGCGCTTAAAAACCAAAGAGTTTCAAATTTCCAATACGTTGAACATAGCACTTAAAAAAGTAATTGAAAATATTGGCAAGATATGAAAAGAAAAACATTCTGGATTTAATAATGTAAAAAAAAATCTGGAAAAAATGAAAAAAATAATAGTCAAGAAAATAAACTGAAAACCAGGAAAATATTTATTGAAATGTAAACAGAAAAAAAGAAATGATGAATATTATTAATATGTTCAGAACATAATGTCCGATTTAAGAAAACCTTTCATTGAGTTTTAATATATTATTATAATACTTGTTCAAAAATATGTTACTCATTTTTAACAATTAATGTGTCCTCTTTCCCGATTTATCTTAAAATACTATATAGTTCTCAAAACATATTTACTTTTTTACGTGAGTTCAATCTTGGTCAAAATGCTTTTGAAACCTCTACCCAAATAAGGAGAATATGAAGTGTGCCAGATTTAGAAAAAATAAAAATTTCACATATTACAACACGGTAATATAAACTAACAATGTGAGAAAATGAAATAAAATGTAAAGTAATTGATATACTAATTTTTATTTTGGTTCTTATATTATGATAGCGTTGTGCCAGACTTAGCGAAAGTAAAATAAATGTTTTCAATTCATATATTATTCGTGCTATTCCTTAATGTTTGTTCGAGAACTTTCACCTGAATATGCAAAGATGATTATCTACTTCAGGGAACTCACTTCCAAGAACAATAATAAGGAAGAAAGCTTGTAAAACATCATTATTCACTTTTTAAATTTCTATGATTTAGCAACATTAATGATAACCATTTCCTCATAAAGAAACATTCAGTATTCATTGATAAAACCACATAATTTTTTCCGCACGATCACCGAAGTTAAGCAACGTCGAGCATGGTCAGTACCTACATGAGTAATTGCTTAGGAACATCAGGTGCTTTAAGATCGGGTATGCAGCTTAAGTAATGGATAATGGCTCAAAATTATTAATCGAAATTGTTAATTGTTAGCCGAGTTCCAATTCTTGTTTGGATCGTTATATTCACTTGCAGACAAATAACATTACGAAAGCTATGAATCCATCTCTTCTCACCCAGCTATGGGTTAATTAGTATGACTTATTTCAGTAAATCATTATTAGCACAAAAAATATGTCTTACAATCTAAAATATTTTCTGGTTTTAAATAACCTGCAAAGAATGTATAAGCCTTAGAATCACTCAATAAGCTTTTCTACTAATTATGTTATTATTTTCACCTCGAATTATATATACATTTAGATTGTTGCTTTTGTTAAATGTCTTCAAGTATATATATATATATATATATTAAGGCATTAAAAACAAGAAATTTTATATTATGGACCATGATAGATTTAAAACAAACACCAGTCGACCGGTTTCGTCCCCTCTCATCAGAACTGTTAACGGGGAACTAAAATTATTGAATATTTAAAATTGATTTCTAGGGCCCCGTAAGACTGACCGTTAACACCTACGTTCAGGGATCTACCCGTTAGGAAGGTCTATAGCTAAGAAGACTCTTCCAGTGATTCCATAGCCTTAAGGATTTTGAAATATCAGATGCGGTAATCCTATAGAGACATTTGTTGAGTAATGGCAATTAGTACATCAGCTGTGGTTCGGGCTGATGGAAACTCGTATACCTTGTCGCTCAAGTGGTTATTACTATTTGGCTACAGCAACAAAATTCTTATTCATAAATATCCTCAGAAAGACCGCTAATTATATTGAAGAGATTGATGGGTCTATAAAAAGTGGGTGGGATGGGAGCTCACGCACTTTCTTGAAAACTGGGCATACACTTGACGTGGGAAGGATTTCTCCTTTAAAGATCGGTTAAATAATTACGCTAAGATCGGGGATAATTACGAATTTATATTCTTATTCTTCTAGAATTGTTTCTGAACCAGTGACTTTTTTCGAGTCTAGACTTTTGATAAGTTTTAAAACTTCCCGGGTTGTAATAAAAATACTATTGTGATTTGCACTCAGTGAGAAAGGGGAAGTTGTGAAGGGGATGTCCTATAAGAGCTTGAAATACGCTTCTCAAATCTGATGATGAGCTGACACCGGACCCATTTATAATATTGGGCATAGGCTCTTTGTCACTATTCAGAATATTGTTGGAGATCTTCCAACATTCCTGAGATCCAATTTGTTTTCAATTTTCACCTGGAGCGCTAAGTAAAATAAGAGAAAGAGTCCCTCCTATACAGACACCTCACTCCATCCCAGTGAGGTAGTCTGTTCTAAAAAATTATGATAACCATATCTATAGATAACAACAATCCCAGAAGGATCAGACCGTAAATATGGCAAAATTTAATTTTTTGAAAACCCTTGCACAGATAAGGCAGAATTCTACAAGATCTTTTTGCCGTTTTCGCACTATAAATGATTACTTGATTTTTACCTTAATTCATGTGCATAATCTGCATTTCTTACTTTATATTCTTACGTCTAAAAAGTAATCTCATTCAGTAACATCCCACCCACCCGTGAGTGAATCCCGGGGCTTGTATTGGCTTCCTGTGCATCGAAACTAAACATAGAGGGATCGATGCTTTTGGGAATTAAGTTTAGATGTAAGTCATTTCATTATTAAGATTATTTAATATAGGCATGTCCACTGTTTTCGCGGAAAAACAGCATAGCGTAAATGAAAAATGCCACAAACTTAAAGAAAATAAAGTATTATCGTCAAAATGCTTATGTTATTATTAAGATGAAAGAAAAAAGTATTTTTTAATTATTTTTTGAAATTTTTTAATATTTTCTAACACGTTCGAAATTTTGGTTAAAATCTTCTTTTGTCTACGTCATCGCGGGAACGTTAAAATAACATAGTCTTTTTTTGCGCTTTTTTCCCGTTGAAAACACATTGATTTGAAAATTCTTGTAAAATTAAAGTAATTGTCCAATTTTAATGAAATTTTCAGGACTTATTCACAAATAAATGAAATTATTTTTGAAATATTTTGTTTTTTGGTAAAAAATATTTTTATTTAAATATGTTACCCCCCACTTATTTAATTTCATGAAATTTCGCCCAAAACCTTTTTGGCTCCTCAATTATTTTTTTTGTTAAAAGAAGGAGTCTTTGGAGATGGTAAATAACCTACTTTTTTTTTCAAATTTGAGCTATTTAACTGAAAATCTTGTCTGAATTGAAAAATAATGAATCCAATAAAACAATGATATTACGTAATTAGAAAAGTTTTTAATTGCTTTTGTGAATAAGTAATATTAATTTTCATTATTTTCTGAAGAAATAATTTTTTTCTGATGAATAATTAATTTTTACAAGAATTTTTTCGTTTTTTAAAAAATTTTAATTATAATAATTTATAATAGTTTAACATCGTGTAAAGCTCTGTATTAGGAGGGCTCCTCGATATTATGTAGTAATTAAGTAGAAAAAAAAAAAACTTTACGAATCCAAAATTGCTAAGTTTAATAAATTTAGTTGAGCTACTTTTTTTAAAAATAATTTTTTATGTTGTATTTTTTACTTAATACATTCCTTATTTCCGTGTATGATATACTGAAATTGCCAGTATTGTCACAAGGTCACGTGATTTAAGGGTTTTGTCCCTTTACGCGGCCTTTTCATAACATTTTTTTATTTTCCATTCAACTTTACATGTGTAAACTTTAAATTTTAAAGTAATTTTTCTTTTTTTCATTTACTATTTCACTAAATAATTTTATTTTATGTATTGCATTTCCATTAGTGTGGGTCATACTCAAATAGATTTTTTTTTTTTTAATCTCAGACTTTTAAAAATTATGTCATTGATGGTAATCCGTAGTAGCTGTCATCGCCTCATCATTCAACAATCCATCAATAGGTGGGTCAGATTAACAGGATCGATCGTTAATAATTGGTTGTATATTATTTTTTTACGCTATAAGTAAGAAAGATTTCTTTCAAATCAGATTACTTTAACATTAAATTTTTTAATTTTACTAAAATAACGTGTCAGATTTTTTTTTTAAATATTTTAAAAATCGATAAATTTGTGTTTGTTTACAAATTTCATAAAATTAAGAAAATGGCCGTTTTTAAGAAAATTTAAAATTAAATTTGACAATCAAATGTATATAGTTTCTATCTGAAATACACCAGAATTGTTTAATTAATAGAAATCGTAAATTTAATCATGAAACTTTCAATTAAAGCTAAAATGAAATCTTCAAGAATGTTTTTTCGTTGTAAAAAATTAATTTTAAACTTCAATATAGAAAATTTATGCCGAAATTGTGGAGGTACCTAATTTAATAAATATATTTAGACATCTACTAGAGCAGAGAATAATTTAGAGAATATATTTGGACATCTACTGGAGCATAGAATAATTTAGAGAATATATTTGGACATTGACTAGAGCATAGAATAATGTAGAGAATATATTTGGACATTGACTAGAGCATAGAATAATGTAGAGAATATATTTGGACATTTGCTAGCGCAAAGAATAATGTAGAGAATATATTTGGACATTTACTAGATCATAGAATAATGTAGAGAATATATTTGGACATTGACTAGAGCATGGAATAATGTAGAGAATATATTTGGACATTGACTAGAGCATAAAATAATGTAGAGAATATATTTGGACATTTACTAGATCATAGAATAATGTAGAGAATATATTTGGACATTGACTAGAGCATGGAATAATGTAGAGAATATATTTGGACATTGACTAGAGCATAGAATAATGTAGAGAATATATTTGGACATTTACTAGATCATAGAATAATGTAGAGAATATATTTGGACATTGACTAGAGCATGGAATAATGTAGAGAATATATTTGGACATTGACTAGAGCATAGAATAATGTAGAGAATATATTTGGACATTTACTAGATCATAGAATAATGTAGAGAATATATTTGGACATTGACTAGAGCATACAATAATGTAGAGAATATATTTGGACATTTACTAGATCATAGAATAATGTAGAGAATATATTTGGACATTTACTAGATCATAGAATAATGTAGAGAATATATTTGGACATTGACTAGAGCATGGAATAATGTAGAAAATATATTTGGACATTGACTAGAGCATAGAATAATGTAGACAATATATTTGGACATTTACTAGATCATAGAATAATGTAGAGAATATATTTGGACATTGACTAGAGCAAAGAATAATGTAGAGAATATATTTGGACATTTACTAGATCATAGAATAATGTAGAGAATATATTTGGACATTGACTAGAGCATGGAATAATGTAGAGAATATATTTGGACATTGTCTAGAGCATAGAATAATGTAGAGAATATATTTGGACATTTACTAGAGCATAGAATAATGTAGAAATATATTTGGACATTGACTAGAGCATAGAATAATTTAGAGAATATATTTGGACATTTACTAGAGTATAGAATAATTTAGAGAATATATTTGGACATTTACTAGAGCATAGAATAATTATTCTTATTCGGCAGATGAAGGTACAGTATTACAGATATCGAGCTTACTACAGTTTTCTTCCTAATTAAACTGGTGAACTGTATCCGGAAGAGTAAGGCAGTTTATTGAATTTTTCTAGAGGAGAAATTCCCTGTTGGTGAGAGATCAATCTTCAGTTAGCGTCAAACTTTAACAGCTATGTTTCAGAGAAAGATAAATTGTGGGAAATTTCTCCTAAGTGCATGCTTTTCTTTCGTTTCTGTCCAAGTATTTTCGACCATCTCTGTCATTTTCAAATACTGAATGCTCCCAGTAAAAAAGAAAATATTTTTAAAGTTAGGACGCTTGCCTCCGTTGGTAGTTGCATAATTAAAAGAAAAAAACTTGTAGTTCCAACGGATGATTTTATTTTTATGGAAATATTTCGACTAGCAATTGCCAATCATGGTCACTCATTTATTTGAGTAAAAACAATGCAAAGAAGCTAGAAACGCTTTAGAATTGAACTCAAGGAAAACAAACCGAGTTGATGACGTATTCAACGTAATATCAAGTTGAGGCATATTATTTTTTTCTCTGCAAATTACTTTTTTTTTTTTTTTTGGTCATATCAATTTTTTCTTTGGAGCAGTGATGTCCCAACAGGGTGGGGTTGTGCTGCATCTATCCTATTGCAGGCATTTTCTATATTTCCTATTACCATTTGTTGAGCTTCTCTTCCTTGATTGAAATGCTTTTGATTCGTCAATTTTATTTTCTGATGGTCGAATTCAATTCTGTGGCCTTCTGTAATGGCAGGCAATGCCATCGCTGAAGTTGTTAAAGAAAATATTTTATTGCCTACATGACATTTTTCGGGTCCCACTACGATTTAAATTGAAGCATACGCGTATCATGTAAATGAAGTCGTATTTGAAATGGTTTACTTTTAAGCAGTTGAGCAACAATTTCTGATCTGTAAATAACTTGTTCGGAGAATTGAAAAAAAAATGGCAAAAATACAATAAACATTTCAACAGACATAATTTTTCGCTTGAGATTAACAAAGGTTATGTCGATGTCCCAAATATGTACTTACATTTGAAATGATAATAAAGCAGTGATTATAGGATTGCCAAAAAAAGATTAATAAAATTAAGAAATATTAATGCTTATTGAATTACAATAAAGATTAACGATTGAAAATTAAATATTAAATGAAATTAAATGCATAATTTAGATTTGGAGATAAAAAAAGAAAAAAATCAGGAGTTATTCTGAACACTAAAGGTATAAGGTTGATGCAAAAATAATGACGTAATAATGTCGTTTTTTACGTTAAAAATACGTCAAAAAACGACATTATTATGTCATTATTTTTGCACAAACCTAATAACATTTTTATCAAATATATATATATATATATATATATATATATATATATATATATATATATATATATGTATGTATGTATGTATGTATGTATGTATGTATGCCCGACACCGAAATAGAATTAAAATTGCGTTATGTATGTGTACTTGAGCACATAGATGTGTATGTGCACGAGGCCTCGGATTGTTTTTTACGGGTGCGTATAACTCTCTCTCTCTCTCTCTCTCTCTCTCTCTCTCTCTATATATATATATATATATATATATATATATATATATATATATATATATTTAGAGAAAGAGCGAGAATAATTCTTCAGAGGTGAGCTTTGTTTACGAATAAATAAAATTGACCTTAAAAATGTCATCATTTCTAAAATAACTCAAGCAATCATCATGATAGAAAAAAACGTAATCAGATTTGCCCAAATTATTAAAAAAAAAGGTGAAGAACCGAATCCATCAATAATAAACATATTAGCGTATAAAAGTCAAGAATGCAACAAATCCTCAATAGATTTATCATTATATAATATTTAGTTAACATAAAATCTAACTTAATTATTACTAATAAATCAGGTGTGTCTGTTTTGTTTTACGGAATATCAACACCTCAGTGGGTAATTTAATGCCTGCAATTTTTTGGCTAGTAATACTTTTTTTTTACTTCAAAAATGTATTTTGATAATATTTTTTCTTCAAAAATGTATCTCTGGTAATATTAGGTTGGTGCAAAAATAATGCCGTCATAATGTCGTTTTTTGACGTATTTTTAACGTCAAAAAACGACATTATTACGTCATTATTTTTGCACCAATCTAATACTTTTTTACAAAGTATTTCTGGCATTAAAACCTATTTTTACACTTTCATAGAGTTTTGCCCCCAGTTTGGGGGGGTGCGTGGTAACTATTTGCCAATAGTTGGGACCATAACAGGGGCTACCATCCCTGTGTCAGAGTGGACCTGTGAACACCAGCAATTAAGAAGTGGTTCCACGCCCATCAAAACCTGATCAGAGCCCTTGCTGTTGGATGTATTTTATCGTCATGCCCAGGACGGATTAATAAATCAGGGTGCAAAAAATTCCACCCAATGTAAAAATAAAGTAATTTTTTTAATTATCATCCATTTCAGGAGATTTTATCTCCAAAATTAATAACTGAAAATGATAAATTATTACGATGGCCACACATATATCGCTCCATCGTAGGTTTACTTGCCACTCATCGAATCTTAGGTCAACTAGGTCTCAGTCGGTCAGGGTTGACTATGGGTAGGTAGCATCCTAGTGGTCTGCTTGGCTGGAGCATTGATGTATGTGTTGATATACACAGCTTTCATGGCGCGCCTCACGAGATCGCGGTACCGCAGCTGTTTCTTAGTTCACTTTGGCCATCGTAATAAAATGCATGAAAATAGATCTATGAATGTGCGACAAAATTTAATGTGAAAATACAAAAAGTGTTAAACAGGACTTACTACAAAGAAATAGTCCAATTAGGTGAATGCAAATTATAATGCAAAAAATAACATTATTATATTATGAAAAACAAAATTATTATATTATGAAAATATTATGAAAATATTATGAAAATATATTATATTATGAAAAAATTAAAAACAAAATTATTATATTATGAAAAAATGAAAAATTATTATATTATGAAAAAATTTAAAAAATTAAAATTAAAATTATTATATTATGAAAAAATAAAAAAATGAAAATTATTATATTTTGAAAAAAATGAAAAATTATTAGGTTGTTGCAAAAATAATGACGTAATAATGTCGTTTTTTGACTTAATTTTAACATCAAAAAGCGACATTATTACGTCATTATTTTTGCACTAACCTATTATTATGAAAAAACTGAAAAATTACATAATGAAAACTGAAAAAAAACTGAAAATTATTATATTATGAAAAAATGAAAAATTATTATTATATGAAAAAAATGAAAATTATTATACTATGAAAAAATGAAAAAATTAAAATGAAAATTATTATATTATGAAAAAATGAAAAATTATTATATTATGAAAATATTGTGAAAAATAACATTATTATATTACGAAATATATTTTCCCACAGGAGATGTTATGAAATGCTCAAAGAATATTTAATATGCAAATTCAAACGAATTCTACTTGAATCATTTAAACAAGGACTCTAGCTTTGCGGCAAAGCACGTTACAAAATAATATAACTCAATAAATAGCATATTTTTAAAAAATCTTTCGGTCTTCATTACATTTATTTCGTCTTGGAGTTTACCTGTAAACAGAGATATTATGGCTGCAGATGACAATTTGAAATGGTAGAAAGTGATATGTCCACAATCATTTATTCCAACAACAATTCAACTATAAAGATCGCGTTATTCAAGGAATTAATAGTAAGTTACTATCTTATTAATTCTTATTAGCGATGTGATTTCGTCATTAATTACCTTAACATTACTTATTACTTATTTGTATAATCACTTCTTGATGATAAAATATAACATATCGATACATATAGTTTTCCATTTATATGGATCAAACATTTTAGTTGCGCAGCTGTCTATTGATCCTATGACTACAACCGCAGATAGGAATGATGAATGTTTCTGTTTAACAGCTTATCTCGGTGACGTAACTATAAACAGATTCCAACTCCAATCCCGCCTTTCTGAACAAAACAAACAAAGAAATTCCAGGTTTAATTAACAAAAAGCTTTTTTGCAATAATGAAATCAACCGTGTCTTGAGAATAATTTAAGCAGTCGATATTAGTTGAACCAGCAAGAAAGAATATGAAATTTTAGAAAGTGTATGCACAGTTTTGATCCCGATTTAGAACACCTTGAATGTAAAATTAGAAAAATACAATAAAATAAAAACACAATAGAATTAGAAAAATGCAATAATATGCAATAAGATAAAAATGAAATAAAATTAGAAAAATACAATAAAATTAGAAAAATACTATAAAATACATTAAAATAAAAATACAACAAAATTAGAAAAATACAATAAAAGCATACGCCAACATATACTGACGGTTGAATCTAACAAAACATGTTTGGGTTCATTTTTCCTGCCTAAAAACGTACAAAGACAGGATACAAAACAGCGTGGGAAAAAGACAACTGTGAATTAGTAATCTGAATTGGTGCACCATCATGTACTAAAAACAATACACTTACACACACACACACACACATATATATATATATATATATATATATATGTGTGTGTGTGTGTGTGTGTGTGTGTGTGTGTGTGTGTTTCTAGGTGAAAGGACGCAAAAATACACATACATGAAAACATACATACGAACACATTGACACGAATATGCTTGAACCTATATACAATAGGAACCAAAATCACAGGTGAATTATCATCAAAGTAAATGTTTTTTAGGATAATTTTATTTTAATTTTTTTTGTCAGCACTTGAAAATAACTTCATTCCTTTGATTTAGCAGTGGGGTAGAATTTTTTTTATTTAATTATGATTTTTTTCCTGTATGCATGAATTGAATATCTCACGGAAGTTTTAGGGAGTTTGAGACTGAAAGATGACAATGCTTTTTCCTATATATATATATATATATATATATATATCTGTATGCGTGCGTGTGTCCAATATATATAGCGATATATGGGTTATTTAATGATGCCGAAATCGCAATATTTTTAACACAATTTTATGTTTTCAGCAAAATATATTTTGAAGGAAATTTCATGCCTTCAACTAGAGGTGCTATCTATTTTGGGTCATTGTGCTATAAATATGCATTGATGATAATTTTACTATAAAAATGCATTTTTATACTCTCATAATTTTGTTTGTGCTTGCCCATTGCTGGGATCCTAACAAGTGCTACAATTCCTAGTCAGGACTTGGGAACAACAGCAATTAAGGTTTGTTGCACGTTCCTCAAAAACTACAATCTCCCGATCTTTACTGCCGGATGGAGATTATATTCAAAGACAGGAAACTACCACAGTTTGCCCAGTAGAAAAAGCGGCAAATCTCTACAAAAAATATAAGATTGTATGTGCATCATTTCTCTGTAGTAGTCTCTTCCAGACCTCAAGTGGAAATCGTACATATGATCCATCGCTAAGTAGACCGGAAAAATAGTCGGTTCCATGTAACATTCCTGAAAGTTTCAGACTCTTCCTGCTGTCATCTAGCACTATAAGATCCATATCAGGCCGAAAATGGACTACTGTTGCTATGGGTGGTCAGAAGCTGCATAATATTCACATTCAAATCATGATAGAATTTCTAAACGCGGCTTTGATAGTTTTATTATTTTCAAACCTACAATACCATTTCTATGAAACGAAACATCGAATGACACTCACTGCTTTATCGCTATGTCTTTGGAAACCATCCAGATGAACTGCATTCTTTGGTTCCACCAGTTCCAACGTTCACGACTAAAACTAGCCATGCCACGCCCATTATATGGAACCACCCTCTTAGTTACCCTGTTCCTTGAGTGATATATAAATTCCACTGGAACTAACCATTCGGTTGTGGAACTGACTCAAAAGAGGGTACTTTCATGATCATTAAAATCTTAACTTGGTCAAGTTTTATCCGTTTTAGTGTACCAGTCTACCGCTCTTGATATTACATTGGTGAAATGTAAGGTCAGCTGAAACAGTTTCTTTCCACGAACTTCTTTGTAAAACCAACTCCCAAGATGATGATTCACGATCGCTACATTCATATACTGTCTTTTACTCTTTGGCACGAGTAGCTCTTGGGCTTTTTACATTTGGTCATTCTTGTCAAAATAGGAATCTTACTCTAATCCTGCCAAATATCATTCGTTTTCTCTACTTGTTCAATTAATCCTCACATTGTATCACCTTGACTTTCATTAATATCAAGCAGGTCATTCATTAATACTATTTTATTTTGTTTGTTTGATTTTGATCAGCACCATATATATATATATATATATATATATATATATATATATATATATATATATATATATATATATTGTTATGTAGTGGTTTCGCAGTGGAGGCTTGTATTTGTACTAAGTCGGTCCTTAAATAGGTTTGGCGTACAAAACGTTAGGAACTTGATATAATAGGTAATGACGCAGTAATCTAGTTGTGGTGGCTGATACTTTAATATCCGACTAACGGTCGTCCGACATCGACTGACTGACCCACTCACTCAAGCGACTCAGCGACTGCCACTCCTGCTTATTATAGGTGGGGGAGTCTATTCACTATAGAAAAGGTGTGTTCCATTATAACATATATATATATATATATATATATATATATATATATATATATATATATATATATATATAACATTATTACATTTTGAATTCATATTCTCATTTCTTATGTATACATGCTTCAACTACAGAAGTAATCTATTTTACTCATTATGCATTGTCCGTAATTTTACAATAAAAATGTATTTTTATACTTTCATACTGTTTGTTTTTGTTTGTGGGGTTCACTATTTGCCCATAGCTGGGATACTAACAGGTGCTACCACGACCGGACATAGTGGACTAGAAGACAAAAACAATTAAGGGATGATTCCACATTCCTCCAGAACTCCAATCTCCCAATCAGAGGCCTTACTGACGGATGCAGTTTATCGTCATACCCAGGGCTATACTACAGGGCGCCCAGTAGAAAAAGCGGCAAATTTATTATCACTATTTTATCTTTCAGGAATAATTGACCCTGGATAACCTTGAATAAATTTATCGAATATTACTGCTCTTGAATTCGACTCTCGCGTAATTACTTAACCCTGATTGGATCTTTTATGATTAATTGCTGCTCTATCTTGTGATTCATCATTTAAAGGTTATTTGCAGACAGCTTTCATCATTCTCGTATGGCGAAACAACTCATTGATTTTGAGCGTGAGTCTATCGCACTTTTCTAAGAAGAACATTCGATGCGGGGATTCACTAAATGCGCAGAAATTCTTCCTGTATATTTTGAGTCACACCCCTCGTCACCAGTTTTCAACGATTGTTTCGATTCTATCTGAATTTACGGCATTTTTACTGGGCATCGTGTAATTTAATAGTAACTCTATAGATTGAGTGGCTCCCAAGCTTAATATTGCATGCATATTTAAGAAGCTTTAAGAAAATAGTTGCATAAGTTACGGTATAATATCTTCTTTCGAAGCAAATCCCAGTGCATGTTTATTAAAGAGATTTTTTTTTAATATATTGCGGGTTAAACATGAAACTTGTTTACCAATATAGCTATTCGAATCGTTGACGGAATTACTAGGACATCAATTCTGTTCCTCTAAAACCGCCTGTAGATGTTTCAAAAAGCAATTAATTGCGCCCAGTTTCTTTTTTAATTGTCGAAGAGCAGAAATCAATATTCAGTCAGTAAATAGATTTTGAAGAGCAGACTTTAAAAAATTGTTTAACTTAATTTGTTCTTGATAAAAGGTCACACTCGTTTCAGATTCATTCATTTCAAACACATTCTTTTCGTTTAAATTTTTATATTTTACAAGTTATTATGTGAAAAGCTAGAAAACAGAATGAGATTTATTCAAAAACCAGAAGAAATAACTTGCATTCACTCTAAAGCGAATATCGATAGCAAATTCCGATAGTAACCGAAAAATCGTATTATAATTGTGATTGGCCATCCTTACATTAGTTTTGTCGAGTGTTACCGTTGCAAATACAATAGACTATTCAGTTTTGATTGCGTGGATTATAATTAAAATAGTAATATATATATATATATATATATATATATATATATATATATATATATATATATATATATATATATATATATATATATGGGGGGTCTTTTAAAACGACAGACAAGTTACTACGGTTAAGATTTTTAATTAATTTTTCTTGTGTTCTGAAAAGAGCTTTCTTTTCTGGACAAAGAGTATGCAAGAACTGACCAAATGTTTTTATATTTCCGAACGGTTTCGGCTATACCTTTAGCCATTATCAAGGAGGATTCGATTTTCAGCTTAATTGAGTGTGTGCATTCTGTGTATGTATTAGTGTGTGGTAGGGGTGTTTTTAATTTCCGAATACGGTTAGCACATTGTGGCCTTGTTCGTAGTTAATATTGTTAAGAGTTGGCTTTTTCTTTTTTATTATTAAAGCTTCCATTATTTTTAGTCTTTTTTGCATGTGGATGCAGTTAATATATTTGTGTTTTCTACTAGTATGTTCCTAATGGAATCGGGTAAATCTCTCTGTGTGTGTTTAAACGGGTTCTAATGGAGCTGTGATCAGATGGGTATAACGTAAGACGTCTGGATAGGCATGTGGTTGTGTAACCGATGTAATTATTTATGAGTCCAGTTTGATCAGGAACACATTTGAACTCATAGATAATGTTCGTTCTTTGTAATTTTGACTTAGTTGGTGTGTTGTTATTTTTGATGATAAGGTTGGCTGTCTTAAATTTCTTCCTGCAAATTTTAAAAACTACAAAAAAAAACAAACAATAAAAACAAGGTATAATAGCGTCACTTGACGTCGAAAACTTATTTACAAACGTCCCCGTCGACCAAACTATTGAAATTATCCTCAACTCTGTATACAATAATAATTCCATCCATCCTAAAAAAAAATACTACACGCAGGCCCAACCAAAGTTCCATTCTATGACCATAATGGCAATATTTACACCCAAACTAATGGCGTTAGTATGGGAAATCCACTCGGTCGATGCTTTTCCAACTATTACATGTCCCACGTAGAAAATACGATATTTACACAGGTCCGTAAACCGAAAATCTATGTTCGCTACGTAGACGATATTTTTATTTCAGCTAATAACATTAAAGAAATCGAAACACTTAAGACCACATTTGAGGAAAAACTCCGTCCTTAAATTTACCTATGAACTTAGCCAAAAAAACAAAGTTCCATTCTTAGATGTCCTCGTTGAATACAGCAATAACACTTTCATTTCATCATTATACAAAAAACCCATCAGCAAAAACTCATGACACTTTAACTTCAAAAGCGAATGTCCACTTAGGTACAAAATAGCAGTAATAAAAAACTTTCTAAATAGAGCACACCAGAACTCATCCTCTCGACTACTCTTCCTCAAAGAACTTAATAACGTTAAACAAACACTAATCAACAACGGCTTCCCTAACAACTTTATAGACCACAAAATTAGACTATTCATCCCCAAAGCAAGTAATAACGATAGCGAACACACAGCCAAAAATCACATACATATTTATTACAAAAAAACAAATGCATATTAATTACAAACAAGACGAATCTTCTCTAAGGCATATTATAAAGAAATATACTACTCCAATTGATCCAAATAAACAAATCAAACTTATTATCTATTATAAAAAATTTAAGACAGCCAACCTTAACCTCAAAAATAACAACACACCAACTAAATCAAAGTTGCAAAGAACAAACATTATCTATGAGTTCAAATGCATGAAAAGCTTAACCGTAGTACCTTGTCTCTCGTTTTTAATGAAACATGCATAAAGGAGGATTGCTGCCTAAATATACAACTTAATATATCTATCTATCTATCTATCTATCTATCTATCTATATATATATATATATATATATATTATAATTTTGCATGACCTACCTTCGCTAGTTCCTACGACAGTTACGCCCTGAGAAGACTTCATAAATAATAGACCATTCCGTTTAAATCGCGTAGAAAGAAAAATCCTCATCAGAAACGCTACTTGGTTTCAGTAAAAGATATATCATTATAATATATATATATATATATATATATATATATATATATATATATATATATATATTATTATTACTATTATAATATCATTATAATTATAATATATATATAATTATATATAGATATATATATACATATATTATTACTATTAGTATTATTATTATTATTATTATTATTATTATTATTATTATTATTATAGTTTTGCATGCCCTCCATTCGCTAGTTCGTACGACCGTCACTCTCTTAGAATACTTAATAAATAATAGACTATTCCGTTCTGATTGTTTTGAAAGGAAAAATATTTGTAGAGACGCTTCTTGGTTTCAGAAAGAAAGATAGATGTGTTTAACGTCACCTGTTAATACCTCATATATAAAGGAATATTCAGTTATGATAACATGGGAAGTCTAATGATATCGAAGACCCTAATTGGTTTCATTGAGGAAATGAAAGAATGAAAGGAACATAGAAGCGTTTAACGTCTATTTCAGTGAAATGGTAAAACACTGTCAATTTCAAATCTTTTCATTTATAACTGCTTACTTCCTAACATAACGACCAGTAATCGTTATGTTAAGATGTAACAAATTATGAATGAAAAGTTTCTGAACTGTTGCCATATTACTGCTGCTTTGCCTTATTAATGATAATTCGCCTTGCATATATTGATTGCTTGCTTTATATTCTGATTTTGTCTTCTTTTTTTTTCTTATTGCCTACTACAGTATTACAGTGTTGTTACTTATTTTGAATTTGATTATAGCTGCCCACTCCACAGTTTACTAAAATTACCATTATTAGTACCATGAGTATTAGTATAAAACAAATACTTTTTAGGAGACGCTAATGGTTCCAATATTCTATCCGAATATATGCATCAACCAAAATATAAAAACATTTTTTTCTGTTTTTATTGAATCTAATCTAATACAAAGATCAAGATGCAATTATTTATGATTTTTATTGCAAATATTTTGTTAATGTTGTTTAGCTCAAATATTTAACGGTGTAATAGGAGAATTTCTACGAATATTTATCGTCATAGAAATTGCCATGAACCTATTCTGTCATTAACTGAAGAATTTACATTTATCAGAAATTTCAAATAATAAAACTGTGAATTTTTCACTGGTTAAATCTAGTAAGCCATGAATCTGTTAGCCCAACATTGTTCGGAGAATATGAGAAAGTTTACAGTGTATAACAGGCACCAGAGAGAGGGCTTCCCCGACCACTAAAATCTTAACCTCCTGGTCTAAATCCAACCGTAATATATTTTACTTATCCTCATAATCTGTAGTTTTAATCATATTAGTATGCTACCAGTAATTTAACTTTATTTCCTGACAGATTTCCTTGGGTTTAAAGAAACCGTTTGGGGGTTTTTGTTAGTCAAAATGTCTAGGCTTCAGCGATTAATCAAGTAAGAAAATAGGGAAGAACTGCGTCTTCTGGAATACATGTCTAAGGAGATATATTCATCCATCAGCTGCCTTATTGCTGCATGATTTTTACCGGGACGAAGTTCCAATTATTTTACTGGTCACGTTTAAATATATGTTTTTTTGTCAAATAATCAAGTTTTACAATGTATGTTAATTAAAACCTACTTAAACACTTTTACGAAGTATATTAATTGAAACCCACTTAAATAAGCAATTCTACAAGTTCATAAATAGATCACATGGTACGTTCACCCCAAGGAAAAAAGTCAGAAAACTATGTGAAGAGATGTTTGTCAATGAAAGTAAGCACGACCAAGATTTCTGTGCACGGCCTATTCGCTTAGAAATGTGCAGTAGCAATAAAACCTAATTCGGTAAACATCTGCCTCGCATCTTGAGCTCTATATTGGGTGAACATTTACAAAAAGAGAAGAAAATATTTTTTATATTTTATTGATACATATCTTTGGATTAAATATTGGATGTATTAGAATTTGCTCAATAAGTCTTTGTTATGTAATAATTCTTATGGTAAAAATAACTGTAATTTTAGGAGCTTCCTTATAAGGAAACTGCTAATTGAGCAGCTATGCTCAAATGCAAAATAATTTGCAATACTGTCCAACAAATAGAACTGACAAAGTTTGCAATTGGCGACAACAAAAACCTAAAGTAATCTAAGACAAGAATATATGCACAAAAAAATTAACAGTAATACGGACAAGTAACTATGGCAAAAAGTTCAGAAACTAAGAAGTGGCGTCGACAAACAAAAGCAAGCTCGAAAGAGAGATCAAAATTGCTTAAGGTCAAACCGAGATTTGGGCTATTTTATTGTCTATGAAAAAAAAAATCCCAGCATACATTGTGTCCTTTAAACGGAGAAGGTAAAAGTATTTTGCAGTCATTCCTCCCCAAGATTGAAATCAACAGAAACAATCGCTAAACATTGACCGGAAAACCAGGGCTATTGTTGGATAAGATCCATAAAATATTACACTTAAAAAAATTATTCTGTAATATTTTTCTTAACACATTATTTCGCTCTTTCAATTATTGATGGCAGCGTCCTTTCACCGAATACAAACTCGAGAGTCAGTAAAAGTAGAATCTTACTGCTATAATGGTTATGAAGAATGAGGTGTGTTATCAATGAAAGAGGATACGAAACGAAGAATTCATATTTCGCTTAGGAAAATACATGAAAAGACTACAAAAGGAATAAATGAAAGCGTGTAGATGCAGTTATATTTTTTCATATGTCCATGATTGCAAAGTTATGAAAGTTTGAGAGGGAGTTATGTTTGTGAAGATTCCATTATCGTTTTGGTAGAATTATTATATATTTATCTGTATGTCATGAATTGTTCTTATGGAACTAATGCCCTTTAATATTTTGTGCCATGTTCACTGCGACATGAAGTTCACCGGAGACCAAGAGGACTCTCAGGCGGAAACGAGAAACGTCTTATCTCTAATGGCTAACTGTGGCTGGAAAAATAATAAAAAGAGACTCAAACTCTAACGTTATTTTATCAAATACAGCTTTCCCAAAGAAATCTACCGATAATTTATTTGATGAATGTGATGAAACATTCGTTTGGTACACCACTTCAGGCGGCTTAGGAAGAGGAGTAAAATACTGAGTGAGTGATTCGTTTTCTATGACTTATGAACACTTTGCAGCTTATCTAAAGCAAAAAAAAATATGTTCATACTGACAGAATTAATTTATCAGGATATAATAATGTTTTAATGATACAAGTCTTAGTAATTAACCCATACCAGGTTGAAGAAGAGATGTAATCATACACTTCCCAATGGTATTTGCGCGTATGTCAATATAAAGAACCCAACTTGAATTGGAACTCGGATATATGATTAACAATTCCGTGCGACAGCACTAGCAGATCCGATATTACAGCACCTGGTATTCTTAATCTGTCACCGACCTCGCTACTCATCAGTCTCTGCGTTGCTTAACTTTGGTAATCTTACTAAGTTTCAATAGCAATTCTGATTTCTCGTTTTCTGATCTTTTAATCCCAAACAAGGAAACGGTGAGAAAAAACTTATATATGAAAACATGGAAGACATCGCAATACAAAAATCTAACGATAGAAACAAGGAACAGTTGCCGACCAATTTAGACAAATATGTAGTTGAAGGTGATAAACGAATTATAAGATAGCGGTGAAATACCAGAAGGCAACAGCAGATCAATATTCATAGCGCCGTCAAGGAACAGGTCCAAATAAATGCAAACAAGAAATCAACTTGTTCAGTTACATATCTAAGAGTATGTAACAAAATTAAACAGAAAATCGTGCTAGAAAAAATAGCTTTGTAAAGACATTGAAATAAGAAAATTAATTTTCCTGTTATCAGACTTATAGCTACGGTGGATTAATGGATAGAGGTTCAAACTGAGGAATCGGAGAGACGCGTTCGAATACCAGTCGCATCCATTACATTCACAGAGGTGATAATAACCTTGGGAAAGTTATGAATCTTCTCCTGCTCCTCCCAGCTATAAAGAAATAGCAGGAGAGATCGGGTTCTATAACATTGGATGGCAAGTGGTCTATCGCAGATAAAAATGACAAACTACTGCGGGGAAAAATCTGCCTCGTCAGTCATGTATAAGAAAGATACTTGATCGCTTAAGTATGTACAATGCATGGTACATAACTGACTGATGCCATATAACTCCGTGATAATTAGGAAAACTTGATGTACACGGAAAGTATATATATATATTTATATATATATAATTTTTTTTATTGTGAATAAACAGCTTACGTGTGGATAGAAAACGTTAGGTTAATAAATAAAATAGAAATAAGAAGAAAATAAGTGTCTGTCATCTTACCGGGTGCATCGATTGTCTATGAAGACTAGGACACCTAGCCCGGGTGGATGATTTATTCACCGGAAAATATTGTAGCTCTATTAATATACGCTCTGTACGCTAATGAATTAAAAGTAAACGAATAATTCCGTTATTATTTACTTTATTCTGTTTCTCTAATGAAACATGATCCAATGCACATGTTAGTACTTCATATGTGCATTCCACGAAGTCTTTCCTTGCAGATTGACCACAGATTGTGGATTGGATTTAAACAGGAGAGTATCCGAGCCAGTTGATAGTACTTTGATTTACTCATTGGTAAGGCTTGCCGGTGTGTTCAGGCAACGTAACAATTCCCGTACGCTTCCTTGGAGTAACGTCTATCTCAAACAATGGCCGTAGGACAACTAATAGTCAGTCGAGACAATAGTGTCTGGGCGTGATAAAAATCTGATGCAATCACGGATGACGCAATATTTTTCAAGGCCAGACAAATTTCGTCTTACACACCGAAAATAGATTCATATTAATGCACATCACTACAAATCACCTAATCTGATAAAAAATAGAAATCGATCACATCCTGTCACTCCAGTAGGTCTAAAACTGACCGTATGGTGAATGAAAAGAATCTCAAGCAGTTATTTCAATTAAATTGTACAAGATTGACTATACAACGTCTGATGTGAATCTTTATCGTAGTGTGTCTGCACTAAACTTTATGAATTTGATATAATTCACAAAACTGCAAATATTTATTTCATGAATGAAAAACTGGTGATCTTCAACACCACACGAATTTCAGGAGAAATATTAACACCAGCAATATAACCACTACACGTCCGCAAGTTAAACTTTGTAAAGATCCGACATAATTTAATGATCTCTTCTCGAAACTGGTAGAACTATCAAGTCTTTCATTACTTGTAATTTTCTCAAGTTAATGAATTTGTTGACCGATTCTATCGTCTAGACATGTAAAGAGAATGCGAATTTTATAACCAGACAGCGAAAATGAAAACACCGACAAAAGAAGAAGACAAATTACTCTACAGTGATTGTTATTTCATCGACTTAGTCGTCTTTTTTTTTTATGCGATCATCTTAATTGTTCAGCTGTCCTCCCGAGGCGGCATTTAATCTGTAAAGAAGCGTTTTATGATAATGGTCGCTTTTCTTACGCTTGCTCGTAACAAATGAGATATTTGCCTGTTTACAGACGTCAGTCGGAAAGAATTGATTGCGACAGAATGAAAACGACGAAAAGGCTGGTCTCGATACATTACTTGATTTGCTAGTCATCCTTTCCACGGCCTCTTTCGCTCAAATCAACTTTATTTTCAGCCGATGTTTTGATAGATTCATTAGTTTGTATGGGATTGTAACATCGATTTTTTTTATTATCGTGCGATTAGCAAATATTTTTGTATCACTTAGACGTCCGTCATATATATATATATATATATATATATATATATATATATATGTGTGTGTGTGTGTGTGTGTGTGTGTGTGTGTGTGTGTGTGCTTGTGTGTGTGTGTAAAATAGGATATAGAATCTAAACGAATTTTGAAGATTGTTACAACCGTTTCATTGAATCTAGATTACGCTTTTCACTCTTGATAGGCTGATGAAGAAAGAAAGAATTGTTTGTTTGTGTGTGTATGTGTGTGTGTGTGCGTGCGTGTTGGTGAGTGTGTGAATGTGTGTCTGAAATAATAAGTTCATTTTATACTAAGAAATACCGATGTAATAAAAAAGTACCTTGAAATAATCTGGTTTTAGTATCCATATTTAATGCACATACTGGGGACACGCATAAAACAAAGAGCAAACTTCAAAATATATAAATCTTTTATTTTCAACCCGTTCTAAAAACAACAACAAAAAAACATGTATAAGTCGTTCGGAAAATAGGATGAGGATTTAATTTAAATTCAATGCTTAAAACCTATGAGAATATATCAATAAATTTCAACAAAAAAAAAAGAAAATTTTAAAGAAAAATGTTGAATAAATATTAATAGTCTTTTTTTTTTTTGACAAAGTCGCAGTATTTCTTTTTTTCATCCTCGAGAAACGTCAGTCCATTGGAAGAATTATGACCTATTTATCATCTCATACATGCAAATATACAGGCCCTATATATGTCGTATTTGATCTGAATTAATCCTAGTAAGAGCGACACGCTTAATCTAGACTCAGTGAAACAGTTTCCTATTTGTCATACTTATATATATATATATATATAAATATATATATATATATATATATATATAATTAGGAAAAAGCATTGTCATCTTTCAGTCTCAAACTCCCTAAAACTTCCGTGAGATATTCAATTCATGCATACAGGAAAAAAAAATCATAATTAAATAAAAAAAATTCTACCCCACTGCTAAATCAAAGGAATGAAGTTATTTTCAAGTGCTGACAAAAAAAATTATCCTAAAAAACATTTACTTTGATGATAATTCACCTGTGATTTTGGTTCCTATTATATATAGGTTCAAGCATATTCGTGTCAATGTGTTCGTATGTATGTTTTCATGTATGTGTATTTTTGCGTTCTTTCACCTAGAAAAACACACACACACACACATATATATATATGTGTGTGTGTATGTGTATTGTTTTATATATATATGCATGCATAAGTTAATGGATTTATTTTCTAATCCGACATAAGTGTTTATTTCAAATGTTTATAGTGGATATCCGTATTTGAATTGATGTCCAGTACTTATTTTCGACTACCGTTAAAAAAAAAACTTACGTTACACCTATCCGAATAAATCTGCAGTATAACTCAATTGTACAAACACAAAAACCTGCCACACTACATCCAAAAATACAAGTTAAAATTACATGCATAATAATCAAATATCCATGTAAAAAAAAAGATTAAAATTGAAGGAAGCTCTAATATTATAAAAGTAAAAGAAAACAACATCGAGTAACAATATGGTATGAAAACTGCCATAATGTACTAATCGAGTTTGGGAAATAAAATATCCCTATAACACTAGATACATACACACAACCCATAGATTTTGTTAAAAAATTAAAGTAGAATTATCGTTGATAATGGTTAAAACTACAGCTGTAAGCATTCGGATATGCAGAACATTTGGTCAGATTTCACACACATTATGTCCATAAAAGAAAACACTTGCACGAACCCAAGAAAAATAAAATAAAAGCTTAATCCCAGTACTTTGTCATCAGTCATCTTTAACAAAACATGTATAAAAGAGGGGTTGGTGGCGAATGCAATATATATATATATATATATATATATATATATATATATATATATATATGTAGAAATATATTCTAATGTAAACTATATTTATGGAATAAAGCGCTCAATATCAGGGATTGAGCGTATGTAAATATAAAAGTGACCATTGAAGTCTACCATGAAACAGTCTGTCGCCTCTGAGTGTTGAATTTAATTTTCATTTATATATATATATATATATATATATATATATATATATATATATATATATATATATATGCACACACAAATATATATATATATATGTATATGAAAAATATAAGGTATTCAATATTTAGGGGATACATGTCTAATTATTAGTGATAGAGCGTATATCAATATAAAAGTAGACATATATATACTCACACACACAAACACACACATATATATATATGCATAAATACATATATATATATATGTGTGTGTGTGTGTGTGTGGCACCATTTAACGAGGCAGAAAGGAAAAAGAAAGCAAAGAAGGAAAGGTGAGGCTAAGAACCGAATCGTGAGTGATAAGCAAGCACACACACACAGCTAAGAGACAATGGATAAAGGGATATTTTGATAAGTAACAAAGGGCGAAAGAGTGTCATTACAATGACAGGGAAATTCTGAGTAAAAAGAAAGGGAAAGAAGGAAAGAATCAGATATGTTTTGGCATCGGCTGTGTTATCTAAGGATATGAAAACAAACTATTGGTACGGGAAGACATCTTATTATCAACTACAGACCGGCTGACCAAGGAAAAAGAAAAAATTCAAATGAAAATGTTATTTCGTTAAGTGACGAAAAACAGACAACTAAAAGGACTTGGACAGATATGAAAAATTAAAAACCACCCACAAGCATCCTTGGCCTGCGATAATAAAATTTTGTTATCTGGAATTTTGTGCCGAAGGAAAATGAATTTTTTTTTCTTTCTTTGAGGCGACAGACTGGCTGCAACTTTGGAGATGTTTCTCTTTGAGACCATGTTAAGAAGACCACATATTCTGATAATTAGCGATAAAATACCTGACGTAAACCACGTGTAGAACAAGAGTTATGACCGCCATTGTCATATTGTCCCGTTCGCGACTGGAGAAATGATAAACCATTAAGGGGAAGAAAAGGGAAATAGAAGAGATAGTTTTTTTTTTTTTTTTTTTTTAAGCAAGATATTTTTTTTCCTGAAACAAAGCCGCAGATTCGTCCACGCCCGACTAAGACATCATTGGTCGAGTGGTGATCACGTGATGCACGAGGGAGGCTGTTGCCGCCCATCTGGAGGATGAGTGAGAGAGGTTGCCACGAAGATGTGGGGAGGGCAGTTCACGCAGCTCTGAAGTATGATGGGAAGGTGGGAGTGAGGAAGGGTTCCCAAAAATGGAAAAAGGTGGAAATTCCTAACCAGAGAGGTAGATATGTATTTAGAATTATCGAGGAACCCCCCGGCGCCGACAAACTCTCCCCGGTTTTGGTCGGCGCCCATATAAACGAAGCCACAACGAGCAGAAATGAGTCTCGACCCAGCAGTTCCCAGAGTCAGTCTCCGGTTGAGGCAAGCCTCGAAGATAGCTAACCAGGATTCCCGCACATTTTCCGAACCCATTTCTTCAAACCAAGAACAATTATTTTGAAGAGCGACTTAGATCCAGATCACCGAAATATGTTTTTCTTTTGATTTTCGTCCAAAGACCCACCGAAACACCAATTTCTTAAAGAGCAGACGACTTGAAGTGTTAAAACTGGCCTAGGGGAAAACGACGTGTCACAATCCATAGAACGGGTCGGGAGATAGATGCAGTCCTATATAACGAACAACTAGACATAAAGTTTGTTACCTTTTTCTTTGATACTTTGAACTTTTGAGTTTTCATTTTATTGCCTTTTATGCGTATTTTTGTGGTATCACCTCCGTTGGACTCGGTTTGCTGTACGGCCTCGATGACTGATTGATTTCCTCTGCCTAGATCAATTCACAACGTGGGTAGGCAGACTGGGAATCAAAGTAGGACGTCACAGTTGGTGCCGTGGTAGACTGGGATAAAACGACACGGTTGGCGCTGCGACCAGGGGACGACGTCACATGTGTGTATATATACATATAAACACTCATAAACACACATACATATGTCACATAAATACATACATATATATATATATATATATATATATATATATATATATATATATATATTATATAACAATAAAAAAGAAACAAATATATATATATATATATATATATATATATATATATATATATATATATATATATATATATATATATATATTAAGTTTCGTGTTGGTGGTTCATTGTACAATTTATGGGCATTTCTAAGTTACAGCGAATCAAACTTTTAATGAATATTCTATTTTTCGTTTGCATCATTACAATTGTTCGCTTTCTCATCTTGCCTCGTTGCGAAATGTGTAAATACGTCTGCTGCGAGCCATGCCAGAAGGGAAACATAGACATATGTTTTGCCAAACAAACTGCAAGATATTTGTGCAAAGGCGACATTATTTCGCTGTGTTGCTGAAATTAAAAGCACGTGACACGGTAGCTGAGTGAAATCTAATTGAATATTCATCGACAACGGAGAATTGTGTATAAGTTGCCACAACCAATGAAGTAACTGAAATAACCTAAAGCCTCGGAGTTTTTTTAGTAATTGATTTGATAATTTATTGTTTTAAAGTCAACAGGTATTAAAGAACAATTCCGTTGCCGTTATATAGGGTCTATAAATTCGTCATCAAACAGGAAAAAAAAACTAATATATTCCTATTAGATTAAATTGGAACAGAAAAATTCGCTTTTATCCCCGGGTAGAGGAACTTTCTTCTCAAAAGGGCGTGAAATTATCTATACTAATAAAAATTCCTTATTTTTTACACTAAAATATATTGAATAATTAGCCATTGGCATGACAGTTATTATTTTCCATTAATTCAATCGGCGCATTAAATATATACCAATGCTATCAAAAAAAACTTTTTAAGAAATTTTACAATTGAACGAGTTATATAGATATTTTACAGGTTATATTAGGTTGGTGCAAAAATAATGTCGTTTTTAACGTTAAAAAATACGTCAAAAACGACATTATTTTTGCACCAGCCTAATATATATACAGGGTGTCCATAAATTTCGTGTGCACTTTAAAAAATTTATGACTTTACTTGTATTTGCGATAGAAATATTTTGTAAAAAGGATTGGAAAGAAGTAAATCGATATTTTTTAAGGTTTTAAGGAAATATTTTAAAATTTCCACATGTATTACATCATTAGCAATACAATCGGTAATACGCGGGGAAAAGAAAATGTTTTTTTTTTTACTTATCTAAAAATTGTTGCAAATTTTGTGGTAAAGAATTATTTGATAACTATACTTATATCCAGGTACATGAAACTTTATAAATTTTTTTACAGATTATTTCTCTCGTAAATACGAATAAAGTTATACTTTTTTAAAGTCCATACAAACTTTATGGACACCCTGTATAAATGCTGCTATATAAGTAATAAATCAACATTTTCAATTATTTACAAACAAAAAACCCAACAAGACAAATACCTTTAAAAACGATGCCAATATTTAAGTAATGTTCTAATGGCATTGGTGTTATTTTCTGTGTGAGTAATTTAGAATATTCTATCGATACAATTACGACAAACTACAAGCCGCTTGCCGCTCTATCTTTATTTCCATTGGAAATGTCCAGACAGAGTACATTCCCTAGTACCACCAATCATAACAAAGACAGCTAAAACACGCCATGGCAAACACATTGTTTAGAACCACCTTGATCCCTACGTATTCAAGTCTAGGTCCAACCGTTATCTTCACCATATATACCAATAAAATGTATGTACCCTTCTGTTGCATAGACCTCTTGTGCATTGAGGTCTTAGTTTGCTTTGCTTTGTTTTACAGCATATTAACATCAGTCGGTTATTTAATGCTGACACAATTTTTATTCCTGGTAATATTTCTTTTATCTATCTATCTATCTATCTATCTATCTATCTATCTCAGTATATATTGGTTTCGTTTGTTTTGTTTTACGGCATATCAACCTCAATGGGTTATTTAATGTCGACAAGATTTTTATTGCTGGTAATATTTTTTTTTCAAAAATATATTGTTGGTAATAACGAAACAAAATGTATTGCTGGTAATATTTTTCTTTTCAAAAATGTATTCCTGGTAATATTTTTTTAATATATTGCTGGTAAAATTTTTACCAAGAAAGCATTGTTGGTATTAAAACAAAGTATTTTAACCTATTTTTTGGGGGGTGGGGTTCACCATTTGCCCATCAGACATTAACGGATGCTACCACCTGGGAACTCCACCAGTTAAGAGGTGGTTCCACGCTACTCAAAACCTTCTGATCAAAGACCTTGCTGTAGGATTAGTTTATCGTCATACCCTGGTTGATGAGAGGTTGTGGTCACGGTGCCAATTAGTACAATGTTTTGTAAACCTCTTGGTGGGGTGGTCTTGAAGCGACAGCGTCCATTCGATAATAACGTTGCCTTCTTCTCATTCTGCCGGTGATCGCTAGTTGCTTTGATTCAAGATGGAAAATTCAGCACAGGGAATTTTAACTTAGTTTATTAACGTTGACGTATACAGTTTCTAACTAGCCAATGGAGTAGCTCTCTCCCTCCAATAATCAGCAGTTTCCGGACACGAAAGACAATATGTCTACATTGCTTTACGAGTCAGAAGTAACTCTAAACTATTTTTTAACACAGTATGAACGTCATTGTAAAAAAAAACAACTCTGCTAATATAAGAATCTTTTCTCAATAAAAAGTATATTTTAAAATAGTTCTCTCTTTATACATACATATAAATATAATAGCAATATCAAAGATAGTACGAAGTCCAAAATTCTGACAATGTGATATTGAAAGAAAATTCATTCAAGGCTTGTAGTTTTTGCAATAAAATGCTCGATTACAAAGATAGATTATTAATAGAATTAATATCAGTAAAATTTTGTCACTTAGCTGATCGATGTTATTTTCAGCATTCCGAATCCAGAGTTTCGGAGACGGTCTTTTTCTTCTTTTTATCAAAATAAAAATAAGAAAAAAAAAAAACGAAGAAAAGGACAAATAATCACAACACCCTATACGTATACGCATCCCCGCAGACGGACACGTTCACGTGAATGCACATCGGGTAGCAGGCGCATGACCACACGCGCACAAACATACACACAACACAAACAGATCAGAAAAAATTACACCAACGATAAGTTTATAAAAAAAATGTTAATATATAAGCAATAAATTGCTGATACCCCTGAAGATTAGACGGACAGATCTGCCTCTAAGACCCTAGAGTCGGGATGCTGAAGCTAACATCAAACAGTTAAGTGACAAAGGTTTACTTAAATTAATTCGAAAAATATATGTGGTGCTGCGCAAAAGTAAGTGAACCCATATGATATTATTTTTTAAATTTGCCTTTTTTCAAATAAACAATTATATGATATATTGAACTTTATTGAACGAATTTAACTACTAAAACATTTTACCAAGTTGAAATAAAAATATTATTTAAAAATGTGTGTGTGTACCCACGCGTGTGTGTGCTGCTCTCTGTATGTATGTAAGATTTTTTTACTGCTTAACGGGCTGTTACGCACGCAGCGATTATTCAAAATGGGTGTCTGTTTATTTTGATATTTCTCGTATATGCACTATTTATATTTGGTCTATTATCCTTATCTTTGTTGCTGTTGTTGTTATCAAAACCTTTCGGCTGTGTTGACCTCTATTCTTCCACAGGTGTATATAGATTTAGATAACCTAAAGGGGATTCTGAACGGAACTCTTTATTTAGCATATGGGGTTAGACTGTTCTCATTCAACTGTCCATATTTAGGGATATTATCTACTTCTTATTTTTAGGACTTTTCAGTTATGGCTCACCCGTTTGCAGTGAGTACTAGTACCCAAAGCCCGGCCCAAGGATTGAACCTACAACCACTATGTCACCAAATTAACAAACTAAAGCGTAGGACAATTTGGAGCCTTAAACCTAACCCGTCTGCTAAATGATACTGCAACAGCTGCTACTGCCTCTCCTGTTTTGATGGCTGTTGCTACTGCTGCTATAGGATTCACTCTACGTTCTATTCTTTTTTTATTAGAGACACACATATCGTATTTATTTCTATGCTGTGCCTACTACGGATGTCCTCATAGCCTAGTATAGGCACTGATTCTTCATATTTGTAAATTCTATCATTTTCCGTTTCTCCTCTAAACATAGATTACATTTTTTTCTCGGTTTTGATTTCTCTTTTGCATACAATTTTAATATTCTTTTTTTTTTCATTTTTAGTTCCCATACATATTTTGACAATATTTTGTTAATATTTTTAATTGAATGATAATATATTTTGCATTTTTTAAATTTTAATTGCTACGATGTAACTGAACTCATACACCCCATTATATATATATATATATATATATATATATATATATATATATATATATATAGTGAGTTCTATTTTTCTTTTCTTTTTTTACACACTACGAAATGGAGTAAGTCCGACAATTATTTTAATATATTTCTTGTTATATATATATACTTATAAATATAAGCTTGGAAGAGATATGGACGTCCGAGGGAGATCATGGGAAATTTGAAGTTCAAAAACAGTAAAATCGACCTTGATGACCAGTCGTTCCTTTGTTGCTAAACTGGTATAGCACGTCAGGCTACATGAAGTTTCCTTGTAGGATACAGGTTCAATTTCTGTCAGAGGAGATATTTACGATGAAATTTCTTGGACGTACAGGCCGGTATATGTTGTTAATACTGTTTATTATAAACAGTGCATTTACTTAAATATTTTTGTCTATATAAGTAACGTATAACAATAAAATATGTTGAAGTAATTGTCAGACATATATATATATATATATATATATATATATATATATATATATATATATATATATATATATATTACGATTAATCATTCATACAAAAAGTAAATTAATAAAATTAATGATATATATATATATATATATATATATATATATATATATATATATATATATACACAATAGAATCCAAAATTCCCTCATTTGTGAAATAAGCTTATTTCAACCCAGGAATAAATAAAATTCGTCTCTCTTATTCAACCCCGCTGTGTTGAATAAAATAGACAAATTTCTATTATATATATATATATATATATATATATATATATATATATATATATATATATATATATATATTACAAAGGGTTAATCATACCCTGAATCAATTAGCAATATTAATGCAATTATTGCCGAAATCCCTTCGCTAGTAGACATAATTACATGCATTATGCTACTAATAATCCATTGAATGATGAAATCTTTATGTATGAAATTGATATGGTGTATTTTTTAATTCAGCTAATACTTTCAAAGACCTCTGTCACCATCATCAGGCTGAATTTTTTTCCTTTAGAATCAAAACTGGAAGACGAAATAAATGTGCTGCAGACCGATAGACGTTTTTAAGGATGAACTATTTATTAATAGTTGTGTAATGATGGAGCGTGCAAGCCGCAACGCTAAATTTCAAATATTTCAAGTGAGAATTTTTATATGAATTTTTATTATAAGTGTTTTTTTTTTCAGTTAATATAACATGAACTACATATTTCAATTAACAGAGTGATATGTCTTAGTAGTTTCTTTTTGTTTTTTTTTTTCTCAGGGATTCTTTACTGCGGATCAATTGTTTTTCATGAACATAATAAAATAGGTAACATATATTTTATATTACGAAGAGTTAATCATACCTTGAATCAATTAGCATTATTAATGCAATTATTGATGAAATCCCTTCGCTAGTAGACATAATTATAAGCATTATACTACTAATAATCAACTGAATGATGAGATCCTTATGTATAAAATGAATATTGTGTATTTTTTAATTCAGCTAGTACTTTCAAAGATCTCGCCAATAATTGCATTAATATTGCTAATTGATTCAAGTTATGATTAACTCTTTTTTAATATAAAATTAAGATTGTTTAGATTTTAATATATATATATATATATATATATATATATATATATATATATATATATATATATATATATATATATATATGTATGTATGTATGTATGTATGTATGTATTTTTGGAGAAATGCTAATATTCAAATAAACGGACGTGTTTTTCCATTGCTAAAAAAGCGATGTTATATTTTAAAATGACGTCTTGATTTTTCTAATTATTCATTTATTTTTATATTTTCGGTTTATTTTATTATAAGATTTATTATATTATTACTCATGTAATTTAATTATGAAAATACATTCATGTTTCAATATTTTAAGATAATTTGAGGTATACATAAAGTGTCTTATTTTTAAAATGTGTTTTAGCAGGTTTACTTCATTTAGAAAGTCCGTTCTCATTAATAATTATCATATTTAGCCAGTTAAGTGCCGTGCGATCATTTATCTTTCGAAACATGACTGACGAGGCAGATTTTTTCCCGCAGTAGGTTGTCACTTATTTCTGTCGTAGACCAATTGCAATCCATAGCTGTGTGGGGACAATAAAAGGTAAGTGAATCTAGTGGATTCGACTGGAATTCGAACTCGGCTCTCCGATTCATCATTCACTACTGCCCAGTGCCTCCTCTCATCCTTATCATGTTAAAAATATTTAATACATTATCTGTGTTGATATTCTTTTGCAGTTGGTTTAGTATCGTCGATTTCTTTCCCTATCGTTTATCATTAAAACATTTTAACAACATTTGGCGATAATTTTATTCCATTATATTTTCTTGTTTATTGGCTTCAGTAATATAACTTTTTTATGAACGGTAACGTATTTTTAAATCTGAAGAAAAAGCGTTTCGAATCGTAACGTTATTTTTTGTTTATTTTTATTGTTATTGATTCAGATTAGAATAATCAAATACTAACGCTTCTTCTTATCTTTAAAATAATTTTTTTAAATCAACAATAATAAAACAATAATAAAAATATATTTGGCGATAATGTTATACTTTTATCACTATCTCATTTATTGTTTGGTTTTTAATGTAACAATAATGTGGCAATTTTGATGACGAACTTTTCATACCTACATACAGTCTATAATATATATATATGATTTTATCTGTGTGTATTTATATGTGCGTACCTATGGTGGTCGCCTCTTGTCGTGGTGGAATGGCTTGCCTGCTCCAATGACGTCGTCGGGAGTTCTAAGTTCCTGATAGGGCCACGCTTGGTAGCAAGGCCGAAGACGAGGAATCAGGCTAAGCGCTACCAACCCCAACCCCAAAGATCCCAACGGTTGAACTAGCGAATGACCACATTACGGCAGATCACAAAGGTTGAAGAAATAGATGAAGAGAGCTACGCATGATGGACATGCTAGAGTAGGCGCCACTCGAAATTATAACATAGCTGCAGCGCGTTGCAGTTTTATAACTAGATTATGCATGTCTCATTCAATATGTACCGCAGAGTAAGGTTATAATATCACCAATGTTGGTAATCCACGCCTTTCTTCTATTCTGATTTTCTTTGACCTCTAACCAACTCATGCAAAACCAAATGGCGACAAGGGATGGATGCTGAGAACAAGTTTTGGTGAAAGTGGAATCATCTAGTCCTAAACCGGTACGCTGGCGACGAGTTTAGTCATTATCAATTAAGCGATCATCAAAGAAGAATTTAAATTCTTGCAAACGAGATAAACCTGATATATATATATATATATATATATATATATATATATATATATATATATATATATATATATATATATATATATATATATATGTACGAGAAAAATATAGTTTTAAGATAATATATATATATATATATATATATATATGGGTAAAATTGTGGTGTAATAGCTTGTCTCGCTAGAACAATTATAACTGAGTAGTGAGTTCGATCCTCACTGGGGCCGCCTACTTTCGGCCTTGTGCATCAGCTCTCAGCGTGGTAACTACGCTGATGACACAATCATGTACCCCTGAGGCTGATCAGTCCGACAAGGTGAAAATGGCAAAATTGCCCCAAAAGGTGTTTTCTTAATTTTACCTCCTTCAAAACTAAACTAATCTTCATTAATTATTTGGGAGGCCTCTCACTGCCTTCAATCTGCATGACTGATGCTAACCTCCAGGAAATTAACTCGTTGCGTCCTCTCGGATTAACAATATCAGCTAACCTGTAGTGGAAACACTATATAGAATCTATTGCTAGGTCAGCTGATAAAAAGTTGGAGACAGTGTCGTGCAAGACGATTTTTCTCTCCAGAATCTATCGTTTATATCTACAGTTCACCTAGGCTTAGAACATTATTGGCATTATGGTCAGGTACCCTGCTATTAACTTTAAGCTATTTGATAAAATCCAAAGAAGAATCAGTAATGTTATTGGTCCTGATATGGCGTCTCGGCTTCAGCCACTTTCCAATCTCCTAAATGTTGACTCTTTGTGTCTTTTCTATAAATACTTTCTGGTAATTCCTCGGAGGAGCACTTCGTTATGGTACCTAGACTTTCTTTAATTTATGCGCAATACTAGACTGGCGTCGAGATCTCATCGATTTACTGGTTAAATGTAACTGTAAGTCTTATGCTAACAGTTTCTTTCCGTGCAATTATCGCTTGAAGAACTCCCTTCTGGCTCCATGTGTTGCATCCAACATTAATCTCTAAAAATGTAAATACAATGTCAATCGTTATCCACTGTATGCTTAATTACTATTTTATCTTCCCACTAATTAGTCATGTTTCAATTCTTACTTCTTGCACACTATGTAACCTAACCTCTTGCGTGTTAGTGGCTTTATTACCTTTATAAACAAATCTAAATTCACATAATCTTTTTTGGTTAAATGGTGCTGACAATATATATATATATATATATATATATATATATATATATATATATATATATATATATATATAATTTCTATTATTTTGGACTCATATTAAATATTTTACACACATTCTAAGACACCTGCTTCTCTGGAGAAAGATAATTAATGTGTGTTGTTTTAAGTATAATATTGTTCTCTTTTCAGTATTTCCTCTTTATAATTATGGCATTTTAGACGAATATTTTGTTGCTAGTGATTGTTGTACTTTTGTTGTCTGCGATGGTATGTTGCGGTCTAGCCAGATTTAAAAGTTTTATATGGCGTCACTTAGGAACTAATTCATATTCGTGGGCTCTGAAACTTACATGATGTATCACAGAAAACATAACGACAACCGACAGTTTCAAACATTCGAGGAGGCTGTAAATATTTGAACAAATGCCGAATAAAAAAAAGTAGGATTCTGGTAATATTGCTAGTTTGTTGTTACAGTTTATATTGTTGTTGCTAATGTTCACCGTATAATATGTTTAAAAGTCATTCGAAGTAGACAGTTATTGAAGAAATTTATTGCATGAGAAATAAGAGGAAGAATTAAGAGGCACGGTTTTATGAGGATATGTGGGAAATTTATCGGTTAACTAAAAACTTGAACAGGATAAGATTGTAGTGATGGTGGAAGCATCATCATGGGAGACGGTTCCACAAAAGTGAAGGTAAGAGGAACAGTTTATGACAATATATGGGGAAGATACCGGTTCACCTACGACTTAACAGGATCAGATTTTACTGGTTGGGAAAGCATCCTCATGGGAGAATTAGTTCCCCAAAGAAAAAGAGAAAAGTCAGTTTATTAGAATATGTGCGGAAGATAACTCTTAATCCGAAACGTGAACACGTTAATATTTTAGTGGTTGGGAAAGCATTATGTTCAGAATCGGTTCCAGAAGCAAAGATATTGGTTAAGCGTAGATTTGAACAGATTCAGATTTATTGGTCTGGAAAGCATTATATTCAGAATCGGTTCCAGAAGGAAAGATATTGGTTAGGCGTAGATTTGAACAGATTCAGATTTATTGATCGGGAAAGCATTATATTCAGAATCGCTTCTAGAAGGAAAGATATTGGTTAACCGTAGACTTGATCAGGTTAATATTTAGTGGTCGGGGAAGCATCGTCATGGGAGCTGGTTCCACAAAGTAAGAGGCACAGATTATAAGGACATGTGTGAAAGATATTCGTTAACGCATAACTTGAACAGGTCAGGATTGTAGTGATCAGGGATGCATTATCTTGGGAATCGCTTCCGCAATGTAAGAAGTGAAAAACACAATTGATGAAGATATGTGGGAAGATATCGGCTACCCAATACTTGATCAGCTTAAAATTCTGTTGGTCGGAGATTCATCATCTTGGCTGGGTAGTCGGAAAACTAATGAAGAAGAAAGATATTCAAGTGGAACTTACGTCTCATTCATAGAATATGAAGGTTTGATTTGTTTTGTTTTACGGCATATCAACCTCAATGAGTTATCTAATGCCAACACAATTTGTATTGCTGGTAATATGTTTTTCTTCAAACAATCTATTTCTGGGAATATTTTTCCTTGAAGAAATCTATAGCTGGTTATATTTTTTCCAAAGTATGTATAGCTGTTTGTATTGCTAATACTTTTTTTTAAAAGTATTGCTGATAATAATTTTTTCTTCAAAATTTATTGCTGGTAATAAATTTTATTAAAAATTAATTCTGGTATTAAAACCTATTTTTACACAAGTTTGGGTGTTAACTATTTGTCCATAGCTGGGAAACTAACCGGTGCTACCACCCCGGGTCAGGGTGGACCTGGGAACACCAGCAATTAAGAGGTAGTTCCACACTCCTCAAGACCTCTTGATCAGAGGCCTTGCTGCTAGACGTAGTTTATCATCTTACCCAGGACGCGGATGTTGTTTATCATCATACCCAGGAAGGAGAGTATGAAGGGAATGCGTGTGTTTCGATAGAGTTTATTTGACATGAAAGGTGGTAATTATGAAGATTAGAAATGGTGTAACTATAGTATGTAACTTGTCTGAACATTTTCCGTGGTTATAGAGAAATATTAGCAAGAGGGTTGCAATGTTCCGTCTGTGGTAAAAGAGATTAGGGGGTCTAAAATAAGTAGTCACTAACAAAGTTGCGTAGGCACTTTGGGAGTCTATCGATACTGGAAGGCAAAGACAAGTTATCTCGATCCCAGATATCTCAGCCCTTCATTTTCGGCATCATCTAGGTCTTGTATAGTTAGAGGTTAGAAGGAGGAAACAGGTACTTGCTAGATCACTACTGGGAACTGGTTATTTTTCTATCCTCTTTAGCTATGGATCATACATACGAGTACCAAATGTGATTTGGAGTGTTATAAAGTTCCAATATGCGTTCAAGGCAAGAGGTAACTTGAAAGAACGTTGATTTCAATATACAAAAAAATCTGTTCACCTAAAATTTGATACCACACCGGGTCAGGGTAGACCTCAAAACAACAGTAATTAAGTGGTAGTTACATGTTCCTCAAAACCTAAAGTCAAACGATCAGAGGTCTTGCTGCCGGATGTATTTTATCGTCATATCAATGATTAATCATTCAAAATCATATAGGAAATTACACCATACACAGTATTGTTTTTTTTTTTATCGATATCCTCCAAAAGATAGTTAAATTTCTGTATTTGCTTGAATTTGACGTTCTCATTATGTAAATCAGTCTTTGCGGTGACTCTTTTGCTAGCAACCAGACATTCTGCTTCTTACAAATAACAGTTCTCTCCCCTAAGTTTCTGTCACTATAATGTCTATTATTTCATGCCGATTCCTCTCTGCGGCGGCCATCATCAACATCAGCTTATTTTATTTTAAGATTATGTCAGGTGACAATAAATCCAGCTATGTCTTCAAGTTCCATTAAATTATTATCTCGTTGTATAGATTTTAGTAATTTGAACTGTACATTACATCATTACATTACATCTCTATTCGCAAGATGCGCGTATATTCCCAGAAAAGTTAAATGATTATCAAAATACTACTAGTTATCCATACAGGCATCCGATCTAGACTACTGGACTTATCATCTTAGGAATCAATAACATTTTAATTAATTTTTGTTTTTTGTTGTGCTAAGTGAGGAAGTAAAATTGTTCCTCTCTCAAAGCAAAGGCGTACCATAGATTAACTGAACATTCCTTCATTGAATATACGAAGGTCTCGTCTCGGGATCAGCTAGAAATTTAGGAAAGTTTTTGTCTATAGTAATCTTGCAGTTCAACCGTATAAAATGTGCCGAATCTTGGATCATATACCTACGCTGTTGATTCTGCTTGATTTCATTATTTTTGTCTTCTTGTCATTTTTAAATTGCATTCTAAAAAAATTCTTAATCATGATTGAATTACGCATCTCAGCCAGGAAAAAAAGAAAAATTCGAAGCATCGTCACGAAAAAAAGACATCAGGTAGGTTAACATAGATTCTAACATCGTGCAAAAAGCATAATTTTAATACTCAGTGACTAACCTAGAACAAGGAGCCCATTGAAAAGTAAATAATGAATACTTGAGAGGTACTCTAATTTCATGTGGATTCTCACCTCGCCAGGGAGGAAATGTGGTATAAAATTTGGCAAGCGTAAAGAAATGACGCCGAATAAGTAACAGGAAAGCGGTAGATCAACCGTAGGTCAGACATCCTCCTGCAGCCGTTATGGCAATACAGGGTGCCCCCAAAAAACGGGAACTATTTAACCATCCAATAAAACCAAGAGTGATGGAAGAAAAATATTTTATTCATGGTAATTGAAACCTTAAAACATGCCATTTAAGAAACAATGATGGAATTTTCATTTCTTAAAAATTACGTCCTGTACGAATGCATTCTTGAAATCTGTTGTTGAGATTCCTCAATGACTGCTGCAGCGTCTCAGCTGGGATACTATGAATTTCATATGGAATTTTAAATGGCGAAATGTTTACTTGTTCAAGGTCACTGTCTTGCAGTGTTGCCACTTGCTCATGTCTGGCAATACGCACTTCAAAAATTCCTGTTTTTTGGGGGTCACCCCGTATATGTATCTCCCGTATGAACGTCTAAATTTACAGCGAGCGGCTATCAGGTCATTTAGATAATTCTTGAGTTACCTACTGTCTGGAAGGAGTCAATTTCGATTTTAAAAGGTCAAGGCCCTCACAATCGCTTTGTCTTCTCACTTCGCAGGTGATTGAGTCATGATAATTACCGGTGGACATTTGATTATGGAAATCAATTATTGCAATTTCTGCCTCTTACTTTTTAAATTCGCTATTTTTTTTTCTTTTTCATTTTCTTCTTGTTCCCCAATTAATTGTCACGACGAGGAAACGTTTAATTGTCTGAATTAGTCTCACTTTTGCCAGAAAATGTACACCCGAGGAAATCGATCGCTTAACAGGAAACAATATTGATTTGTTTCAATTAAACGTCGCTTCTTTAGTTATTTTGGTCCGCTGTAATTAAATGTTTTCCCAACGACATTTAACAAAGAATTACATAGAAACCCGTATCATGTCACGATAAGAACAGTTGCTTTAAATTGACAAATATACAGCATTTAATTCATGGATTCACACACACGTACACATCTATCTATCTATTATCTGTCTATCTATTTCTCTCACTCTCTCCCTCTCTCTCTCATTATATATATATATATATATATATATATATATATATATATATATATATATATAATACAAAGAAGTTTAATGTTCAGAGTTGAATCAGACCAGGAAGCAGTGGTATTAAAAGGAGCTCAATATACGTGTGAAATAAATAAATTAAAAGTAATATCATGTTGTGCTTTTAACTTTATATATACAGCGATTAATCGGCGAAACGAGCTTGACTTCAAATGCAGACATAGGAACCACTTCGGATTTTAAAGTATATATATATATATATATATATATATATATATATATATATATATATATATATTAACTCAAACTTGGGTTTCGGATGATTTACATGTATTTGTACAGGTGTATATGGATACGTATATGTGTATATGCATGACACATGATATATATATATATATATATATATATATATATATATTTAAAGATATTTTTGTAGGTACAAAATTTAATGATCGAAATAAAAGTATAAAAGTTAATACTACGAGACATATAAAAAAAAAACGGGTGAAGCAACCGGTTTCGATCCCGCTCTTCAGGCTTCAACGATAGATTTAAAAGTAACACAGAAAAATGTACAATAAAAGGAATTAAAAAAATATGCTTAAGGAACTAGAAACAAATGACAGCGAGTCCCAACAAACACTCACGTTGTTTGCACAAAGAAGGCTTACGGGACCCGATGTAAAGTGACTCCAGAACCTTTAAATGAAATAAGGAGTGAGACCGAGACAACACGGTGAACTAGTCAACAATATCATTTAGTCACCCCACCCCACGTGGGATCTGCCAAAATTATACCCTTTGAACCCTATAAACGGGTTCACGGTCGGTTTACCTCCGCGAAAGAGACTCCGCCCTTCGGCGTAGACTCCTTCGGGTTCTTCCCCGCCCGAAGGCTGAGATTTTAACCGATCAACCGATCAGCCGGTCAGCCGGAGTTCCGACTTCAGAATGAACCAGTCAACACTAAATTTTGCTGCACAATCTCTGTTCTTTAATAGGTGTTCGCATATGGCGGAACTATAGGTGTTCGAGACGAGTCCATTCAAAGGCAAAGTGTGATTTCTTATTTTTGTTTACAAAAACCTTCTTACCTGGGTATCAAACGCTCACATATCTCTCTTGTACGTTTAAGCACATGCATACTGTTGTAGTTATTGTGTATGTCTGTATCTGCCACATTACAGCTACACAAATAGTAATATATTTCAGAATATCGTACATGTTATCGAAGTCCTGATTTAGAAACGTACGAGTCAAATATGTTAATAAGTGTTTATGAATACAAATAGACAATTATATGATTATGCGCGTATATGTTTGCGTATACATACGTATGGGTGAACGCATATAAGTGAAACATATATGTATAGACACATACCTCCCTCCTACCCTTCCTACTCTTAAAACACAACTTCCGCTAATCCTGTTTTTCATTTCGTTTTCCCATTCATTCCTAGAAGAATTTTTTTGAAGTTAATCATTGTTTTGAAAGCATGGTCTGACGAAGCGAAAACGAATGTTATCGGTCTCGCGAAATAAAATATTACCATAGCTTTCTGAAGTCCCCGATTTGTTATATATATATATATATATATATATATATATATATATATATATATATATATATATATATATATATAATGTAATGAAAAACAAACCACTTTAAGGTACCATTACGATAATTTATTTCACCCAAAATCCTTATTTAATATTTATTTTATATATATATAAAATTAATATTTAATATTTATTATATATATATATATATATATATATATATATATATATATATATATATATATATATATATATATATATATATATATATATATATATATATATATATAAGGTATTAATCGGTTTTTGTAATACGCTATAGATTGTGATTGGGTGCTAACTCCCTATTTTATTTTATATCTGATGGACTCTCCCGTCTTTAAGAAATATAGTTAGACGGGTGAGTCCACCTACATAAAATAGGGAATCACTTTTCAATAACCCTTTATTTTGTAAGTAAACATGTTTTTGTAGACGGAATGTATATTTGAATTAGTAAGATCTTCAAACTCTAGACCAGTAGATAATAATTTCTCTGATTGAGTTACCCAACATGTACGTATTTATAAGTGGACCTGATCTGCAATATGTGCACTACTTTAATTAAAGCGAATATCACAATTTTGAACACATTTGACAAATTATATAATTAAATTAAATTAAATTAAAAGCATTAGTTCCGTTTCATCTTCAAACGAATATTGGAATGATATTCGCTTGAAGATGAAACGGAACAAATGCTTTTAATTTAATTATATAAATAAATTTAATTTTTTTAATTTTCATTTTTGAAACATGGTTATTACTGTGTAGCGAAAAACCATATTTTAAATCAGTTAATTCATAATATATATATATATATATATATATATATATATATATATATATATATAAAGCATTTCACCCCTACCAAGGCGAGAAGGCACTAGCACGCAAGGGGTTACAGATAATTTGAAGCGAGAGAAGATAGGAATGACAGAGGAAATAATGAGGAGAAGGATAGTGGATAGCTCAAAGCAACTGGAGATGTCTATTGAGATTACCTTTGAATATTTGGAGATTGTAGCTATCAGGGAACCAGGAATAGGTGAGGGTGTTCAACAGGTGAGAGATGTGTGATATGAAGCTATTGGGGTAGAAGAGACGTCTACATTTAACGGTTTCAACAGTGAAATGGTGAGAGCAGGATGCCAGACACGTAGGACGCTTGAATTCGCGAAGTCTGGAAACCAGTGAATGCAGCTCATCGGAGCAATTACCATGAATGTATTTGTAAAAAAGGCAGAGAGAGGCGACGGCACGTCTGTGAGAGAACGACTGCAGACGAGATGCCAGATCAGGGACAATTATATTGCATATCCGTCTCTGGAAGAACCCCGAGGAAAACAGAAGGGGCTCCAGACCATATATGGCAGCAATACTTCCATGCAAGTGCGAATGGTTGATTTGTAGATTTGAAGGATCGATTCCGGGGAGAAAGATTTCCTGGCGCGGATGTGTGTGCGCGTGCATGTGTGTGTGTGTGTGTGTGTGTGTGTGTGTGTGTGTGCACGCGTGTATTAGTATATATCGCTACTGGTTTAAATGCCATTATGAAAAAAAGATGGACATATCGCGTTGGTATAACTCTTACCATTAGTAATAAATTTTTGATAAAAATATAAAGATCGCCATATTTGAAAGACAGTAAAAATTGCAAGAACTGATGGTGCCGGGCGGAAGACGAGTTATCAACCCGGTTGCCCAGGCTGACAGACACGTGAGCAACTCTCGTAGACAACGACTTTGACTGGGCGCGAAATAAGCTACTTAATTTCTCAGTCGGACGAGCTGTCAATTTTTAGCAAACATTCGTTCGCTCTTAAAGCTGCAGTCCTTTCCTTGTCGCTTCGTAAAACTTTGCTTCGGTTCTCAAAACATGTTTCCATTTTCTGGACTGGAATTCAAATTACGTTTGCCGCTTACATCCTGTAGGAATGATGCTTTCATAGATGTCCTACAGAAAGCGCATGCGCTGATGCATGTCCTGCGATGTGAGACCGGCAGTCAACTGACAAACCCTTACACACTCGTACACAATTTTATATAATATTTATTCAAGTGAATTTTTTTCTTATTGGCAATTTTCAGTTAAACTTTAGACATTTAATAAAATAAATAAATATATTAATACTTTTATTAAAAATAATTACATTGTGACAGGGAAATTTCTGATTCGAGGCTTAATTATTTTTCATCTCATCATCAGGCAATGTTTGCTAACTTTTTGATAAAAATGATTTACATTTGAAAATAGAAAACAATATGTTTGCGTATTAAAAATGGAGCAGGAGGGGATCCAGATTTTGAAATTCTATGGGTATATCTCTATTTAACTAATCAAAAGAAAGGTAAAAAATAAATAAGGAAAATTACAAATATAGGTTAGATGTTGGGAGTAGCGTTCATACATGTCTCGGGGAACTGTCATATTAAGAGTTGAAAACATACTTCCGTTTAAGAGTATCTATTTATGTTGCGAGGAAATATTTCGATATATATATATATATATATATATATATATATATATATATATATATATATATAACAATAAGTTTTTTTTTTAATTATTTTTACAAATTCTGCAGAAATCTCTAAAAGGGGAATCTCGTATGATTATATAATTTTGAAACTAAAATGCAATTCTTATTTTATACATAGCAAATTCAAAATTAAAATAAATAATGGAATTAAATCAATATTACATAAATCATTATATATAATAAAACAATGAATATATAATTGTAATACATATATTTTTTATGATAATTTAATTATATTTAGCTTGGACATTTACAATGTCAACATATGAAGGGAAATTGATTTCGCTGCTTTTATGGATCAATATTTTTAGGAACCTTAATTATGTATCGCTTTTCATGTAGACACGGGGAGCATGTGTCAGTTAAGGACTTATAAATTCTCGTTTTTTTAATATTTTCCATTTTACTGTAATGTTGTATTGTTTTCTTTTAAATACCAAAAATATTTCTCTGTTACGGTACATGTTGTTAAAGAAAGAAATATGCTAGTATCATCTTAATTTAAAAGAGTTTTTTGTGCTACCAATATAAAACTTCTTAATAACTGAGTTTTCAGTAGATGAAATAGTGCATTGATAAACAAGAGATTCAGTAAGACATTTATTTTCCAATGGACACTTTATATATTTTCTACAATTACATAATTCATTATCCCTATTATTGACTTCCGTTTTGAAATTGCTATTCTTTATTTTTGGTTCAAGATTTTATTTAAAATTTTATTATTATGTTTTTGCTACATTATCAGTGCAACTATAAATTAATATTAGCGTATTTCTATTGATAAACTTGCCTAGATGATTATTACAAGGAAAATGTTTCTCAATCAAAGCAAAAAAAAATTGTCCTCACTTGCAGCTAACCATTTGTTTAAATGGCGGGGTATACAAAATAATTTTTCTCTTTCTGTTTTATACTCGGTTGTAAAAATTACCTTTTATGCAGTTAATATCAGGACATTTATATCCACTATTTTTTTAAAATTATTATTATTAAAATTGCAGTGTTTATAAAATACATCTCCATTTGCAGAGTTACAACAAATTCTATATTCTATGGAAAGGGACATATGTTTTATAATAGATCCAGGATGATTAGAGATCGGGTGTATATATAAAGGATTTGTATTTGTTTTTATATGGTTGGTATTATATACTAATTCTAATGTTACATCGAGGAAGTTTACCTTTCTTAGATTTGTATTGATAATAACTAGATTTTTTAAAATTTCTGTACATTAACTTTCTAATTTCATTAGTTTTAATATTTGTTGAATTCCTCACAACTATAAGGCCATAATCTCTAAATAATCCTATATCTTTTGTACTGATATCCTAATGGGGAGTCTCTCTCTCTCTCTCTCTCTATATATATATATATATATATATATATACATATATATATATATATATATATATATATATATATATAATTATATATATATATACATATATATATATATATATATATATATATATATATATATATATATATATATATAAAAGAAATAAATCATTTATTTTTGGGTAGCATTGTTCCCAATAGCCGTTGTAAAAGACGTTGCGATAGCGCATTTCAAACATCAAGCATCCCGAAGAATACCAGCTTGCAAACAATAGAACTCTACATAGTGAACTGATGCCACAGCGGTTCCTGATAATGATTACTAAAATCGCAAGTACTTAAACAAAAATAGCAACTTCGAACTATTTATTGGCAACTTAGAGAACAGTATCCAAAACATTTTCTGGAAATTGGAAAATTGCAATAACAAATTCGACAGAACCCATTCTTATTAAGCAAAATTATTTCGATATACATAAATACATCCACAGACACACACACACACATATATATATATATATATATATATATATATATATATATATATATATATATATATATATATATATATGTATATTAAAGTTGTCTAAAGATAGACTGAGACGGAATTACGGCTATTCTTTCATTGGAATTAACGTTTTCAGGCGCGTTTGTTCTTTCTCGGAAATCTAGGCATTGAGCACTGTACCGAGTAGATAGGTGTTTGCCTGGAGTTTTTATTTTAATTTTTTTCTTTTGTTGTCCTTTTGAAATTTTATCTTGTTTAAAGTATTTAGGTCTTTTAGCAAGACTTCTATTAGGTACACTAATGTTTGTTGAATACACACACACACACACACACACACACATATATATATATATATATATATATATATATATATGGCGGGTAGGTCTAATCGTTTTACTGTTCAAATAGCTGGCTAAGTTCTAATCATATTATTTCATTTCCCGATCGTATAAATGTCAAAGCCAATGGCAATCTTTTGTCTCCCAGAAAATTTTTTTTTTTTTTTATTGACTTTCTCCCCGCTAAAATCTTCCCATTCTCTTTCACTCTCGGCAACCCCTAGCATCTTAAATGCATTATTGCAGTTATAAATTGTTGCAAGTGGAATAAGTTGATAAGCTGAGCGTAAAAATGGAGTGGGTTCATCTGACAAAATTAGAGCTGTTTCATCTGAGCATAAAAATGGAGCGAATTTACCTGAAAAAAATTCCATTTTTTTAAAATCATTTAACTTAAAGCAAGGCAATAAAGCCATTACGATGAAAATGTTTACTGAGTTTCCGAGAATATACGCTATTAAGGAGAGAGAACAATAAAATGGAAGGGATAAAGAAACAGTAGATAACGATTTACATTGCATTTAATTTTTTTAAGATCTAAGTTGACTGGTAGACAAGAGACCGTAAAAGAATTCAACAAGCGAGAAGTGCGATAGAAGAAACTGTTAGTATAGAACTTACGCTTACATCTAACCATTTCAACTGTAAAATCATAACACTTGCCGCCAATCTAGCATTATGTTTAAATTCTTAAATCTACGTAGCATAAAGTAACTTTCACCAGGACAATTACCATGAAAATATTAAATCCACTAAGACACAAGGAAGTTACTGACATTCCTAAGATTTGCGAAAAACATTATTAAGGAAAGAGAACAATAGAACAGCAAGATTTAAGAAGACAAAAAATAAAGATTGACATTGCATTAAAATTTTGGATGATCAAAGTGGATTGGAAAGAAATAAATCAGAAGAGAGTTCCACGAGAAATTCGATAGGCGAAAATGTTAGGATAGAACTTACGGTTACCTCTAGCCATGACAATTATAAAATGATGAGAAATTGCCGACAATCTAGTACTGCGGTTTCATTCACGAAATTTAGGTACCATAAAAGAAATTTGACCAAAGTGAATAATTCTTTTCTGTGAATTTTTTGAGAAACTGCTCAATCCGGTATTCATCCTTTGCAAACATTAACCAAAATACAGATTGTGCCGCAAATCGTTTTTGAATCCTTCCGCATACGTTCTCATGGTATTCTTCTAGATTGAATATTGGCGGTATTTTGCTGAGGTAAGAGTTACTCAAAAACGAATTTTCTAACTTGAGCCAGCGTCATTTCCCCGACAGCTGAAAATAAAATCTGCTGCAGAATAACAATTTGACACCGTCCTCATTCATTTTTTCTGAAAGATTCAAAATTCTCTGTCAAATTCTTTTTCTTTGCGGGGATAGATTTTGCTCAGTGAATTTTCTAAATAGATTATAAATACGCCAGTTTGGCTAAACATTGGTGACTCACAAACAAAGTACACTATTTACATTATTCGGACTATTCTCCTCATCTTTGTCGCCATGTTTATCACAACGTTTCGGCCGTTTCAGGCTCCGGCCTTCTTCAGGTGGTTGCAATGTCGAACTGAACCCTTTATTTCGCTCACTGAGGTAGAGTGTTCTAGTTCCACGTGCCATATCTCATGGATGTCATTTATCTCCTGTTAGTTCTCCACCGCCTTAACCAGGTATTGAACTCACACACTTTGGGTCCTGTCACTGGATCTAACAAACACCTTTATCCACTGTGCCATGTGTCCTTGAGAAAACGTTGTAAAAAATATGGTGACAAAAATGAGAACGATAGTCCGAATAATGTGAATAGTGTACATAATACCTCATCTCAGAAATATAAAGAGAAACTAGTTAAGGTTTCAAACTACTCTGCCAGATTCTATTTCTTTGCGCAGAGAGATTTCACACAGTAACTTTTCTAAATTGATGATATATAAACTAGTTTGGTTAAACATTGGTGATTCACAAACTATTTCATATACACATGCCCGTCGCTTTCTAATTCGAAATTTACGAGACAATCACGATCACAAGACCCGTAGCCCTTTACGGTCAACCATGGTTAACACCTCTACTGTAGTTGCAGCAAAAGTAAGGCCTTTATGGTCAACTATGGTTAACACATCTACTGTAGTTGCAGCAAAAGTAAGGCCTTTATGGTCAACTATGGTTAACACATCTACTGTAGTTGCAGCAAAAGTAAGGCCTTTATGGTCAACTATGGTTAACACATCTACTGTAGTTGCAGCAAAAGTAAGGCCTTTATGGTCAACTATGGTTAACACATCTACTGTAGTTGCAGCAAAAGTAAGGCCTTTAAGGTCAACTATGGTTAACACCTCTACTGTAGTTGCAGCAAAAGTAAGGCCTTTAAGGTCAACTATGGTTAACACCTCTACTGTAGTTGCAGCAACAGTAAGGCCTTTACGGTCAACTATGGTTAACACCTCTACTGTAGTTGCAGCAAAAGTAAGGCCTTTAAGGTCAACTATGGTTAACACCTCTACTGTAGTTGCAGCAACAGTAAGGCCTTTACGGTCAACCATGGTTAACACCTCTACTGTAGTTGCAGTAAAAGTAAGGCCTTTAAGGTCAACTATGGTTAACACCTCTACTGTAGTTGCAGCAACAGTAAGGCCTTTACGGTCAACTATGGTTAACACCTCTACTGTAGTTGCAGCAACAGTAAGCCTTTTACGGTCTACTATGGTTAACACCTCTACTGTAGTCGTAGAATGAGTAAGGCCTTTACGGTCAACTATGGTTAACACCTCTACTGTAGTTGCAGCAACATTAAGGCCTTTACGGTCTACTATGGTTAACACCTCTACTGTAGTCACAGAATGAGTAAAGCCTTTACGGTCAACTTAACACGTCTACTGTAGTTTTAGGAAAAGTAAGCTCTTTACGGTCTACTATGGTTAATACCTCTACTGTAGTTGTAGCAATAGGAAGCCCTTTACGGTCAAGTATGGTTAACAGATCTACTGTAGCTTTAAGAAAAAGTAAGCCCTTTACGGTCAACTATGGTTAACACGTCTACTGTAATTTTAAGAAAAGTAAGCTCTTTACGGTCAACTGTGGTTAACACCTCTACTGTAGGTGCAGCAAGAGTAAGCATTTTACGGTCAAGTATGGTTAACACCTGTACTGTAGTTGTGGCAATAGTAAGCCCTTTACGGTCAACTATAGTAAACAACTCTGTTGACTGTTGACTTTCGATTTACACACGCTCTATCTCTGATATTGAGCACTTCATCCCATAAACATAGCACATCTTAAGACTATATTTCTTTATATATATATATATATATATATATATATATATATATATACATATAGCCAGAGAGACAGAGACCGAGAGAGAGTGAGAGTGAGAGAGATTGATGTTATAATCAGCACATCTACTCCACAGTTTCGAAGACACATCATTTATACAACATTTTGGTCCACTCGTCAGGAGGTATCAGAAATTTTCTTTTGCTGGCTTTCTCATTGTCGTTAGTTTCCTATTAATCTAAAAGCAATTAATTTATGCTCTTTTTATTGGTGTGAGGTTGTTTTTTTTATTATTATTATGTGTATGTGTATGTGTGTGTGTGCTTTTATGTATATGTGTATGCTTGTTTGTGTACGCCTGTACGTGTGGGTATGCATTATAAGGTCGTTTTTATTTATTATTTTCAATTATATTTCTCTCACAGTTCTGTTCCTTTTATGTCTATCATTCTGCTCTACATGCCTAAATAAATTCCCGGTGAACATTGAACGACCATTATTATTTAGAAAATAATAAGACGCTACAGCTTGATATGGCATTGAGCTCTTTTCCCCTGGTCAACATTTGTAGCATAATACCTCAGGAGTATCTTACATTATATTTAATTTTCTTCAATTTCTCTCGCTTTCCCCCTCTCACTTTCACTCTATCTCTCTCTACGCCCTATCGCTTTCTCTCTCTCTCTTTCTCTTTCTTTCTCTCTCTATCTATCTATCTATCTATATCTCTCTCTCTCTCTCTCTCTCTCTCTCTCTCTATATATATATATATATATATATATATATATATATATATATAAGCTAATCCTAAGGAGCCAGGCAAACCTACCTAAGTCTGCTTGGCTCCTTTGGATTATCTTAGGTTTTTCTCTACTTCGTGTATTGAGCACTTTACGTAGTTGCCTTTTACTCGCGTTGGAGGTCTTTTCTTTGGACTTTGAGATTGAAGTCTGGACGATTGTTTTCGCCTATGTTTAATGTTCTTGGATCTTTATTTTTTTTATTCCTCATTTTTCCTTTGGTACCGAATTGCTCTACTACAAATCGAAATATCCAAGGCTTTTCCAATCGAACACCAACATATATATATATATATATATATATATATATATATATATATATATATATATATATATATATATATATATTGCTGTGTGTGTAAGAGAGAAGATCTTGTTGTCTCTTAATACATTACTTCACATATCTAACATCGCCTGGCTGAATCAACAGTTGAGCGAATCGCATCATTGATGCAGACTTCGTTCAAGAAAATGGCGCCGCTGAACAGCAGGTGACAAGGCAGGATTGCAAAAGAACATAAGACGTATTTAATGCAGGGAAATATACGTGAGCGAGTTGGTGCCTGCAAATGTACACTGTTCGAATTGGTGGGGTTGGAGAAAACAGCTGCGTTACTGAGACTAGAGCTTCTCAATGCAGAAGCAATTTGATGAGAATAATTCGCCATATTGTCATTGCGGTCGGCTTATTGTCACAAATCATTCATACACAGGAAAAAAAATCTCTTGATGCAAACACAGACCACACGTTATGATGTTTTCTTTCATTTATACTGATTGGGTTGTTTATATTTTACTTAAGTGCTTTTCTCATTGTCAAGATAAATGATGAGAATTCGTAGTGATCTGTAGATTATAGGCATTACTTATATAATTCTAAAAATATACCGTTCCAATGTAAGCTCAACGACGATATAAAATGAAGATAACATGAGGAAAAAGCATTCAGCTAATATTTACTAAGCAGACTATTATGTGTGTCATAATGGATATACTAAGCTTCTAATATTTGTCGTGGTACTGTCAGAGCCATTGTCATAAATGCGCATTATGTTGGTAAGAAAGTAACTGAAGTCGAGATGCCTGGTCAGGATCGATTACATTACAGTTGCTTCTTTGGATTTTGTCAAGAATCTCTAGATGCAGACTAGATATGGCGGAAGTATCCAATTCGCGGACGAATAGAAGATTTGTCAATGTGTAAGATTGGCAGTATTGAATATGGCTGCTATAGCGTTATCAAACTGGGTGTTGTGATGTATACTTCGGGAATTGTCTATTTATACCCAGGATCATTTTTTTGGGTGTCACTGAAAGTAGAGGCTGACTGAATGTGAATAGTATAAGGGCGCAGTGAAAGGGATCAAGTTTGGAATAATATGTGGATATGTAGGATAAATACCGGTTATCCTTCAATTTGAGGACCTTACGATTGTATTGAGAAGGGTCAACTCAGTAGTTATTTCTACATTTTTACAGTTCTCGGGAAGGAATCTCTCTGAAAGGCACTAATACTGCCAATTTAATATAAAGGAAATGCGAATACATCGATTCAGTGTACGTGGCATAGTGGGTTTTATCTATGAAGGCTTGAACTGGTGGAACCAATGAATGTATTTCCCCATAACATATGGTATGAAAATAAGTATATAACAAGCAGCTTCTAACAACAAGTAGCCGTTTTGGTATTGTTATTGTTATGATATATACATACATAAATACATACATACATACATACATATATATATATATATATATATATATATATATATATATATATATATAATTAACTGACAACGGATAATAACTCGTATTCATCTTAATCTCACTCCTTAAAATTGTTAATTTAACTTAAATTGTATTCGTCAAACTCACATGAGCTTCTTTCCTGTTCCTCTGTCTTTCCTTACCCCACCCCCACTCCCAAAAATATACTGTCAAAGTCATGTTGGTATTTAAACGCGGAGATACATTTTTTGTTTTCTTTTTGAATTTTGAGGTCTGATGAAATGCGTCGTTATTTCGATTCCAAAGGAATAAATTATAATTATAATTATATATATATATATATATATATATATATATATATGATGCAATGTTATATTAGAACATGCATATACCCACTACAATACTGTAGATCTTGTTTCAACATTAAAAACTTTTTTAACGTTTCATCAGGTAGGAAATCACCTGATTTCACATCTGCTGAAACAAGATGTACAGTTTTGTAGTGTATGTCCTAATGTAGCATTGCATAATAACTTAATATTTACTGCTCTAGTCTTGTATTGATCCCTGTTTTAGCTTAATATTTCGAACGCAAAAATACTACTCTTCGTTCCATTACCTTTGCATATATATATATATATATATATATATATATATATATATAGAGAGAGAGAGAGAGAGAGAGTGAGAGAGATATATATATATAGATATACGTTTGTGTGTTTGTAGTATGAATTTTATTCCCAAAACTGCGAATAATATACTTTTTATTTATATACTTCGAAAAGAATAAAGTTCTTCCAGAAACGAATTACATGCAGAAAATTAACACTGTTTATTTCTCTCCATACCTCTGTTCTTTCGATTCTGTTATCATCATCCTATACCACTGCACATTTAATCTTTCTACATAATATTCTCCATCCGAAATCTAACAGGGTGTAAGAGGAAAATTACTTTATTCAGATAGTTATTTTCGGCTTGCTTGTTGATATTATATTTCGACAAATGTGTGACGTCAGCCCGGCCTCTCTGCCCCCATCCGTGCTGTCCCGTGACGATAATGTGACTTGGTATTGGTCGCGGCACCAAATGTGACGTGATCCTGCTGTCACGGCACCAAATGTGACGTTCTAATGGGATGGGAATCTGGTTAGATTCGGTATCAGCTTTGTCGTTCCCAGCTCGCCTCCAACGTCTGGTTACAGAAGTAACTGCTTTGACTTCTAGTCTAACCTACCGACGTTGTGATTTGATTTTAGGTAGACGAAATCAATTAGTCGCCGGACCGCAATGCAAGCCGAGTCGGAGCAAAGGTAACACCGCACAAGTATATGTAAAAGAAAATAAAGTAAAAACTCGAGAAGTTCAAATGTATTAAAAAAAGAATAACAAATATTTTTATATCTGGTTGCTGAAAACAGGACTGCCTCTTTCTCCCAAACGGCTTTATGGATTCGTGACACTTTGTGTTTGTTAGGCGAGTCTTAATATCTTAAGTTGTTTTTTGATAACTGGTTTTTGGTGTCTTCAGGCGATATTCGCAAAACTTGTTTTGGTGGTGTGAGTCTAAGTCGTTCTTCAAAAATAGTTTGTTCTTGGTTAGAAGTCGAAGTCGGGATGTGTGGATCTTCAGTCAGCTTCCTGCGAGGCTGGTCTCAGAGCTCACAGCTCAACTCTGTCTGCGTCTGCCCAACTGCAACTGTAACTCTGTCCAACTCCAACTGCAAATAACTTTCTAAATCGTTGCGACTTTGCTTATATGGACGCCGACCAAAACTGGGTGTGGGCTAGTCGGGGTTTGAGTTCCTCGATAGTTCTAAATCCACAATAAAGATTTTCTTTGTTTTCGGACAGGAAATTTTGTCACTTTCCATTTTTGGAAGTCCATTACGTTTTGCATTAGAAGGGTTCTTAAGGGTATCGTCCTCCCAAATTCTTCCTTTCTCATATTGGTATCTCACACCAATCCTCTCAGAGGGCGTCAACAGGTTTCCCTTCTCTCTCCCAGTGGTATCACACCAATCCCCTCAGAGGCGTCAACAGGCTTCCCCTCCTTTCTCATAGTTTACCTTCGCCTACCGGTCGCGCCACCATTCAGCGAATGAACGCCCAGCAGCGTGGGTGTGGCTAGACTAGCCTCAAGTTACAAATTTCGCTCAAAGGAAAAAAAAAATCATCTGTTTTTTCTTTTCTTCTTTTTTTTTTCACCAGACCCCTACGACACGTAGTGTGGTCCTTAATCTCTATCTTAAACGAATGTCGTCTGGAATTCGTCAACGAGATTTTCGTCAAATAATCACTGGGGTTGGTCAAGTGAATCTCTTTGTCTCCTCAATGCCTACGTGCTTCCGTCGCCGCAATCCGTCCAGGCAACACACTCTTATGATGGCTAAGTCTGAACATAAAACATGTGTTTTTTTCCAAAACCAAATGATATCTCCGAAGGATAGTTAATGGTTTATTCTTTCCCTTCTTTTTCTTTGGGGGTGGTCTAGCTGACCTTTTTCTCGGTCAGTACGTGACCTGATTACAATTATCTCCCAGCTTCTGTTTCGTAGGCCACTTGACCAATTTGAAATTTTCATTATTGCCATGGGCAGATGGCTATCTTTTATTCGCCGCTACGTAGCATAAATTAATTCGACAGATCCAAGATCTTACGAATTTCCTATCTTTTGCGAAAAAAAATACTTTCCTTCGCAAATGAAAATAAAATCTTTACCACTTTTCTTTGTTAAAAAAAATAACATCGCTCAGTATGTATTTTCGTGATAGCTTCTTATCGCCCTAATTATTTCAGCCTCTTCTCGCCTTAATTATTACTCGCTTTTGATTTTCACGCGACTGCTAAATAGTGTCACAAATGTGCTCTTTTTACTTGCAATTAATACCGTTAGATGTTTCCTACTGTTCCTTTCTCTTTTTACATGTCTCCTATAAGAAATCTTTTACAGATGTCTGCATATTTATCCTTTGATATTCCTTTCCAGCATCATGGCTTGTGAGTTAGTTACTTTACTACTGAAAATTAAGTGTTGCGTTAACAGTAGATTTCTCTGTTCTGATGACCCAGTAGGAAATATAAGAATTTTAAAACGATACATTTGTGATCAATACTGGGAGACATTATTATATGCTCAGAGACTGCACGTTTTACAAGAAGCATCAAGAAAGAAAAATACAAAACGCGATAGTATGGGGAAAAAAAGATGGCTGATAATATCACCTAACATTCTTTGGTGAATGTTATCAGCATGTCTAAAAGCTGCTAAATTCTAGTGTGTTAACGATAGAAATAACATTCAGTCTACTAGCCGTTGGCTATACGATACTAAGACACCTTTACTTGTCCCAGATACTTGCCAAAATATATAAACGATGTAATGTCACTCTACATAGGAGTTTCCGGAAGTGAGAGAGAGAGAGAAAGAACAAAGGGTTTGATGTCGACTGATATTTGTCTAAAAATGGCTGCTGTGAATGATTGAAATCAGACGATAAAAACAGTGCTGTTTTGCTTTGTATCTTTGTACTAATACATTATACAACATACGTCTTGACTGTTCTTTTCTTAAAACATTTTCAAAATGATCTGCGTTGTTCACGACATACACCCTTGTGCAAATTAATTGAAATAAAACGAATAATTATGTTATTATTTACTTTTTTTCGTATTTTTTTAATGGAACATGACCTAGTGCACATGTTAGTACTTCGAATGTCGATTCCACGAAGTCTTTCCTTGCAGATTGACCACAGATTCTCGATTGGATCTAAATCCGAAAAGTTTCCGTGCCAGTATATAGTACTTTGATTTGCTTACTGGTAAGACTTGTCAGTGTGTTCCTGCAGCGTTACAATTTTCGACACACAAAGGCCCTAGGACAACTAATCGACAGTCGAGACAAAAATAAAATTCTGATGCAATCATGGAGGACACAATAATTTTCAAGGGCAAACAAATTTCATCATACACCCGGAAAATAGATTCATATTACTGCACATAATTTATCTGAGAAAAATAAATATTGCTTACATCCTTTCACTCCAGGTCTAAAACTGACCGTATGGTGAAAAAAAGGAATCTAAAGCGGCTGTTTCAATTAATTTTCACAAGAGTGTATACTGTGTTTCTTGAATGACATTTACCAACAAGCTGAAGTAACTTGATCTGTTGATAAATGCCGATAGATGCAGTGGTTCTTAAGAAATAGTCAGCATGCCTTGAAAGCATATTGATTAATATTTTTTAATAACCTGACAAGGCCTAAACGCTACTTGTGGTTTAATGATTAAACGCTGAGCAGCACATTTTATGAGGATGTATGCGGAAAATAACGATTAATCCTGGACTTGAACATGTTAGGATTGTAGTGATCCGGGAGGTATCATCTTAGGAGTCGGTTCTATGAAGTTAGCGGTTTGTGTGAAGTGGCTATATGTGTGGAACTTACATCTCAGCAATTGAATACGAAGGGTTCGCTAAAATGTACGTGGCATGGAGGGACTTATGTAATAAACATTTTAACAGAATCTATTTACCATGATTCTCTATCGATCCATGTGATGTTTAGTGCATAAAAGGTTATCCTCACAAGGGTAGAAAGGGTTATGTCTTTCCCTAAAGGCTTTCATACAACGTGATCACTCAAAGAATACTCGTTTTTTTTCTACACAATCATATAGGGAATCATTCTAAAGCATAAAGAAGATTCCATAAGTATAATCTCAGTAAATATTTTATTCCAATATATCTGGTTACTTACTGGCATGGTTTATCTTTGCAAGGCTCAGATAAGACAAAAAATGGGCTATTGCACAAACGGAATTCTCGACAGTTTTTAAAATCGTTTGTAACGCCTTTTATTCGAACCTACAACCCTTTGTTCAAAATTTGAAACGTCGCACGCCTGTTACTATTTTCATAACATATGTCCGGGCGAACTTTCTTTGATTTCACAGAGGACAGACAACAACAGCTATGAAACGCCATGACACATACAATGAGTCAACTTATCCTAATTCTATTCATATTCCTTTGGTCAGGAGTACAGTGCTGTTCGATAAAAGTAACTCACCTGATTTTTTTTACTAAATGATCTCTTCTCCGATGAAACGAAGTTTGAGCTAAATTCAAAGGATAAGCTATCTAAAATCCGAAGAAGAAGCTTTGAAAGCTTTTTGAATTTAGCAGTAAGTACTGTCAAGCATCTGTTCAGTATAATGTTCTGGGGATGCTTTTCTTTTCATAAAACTGATTTCGTAAAACCTATTGAAAAAAAAAACCTCAGGAGCGAGCAGTACAAGAGAATTGTCTGCTCCCTTCTGTTGAAAGGGTGAAACTCGACCCCACACAGCTCATTTTTATGCAGGATAATGCTCACTGTCACAAATCAGAATTGATGAAGGAATACTTTGATGAGAAGCAGGTGAGTGTTATGATATGACCCCGTCCAATCTCCTGACCGTAACCCCATAGAAAACTTATGGGGCATTATAAAGTACAGGCTCTTGAGTAAGCAGTTGAGCAACATGCTAAATTCAAAGAGTTTTCAAAGCTTCTTCTTCGGATTTTAGTTCGCTTATCCTTTGAATGTAGCTCAACTTTCGTTTCATCGGAGAAGAGAACATTTTGTAAAAAAAAAAAAAAATCAGTTGAGTCACTTTTATCGAACAGCATTGTAGATTCCACTCCGTTTGCATGTTCGAACGGACACTTGAAGCCGTTCTTCCCAGATCAATTTCCTGGAACTATGTTATCTAAAAATATTGAGAACGGTGCTTTTTTGCACTGTCCCATCTCAGTTTGTGAATATGGTGACTTATTATTTTATGCTGCAAAGAGTTTAGTAGTAAAGAAGATCTAAGTGAAGTTACTTTTACTTGTGAACAATTAAGAACTACCAATGTACATCCTGGCAATGACCCGAGAGCATCTTAAAGTACTACCGTGTGTAAATCCACTGAATCATCCGAAATTAGGTTTAAACACTACAGTGTATAAAACCATAAATGACTTGAAAATATGTTTAATTGCTACCGTGTGTAAATTCTGAAAATGTCCCTAGATCATATTTACTTATTATCCTGTTTAAATCATGAAATTGACGAGAATGTATGTTTAATTACTACCCTGTGTAAATCCTGAAAATATCTCAAGTGCATGTTTAAGTACAACCGTGTGTAAATACTGAAAATGACCCTAGTGCGTATTTACTTATTACCTTGTTTAAGTCATGAAATTGACGAGAGCGAATGCTTAATTACTACCGTGTGTAAATCTTCAAATAGTCACAAGAGCATGTTTAAGTACTCCTGTGTTTAAATCCTGAAGATGCCCATAGAGCATATTTAATTATTACATTCTTTAAATCATGAAATTAACGAGAGTGCATGTTTAATTAGTACCGTGTGTAAATCTTGAAAAAGTCACGAGAACATGTTTAAGTATCCCCGTGTGTAAATCCTGAAAATATTACTAGAGCCTATTTACTTATTATCCTGTATAAATCAGGGAATTGAGGAGAGTGCATATTTAATTACTACCCTGTTTAAATCTTGAAAATGACTGGAGAACAAGTTTACGTACTCCCGTGTGTAAATCATGAAAATAACCCTAGTGCATATTTACTTATTAGCCTGTGTAATTCATCAGAGTGCATGTTTAATTACTACCGTGTGTAAATCTTAAAAATGTCTCGAGTGCATGTTTAATTACTACCGTGTGTAAATCGTGAAGATCACACTAGAGAATATTTACGTATTAACTTGTCTAAATCATGAAATTGACGAGAGTGCATGTTTAATTACTACCGTGTGTAAATCGTCAAAATGTATCGAGAACATGTTTAAGTACTACTGTGTGTAAATAATGAAAATGACCCCAGAGCATATTTATCTGTGTAATTCATGAAATTGACGAGAGTGCATGACTAATTACTACTGTGTGTAAATCCTGAAAATGACCCTAATGCATATGTAAATCAGGGAATTGAGGGGAGTGCATGTTTAATTACTTTCGCATGTAAATCTTGAAAATGTCTCGAGAGTATGTTTAATTACTACTTGTGTAAATCTTGAAAATGACCGTAATGCATATTTACTTATTGCCCTGTGTAAATCATGAAATTGACATGTGTGTAAATCTTGAGAATAACCATAGTGCAAGTTCAAGAGTGTATAAATCCTAAAAATGTCCCGACAGTCCGTTTTCGTGTTACCCTGTGTTAATCCAGACAATGTCCAGAGATTATATTTAAGTTCCATTTAATTCAAATCCCAACAAAGGCATGTTTAACACTACATCGTATAACCTCTAACAGTGACCCAAATTTATGATTAAGTGCTACAAATTATAAACCGTAACAGGGTCCCGAGAGCATATTTAAGTACAACCCTGTTTAAATGCGAACTATGACCCTGTTCTACAAAGTGATGCTGAGAATACTATGGACTAAACCTGTGAGAAACGGCGAAGTTTTAGAAATAATGGAAAAGAAAAGGAGTCTTATACTTAACATCAGGAAGAGACAGTTGATATTGGTTGGCAACCTAAGGAGGAAAAAGAGCTCGGGAAATTTGATACTCTCAGAGTAGACTCGAGGCAAACGGGATAAAGAAAAACAACACATGAACTACCTAGTGAGTTTGATAAATGAATGGCGGATAAAGGGTTAGGGGAGATAAAAAGTCAGCATTTAATAAGAGCTTCAAAAGAGGGGAAATAGTGGAACGCCATGATCGGATACATCCTGAATTAACAAAGCACATATAAGTAAAGCACTATCCTTAAACAAAGCATATGACCAAGGCCAGTTTCCTTTCAAATTTCTAGTCATGTGTGTATCGGGTTTTTGTTTTTTTAGAAATGTTTTCACTTTACGAATCTTATAAATTCAGTTCTTGGTGTACATTTAGGATGTCTCTTAATCTCAGGTTGATTTTACACAAATTATTCATCTCTTTTTGGTTAAAAACGGACAAGGAAGAAACAGCCACACAATCTTGAAATAAAAGATAGATCAATGCGGGATCTACATTAGCATGGCCAGTCAAATAAAACTAAGTTTTAATTTAATAAGCTTTTCACTCCATTTTAAGGCATCATGAAGGAAACAGGTAGAGAAATTCTTCAGGTCAGTGATTACAGAGTCGTATAACAGAGACATTTAGACACATAAACAATCAAACTAGAGAGGAGTTGGACAGCTTTGCATACACCACATACAAATTTGTAAGGTCCATGTCCTGATGATAGCTCCAAACACTGACCGAGAGTAGTTGACAAACTTTTTAAGTTATTTACACTATTTGATGCCATATTCCCCGGTGTTTAGGCCGTTGTACGCTTTTATCCGCTGGGCCATGTGTCCTCAAGGACATGTGGCTCACTGGATAAAAGCGTTTGCTGGATACCATGACTAGACCAAAGAGTTGTAGTGTTCAATATCTGGCTACTGCAGAGATGAATAGAAACGTGGAGATTTGATTTAAAAGAAGATAACTGAGATATCCGGAAGAAGCCTGATCACATGGAACTAGAATAATTTACCCCAACGAAGGAAAATAAAGTGTTCAATTCGAAATCAAAAACACTTGAAGAAAGCAAGAGCGTACAACGGCTGAAACGTCGTAAATATGGCAACAAAGATGAGGAAAACAGTCCGAACAATGTAAATGAGAAATATAAACAGATATTAGATAAATGAAGAAATACAGTTAAATGAGGTGAAATTATGGGTTATCCTAGTCAGAATCGAACTCACTATCCAGTCATAGTCGATTAGCTAAAGAAGCTAAGCATTACTCCACATCAAAGTGCCGAAAAAGATGCAGCTAAATAGAAGAGATTAATCTTTCCAGCTATTCATTAGTCTGCATGTGTTATCATTGCTCGGCACGTATACTTCATTAGAAAATGTCACCTGGAGGTGTTCAGAAAGTAGACGGCCTATAATCTGTATTTATAACAACACAGTTCAAATAAAATCAATGCCAAACACATTTAATATATTTAAAAATATACTGTATGCCACCGCTGGTAAACAATGTTAACGAAAAGAAATACCAACATGAAAACGAGACCTGATATTAATAATGAAGAACAACATGGCTACTGGCGCCATTTTGTCAGCGATTTCCAAAAGCCGTATTAAAATGGCTGATTTGTTCTCTGCGTGACTAGTATACGCATTATGAAAAATTAGAAAAAAATACAAAACATAATTTACATTTCTGGGTTTACTCCAAACGGTGTAAAAATACAAATTAAAAAGCTAAAATGCGGCGAGTAACTAACATCAAGTAGCGTATGGTCGCCATCTTATGGTGTTATGCTTAACAAATGCGTTTGAACTCTATCGCGGCAATATAATTAACAACTCAACAGAATAAACATTGGATACTTCTACTTTTTTGGAGAATGCTCTATTAAACCTTGTTGAACATATCTTAAAAGCAAAAACCGTTTGTCTTTTGATGCAATTGAGATTGTGTTACATTAATCTTTCTCGTGAGACATCAACATTGTACAAATCTTTTAAAGGCAACATTGTCTAATTGTTAGATTAAGATTTGAACCTTTGCATCTGAGAAATGGTTAAAGATATCTTACTGGAATTATTCTATATAATATATATTCTTAAATGCCTATAATTGATAACAGAAGCCATTAATACTGCTAGTTTTCACTCTCGCGTGGTCATGTGTGACGTCACGAACTGCGACACGATTTTCGCTTCCACGTCTCTTATACACGAGTTAGTCTTTGCTTTGAAATTTTTCATGCAACAAAAACAGACTATTATTAGTTTTTGTCCGTGCATCGGTTAATATATTGAAAAGTCATTGCCATCTTTGATAATGGCTTATGTAAGCCGAAAGCTTTCATTGGATTTAAACATGTACGAATATGGTGATTTCCTTTCGTCTTTCAATGATAATTTTATTAAGCTTATCAGACAATATGAAAGGAACTTACTTAAAATAAATTGATAAAACTTGTCTATATTATTTAATAAAACATGCACTAATGAAACATTGTTGCCTAAATATACACAATATATATATACACAATATATATATATATATATATATATATATATATATATATATATATATATATAAAGAAATATAGTTTTAAGGTATGCTATATTTATGGGATAAAGTGCTCAACATCAGAGATAGAGCGTATGTAAATATAAAGGTGAACATTTTAATATATACCTGAATCATTTTCCAACTTATTCAAGATGATCTTCGTCCTCTAACCTTCTAAAATTTCTGTCTAAAAAGTTACCCCAGAAGTTTCACTTTCAAGTCTTCTTTCACTGCTTCTTGAACTGTTATAGCTGAAACTCCCCTCTCACGTACCAAACGACTTATGGATTGAGTTCGATCTTTTCTAATTGATCTCTTTAGCTCTAAGTTTAAATGATGACTCCTCTTCCTGCTGTGACCTCCTCATCTTGTTTTCCTCTGTACTGCTACATCTTTTAAAAATTATTCACTATTCTCTTGAGGGTTCTGAATGAACTTTGAAGATAAAACCCAGAGTATGAATGTTAATACTATTACTGAAGGCCTCTCATCATTCCTTAGTTGGGAAGTCATAGTGTGGCTGACGATAAAAATGTTTTTAACCTCTTTCTGTCAGAGTGGGGGATTTTCAGTGATTCCTAAGAAATTCTAATCCTCTAATACTTTTACTTTCATTTTAACACATCATCTCAGATATATAGGCAGATATTGTAACAGCATTCAAATCACCTGAATAAGGCCGGTGTGTACAACGGCCGAAAGTTTAGGATAACAATCCGAATAATGTAAATAATGCAAGTAATCATAATACCTCATCTCAGAGATAGAGACAGATGTCTGTTTCTGATGTTAAACATATGTCCATTTTTTGCATTTTCTCTACAAATTCATCTTTGCCCACATTCACGGTTCATGGTTTTCTAAGTGTTCTTCCGGAGAACAACATTTCTGTTGCTACAAGTTTCTTCGTCTGTGAGGAGATTGTCCAGCTTTACCTACGATATAGGACTGATATTGCATAATACTGCAGTCCTCTTCTCTTTGTTGCTCACGAAATTTCTGCGTTTTAATAATTTCGCTTAGCCTTTAGAAGGCATCTTTCCTTATTCAAGTGCGCCTTCGGATATCAGTGTCACACTTTTCATCTTTTGTTAAAACACTTCCCAGATATATAAATTGATTTGACACCTGCAATCTTTCGTTTATATGTTTGGCTGTGCCTTGTGCTAACAACTATGCATTTTGTCTTCTTATAATTGGCGTTTAGTCTTTTCTTCTCGCTTTCCTTCACTACATTCCTTGGGAGATCCTGTCATTTTCTTTCGGGGTTTTCTATAAATGCCGTGTCATCTGCATGTCCTTGTGGAGATATGATTATTTGAAATCTATCCAGAACAGTGGAGGCACGGTGGAGTAGTGGATAGCGGCTCTCTTCGAGGAATATATTGTATTCTCTTACGTGCTAATATCCTAATGAAAGGTATGAAGCCTCTTTTTCTCCGTCCACCCAGCTATGGGTAAATATCAGGAAAAACCGGGCTCTATAGCCTTGGATGGCAACTGGTCTCCCGCAGAAAGAAATGACAACCTACTGCGAGAACAAATATCTGCCTCGTCAGTCATGTATCGAAAGATACATGATCGCCTAAGCGTGTATCACGCATGGCACATAACTAACTGAGATATGGTCTATATATTATGCAAACGTGTTTGATAAATTACGTCACAGAGAACAATTGGAACTTGGTAATCTTGACATTGGGAAAAAGCTTAGAATAATCCAGAACCTATAATGGCAGCAAACCGTCTGCATATGGATAGAAAATGAATCCTTTTCTTCTCTCCCAGGTCAATGGAAAGATTTAGAAATCGGCTGCAAGAAATGATGTTGAATCATCAGGTCGAGAATTCTTCTTGAATTATACTGAATCTTTCCTTCCAACCATCTCTATCAGACATCGCTGTCAACAAGTCCTCCAGATGGCATCCAGAGTCATCTACAATCTGCTCAATGTAAGTGTGATGAGGTCTTCCAACCGATCTTTCATCGAGCAATGCGTACCATAGGAGTGTGTCACTCACAAGTTCTGACTTACTTCTTCAGGAATGACAAGCTAACCGAAGATTTCTCTCTCTTAACGAAACTGAAATAGTAGGAAGGTGGCCATACATGTGTTTCTTTGTTGGTTGTTTCTTCGAGCTGATGTCAAATGTAAGTTGTAAATCCTTGTGAATGTTCCGTCAAGAAATACTTCTTCGTGTTTCGTCAGCGTCCATGTTGTCGAGCCGGACAGCAAGTCACATTGTATGTTGTGGTATATCGAAATATGGCCTTAAAGACGTCCCTCTTAAGATTTTCTGAGAGGAAGGACTTCCAAATGGTGATCGGACCATCGAGGACACCGCAGGGCTTGCCTATGTGGATTTTGATGTATGTCTCCGTTGATTGCATGCTGCTGAAGAGGTAAACAACTTCGTGGAGGGATTTGATGTTATCACCGTTTTTCAAATTCATTTCTCCTTCTTGATTGCAGCTGATAAATTCTGCTTTGTTAGAATTAATGGAGAGACCAATCCCTCTGGCTGTTTCTTCGATGAGATGGAGAAGTTTGGTAGCCTTATCAATTGTGTCTGAAAACAAGGCAAGGTTATCTGCGTAATCTACGTCTGTTATTGTTTTTACTCGGTTACGTGAACTTCTTGCAAGTACAGGCCACCATTTGGAAGATTTCGTTTTTAAAACTAAATGAATTAAAACTTTTTTTTTTAATAATGTATTAATATTAACAAACAACTAAAAAACAATGAAATATTCTCGTTACACTACTTACCTTAACATTTGTTTGTCAAACTTTAAAATGGCGACAGTATTTCTGCTGCATCTTGTATAAAATTGCTATTAATTACACCACCTCAAATAATCGATAAATAAAGAGTCAAAATAACGTTTATATTCCTTTGCCGTAATTGTCTCTATCTAAAAACAACGTACCTCCAACACTGAACAGTATTCTTCCATAAATATAGATCCTTACAGACAAAATATGCGTGTATGTATTTCTACGTGTGTATGTGTGTGTGCGAGATAGAAAGATAGACACACGCGCACAGATAAATTAAATAACATTGAAATGAGTTTCTACATTGAATTCTTCAGGAAGTGTAAACCAATCCTTATCTTTAGATTCAAGACAGACGAATCAAATCAACGTCTGGATGAAAGAAGGCATTAAAATTCGCAGATATTATGACATAAAATATAGCCGAAGATTGAATAACAGTTCCTGCCTGTGAGCAATCAATATCTGGTCCAGATTTTAATGAATTTAATTAATTTAATTAAAATGCTGTCTGGCTAGGAGATCACACATAGTGTGAACTCTTAACTTATAACATTAGAAACACGAGCATAAGTTATTAAAATATCGAAAGCAGTCATATCAGAAAGGAGGATAAAATATTAGGAGGAATATTTCAGATACGTTTGATTTATTAAACCGAAAATAGATTCCAGTTTGAAGCAATTAACAATAGATGGATATTTATTAACGGTCGGGTAGTCTGGGATAAATTAAAATATTAAAGTGAGTAATCTTCGTATGTTGGGATTTAAATCTGTTTATAGAAATTCGACAGGCTGGATAGAAGGGTTACTGCAATGACATTAGGTAAATTGAAGCACTTTATATATATATATATATATATATATATATATATATATATATATATATATATATATATATATATAAAGTGAACATTTCATGCTAGACGCAATCGTCACGGTGGCCTGACGATTGCGCCTAGCATGAAACAGCCTGTCGCCTCTGAGTGTTGACTTCAATGTTCACATTTATATTAACCTACGCTCTATCTCCGATAGTGAGCACTTCATCCCAGAAATATAGCGCACCTTAAAACAATATTTCTTCATATATATATATATATATATATATATATATATATATTTGTGTGTGTGTGGATGTATATTTGTGTGTGTTTGTACGTGTGTGTGTGCCAGCTATGGGTAAATGACAGGACAGACTGGGTTCTGTAGCATTGGATGGCAACTTGTCTAGGAGAAAGACAACTCTTAATTCAGAAATTGCGGAGAGTCATTTTCGGAACTTGTGGCACATAGTGCACAAGGTCTCTGTATTTGACCCTTTAAAAGCAAAATTTTTAGGGGAATTAATATATATATATAAAGTCGTTTACCGACAGACTCTTTCGCAGTTCTTTAGTGTAGCTAGACATACGGTTGCCTCAAGGTACGATCGAAACCCGACTGAATTGGTGTAAGCCGTACATTCTACCACTAAGCCGTTGGCACACGGTCGGAATAAAGGTGAATTTTAGCGTATTTATTTTTAGATAGACACACACAGTTACCGACAGTGAATCAATTCGCTTTTGCCGAAGAGTCTCGCTATATCAGTCACTGTTTATAAACCCACACATCTTTCCCCAGAGAGCTGAACTGAAATTAATTTTTCAGTATCATATATATATATATATATATATATATATATATATATATATATATATGTTATTTTTATAGATGCAATTACTTAACTTAATGTCCTATATATAATAAACATATTAACATTTACCAGTTTGAATGAGCGAGAAATTTCATAGAAAATATATATTCTCCGACAGGAATCGAACCTGTATCCTAAAGGCAACTGTCATATAGCCTGACGTACTGTACTATTTAACTATAGAGGAAGGAAACATTTAATATATAATATATATATGTGAAATTTATTGGTCATTCAGGCGGCTAAATATTGCTAAGACTGTTTATTATAAACAGAGTATTTACTTAAATATTTTTATCTATAAAAATAATGCATGAAAATAATTGTCTGACTTAGTGCATTTCATAATATATGTTGTCTACGTTAAGCAGATATGAGCATTCTAGAAAAATCATGGGAAATTTGTAGTTTAAAAGCAGTAATTCGACCTTGCTAACAAGAATCTTCCTCTATAGTTAAATGGATGCAATATATATATATATATATATATATATATATATATATATATATATCAGTATCAACCTACGGAGAGCCACTAAAACACAATTGGTTAAAGAGTGTCGAGGGAGTAGATTAGAAACAGTAGTAATGAGCAGAAAAAGACAGAGGAATTCAGGAGGAAAATAGATGGCTTTTGATATTGCATATACATTTTTGCAGATTAAGTTGGCTGAAAAGCATGCATCCCGAACCATAAAACTTACGACTAGACCTTGCAAGCTAAAAAATGGACTCTCCCGTCGATTTCAGACGTATGAATATCCAACAACATCATTCAGTTTTTCAAAAACATTGCGCATGCGCGAAATTAAATATAAAAATGCTACAATTTACCATTCATGTAGATACAGAAGGCCGCTGAAACTAATTTGCGAGATACAAAAATGAATAATAATAATAATAATTATATGATATTACTAGACCGTTAAACCAAAGAGAGGCATGACGGGGAAAGATGTAAAAAATAGAAACTTTCGGACACGCCTGTTAAACTTTTGCGGCGCGGAAGTTTTCTGCTTCTGTTATATGACTGAAGAAATCTAATAGTTTTGGGTTAATTTTTCTCAGGCTTGTGAAGAGTTTTAGATGGATTTGGAGGAAACTGAATACATTGTGTATGCCTATATTTCAATTTAAACCTAGAATATGTATACTCTTATATAGAAAGTGTTCCTGAATTTAATTCGTTCCTGAAGGCCGTTCGTAACCCGAAATGTTTTTAAACCGAAATTATTTTTTCAGCACTCAATGTCGAGAGAAAAAGTCAGAGTACGATAAAATTGGAAAAAAAAAAAAAACAGCACAACATACGAATGTGTACAACACGGATTTCGACTTAGAAATTATTCCATTCGGGTTAAGTCGATTCGGGAACCAACATTTTGTTCGACAACCGAAGCATTTTCACGTTAAATTTTGTGTTCGAAAACCGATTTGTTCTACATGTGAGACGTTCGAAAACCGAGGTTTCTCTGGATATATATATATATATATATATATATATATATATATATATATATATATATATATATTGTGTGTATTTAGGCAGCATCTTTTCAATGATACACGTTTCATTAAATAAAATACATAGACAACACTTGGCTATATTATTTAATGAAAAGCGTATGAATATATATAAAGACATTTTTATGTTTATACATTCTTTATATAGATACAAATATTTAAGTAAATGCTGTTTATAATAATTAGATTTAACACTACTTACTGACCTGAATGTCCGAGAAATTTCATAGTAATTATGCGTCCTCCGATAGGAATCCAACTTGTATCCTATACGCAACCGTCATATAGACTGACGTCCTTTTACCGATTTCGCCACAGAGAAGCGTTACGGTCATCAAAGTCGATTTTACTGTTTTTAAACTACAATTCTCCATGATTTCTCTCACGTACATTCATATCTGCTCGATGCGTATCCCAGTGGAAATATTCTGGCCGGTAAATGTTGTTAGTATTGTTTATTATAAACAGCACATTTACTTTAAATATTCATATCTATAAAAAAAGAATGTCTAAACATAAAAATGTCTTAAAATAATTGTCGGACTTTGTCCATTTCATAATATATATATATATATATATATATATATATATATATATATATATATATATATATATATATATAACCTATTTTGATCGTAATATTTCGGCTAGCAGTTTTTATTGCTTTCTTGAGATATTTGAATTAATATTGCTTTTCTGCTGGACTAATATCTAGAATGACAACGGACAATCTATTAATTTGGTGTCTTTGAAACGAAGCATTGTCTTACAATATCATGAACTTTTCAATGTCGTTTTCTCACATAGTAACATATGTGAGAAAACGACATTATTTTTGCACCAACCTAATAATTATCCTTTGCATTTTTTATCATTTTAATTAACTTTGAAATAACATATAATTTTGCAGCGTTCATTATTAGCATATAGTATTATTTGTCTCCCCACCCCATTTCTATGTCCAGGTAATTTCTATCTATCGCTTACCTATCAGTTCCAACCAATGTAGCTCTTTATTAATCATTAAATTCAAATTATCAGTTTTCATACACTTCTTAGTTCAACATAATTTATTACATTTGCTTAATCCTGGTATTTTTTTTAATTCTTCATTTATTTAGCAAAGATTATTTCAACTATTTCAATTTTTTAATTAATATAATCTTAAAGCATTTCATATTTATGGGTTAAACTGCTCAATATCAGATATAGAGCGTATGTAAATACAAAAGTGAACATGAAGTCAATAGTCAGAAGCGACAGTCTCTTTCATACCTGCTGATTGCTTTTAGCATGAAACATACATTAAATCTTATATTTACATTAGCTCACTCTCTCCACACACACACACACACACACACACACACACACATACACACACACACACATATATATATATATATATATATATATATATATATATATATATATATATATATATTTGCGTGTCTAAGTTTCTGAGAGAGTTGCGTTTAACCACTGCTTTGTGGGAGTGACTTCCACGAGGATGCTTCCCTGACCATTAAAAACTTGACTGGTTTCAGTCTAGGCTGATCTGTTATTTTCTTCACATGTCCGCATAAACTGTATTTCTTACTCTATAACGTTTTACCCGGTGTGGCTATCGGACATTGTACAGACTGTACATCATCGTAAAAAGAATGTAAAATAATGAGACGTCTTAAGTTCTTCAGTGTTGAAAAAAGAGCAATCAAGGACGACTCTCCAGTCGTTGGGGAAATGTCCGATTTTCCTCGATTGCTTTTGCACTTTTTTCGTAACTTTTTAAATGCACTTCCGGACGTTGGCGGCCATGGCTTTCCACAGATCCAGTAATCTTTCATTGGTTGGCATCTGAAGGGGAAAGAGACTCATCACCATTATTGTTTTTGAAACAACGATATTTCTTGACAAAATCGATGTAGTAATTTCCCCGTTACTATCTCCGAGATTTGGGAAATCAGAGTTGACCCTCTTTTAAACTGGGTTCCACCCCTACAAATCACGCTCATTTATCCAGCTATTCAGCTACAGTGAGAAGAGATGTATTCATAACTTTCTCACAAGAGCGCAGTCTACTTTGCTAATTGAACCATAAGTGGGTAGGTTAAAAAGAGGTAGGTACATACCTTTCCTCTGCAGCCCGAGTTCAAACTCGAATGCAACAGACAAGGTTGAAATTTGAATTCGGCTTGCCGATTTCATTTTCTTAACTAATAACTGTTACGCAACCTGAAGGCAATGGTAATATTAACCGTTTCCCTCTCAGGAAACATTTAGTAATTCATTGACTGATCATCCATTCCACAATATTCAAAGAAGTATGGATATTGCATCGGCGTCTCTCTCATCAAAAGCCATCTTAACCAATGATCTTGAAAAAGGGTTGCTGAAAACTGAGTTTAGATATTTATGAACGTGCTTTACACCATGCAGAGCATCCATATTAAATTTTGTTATTAAATATACACCATTATTGAAAGGGGTACGATGGAGTATCGTCTGGGATTGAGGTATCGGAGAGCCGAGTTCGAATTCCAGTCGAATCCAATATATTCACTTACGTGCTAATAGCTTTGGCAAAAGTATTAATCCTCTTCTTAACCCTCCATCTATGAGTAAATAGCAGGACAGACCGGGTTCTATAGCCTTGGATGAAGACTGGTCTAGGAAAAGGATAACTCTGAATTCAAAGCCTGCAAAGGGTCTCTTGGGGACCTTGTGGCATATAGTGGACTAGGTCTCTATATTCGGCTCTTCAAAAAGTGTGGTTGGTTCTGCACAAAGCCTTCACCACTATAATCTAATCATATGTGCTGGTGTCTGACTGACGGTTCCTAGCAACTGAGCAACCTGACCCTCATAAGTCGAATACGACGGCTGAGTTCACCATATATTCACTCAAGGTGGAGGCTTACTACTTAATCAGGTGGGTGGGATTGAGTTAAGAAAAGGAAGTAAGGAATTAATAAGAATCAGATAAATAACTGAAGCCAGATTTGAATATGTTAATATCGTAGCGTTCGTTGAAGCATCACCACCGGGAAGGGTTCCACAAAGATTTCGACATATCACAACATACAATGTGACTTTTTCAGAATTGTTTGTCTTTTGAATTCCGTTGTAATTTACTTATCGTTATGTTCGCTGGAATTAAAGAACAATGTCTGTCTGTTATTTCGTCATAAAAGCTATTGCACATCCGGAAAAAAAATTGTTGATAAAATGTTCATTGTTTGTTTGTTTCTTTTTAAAATTCAGTCGTTTCGGTCAATAACAATAATAGTATAACAGTCACATTTTTGCTACTTGGAATATTAAATTTTGTAATTAATTATACACCATTATTGAAAGGGGCAAGATGGAATATCGGCTCGGATTGAGTTATCGGAGTGGCGAGTTTGAATTCCAGTCGAATCCATTATATTCACTTACGTGCTAATACTCTTGGCAAAGGTATTAATCCTCTTCTTCTCCCTCCAGGACAGACCAGGTTCTATAGCCTTGGATGGCGACTGGTCTAGGAAAAAGGATAACTCTGAATTAAAAATCTGTGTAGGGTCGTTTGGGGGGGGACCTTGTGGCACAGGTCTCTGTATTCGGCCCTTCAAAAAGTGTGGTTGGTTCTGCACAAAGCTTTCACCACTATAATCAAATCATGTTCTGGTGTCTGGCTGTCGGTTCGCTGGGACTGAGCTGCTTGACTTGAATACGACGGGAGAAGTCCATCAACTATCAATAGTTTATAGTCTGGTAGACATATATTTATACTGTTATACAAATGAAACACATGCATCACTAAATGCAACGCTTAAAAAATCAGTGAACTATTTCCAATTGATTTTGTTGCGTTGCCCTGGTTCGAGTGGTCTTGTGCGACGAAGTCAATTCGATAGTTAATTTGCATTCTCCTCTCGCAACACAGGAAATTTTAACTTAACTATTTTATTGACGCTCATGCCGACATATTCTGTCTAACCAGTGGGAGTCGTTTCTCCTCACTGAGAAGCCATTTAAGACACGAAAGTGAACACGTCTTCATTGCTTGATGGTTCAGAAACAACTAACTGAAAAAAAAACCTTTCTATCTTTCTCATTCCCACGTTGCATCACCCTATCAAAATCTATTTTGTCTTCTGTTTGTCCCCAAATGTCAACCTCTGGAAGTCTGAGATAACTTTCCCCTAAAGTAATATTCTGCTAAACTATTATTTAACTTTTTGTTCTTATTATTGTTGAGATAATTTTTTTAACCAATCCCTTTTTACCTCTAATTTTTTCTTCTTCTTTTGTGAGGCGTGTCCTCTCAGGACGTTGGCTGTCATGGCTCTCCACATTTCCCAGCCCTTTCTAGCTCCATGTGCATTTTATCTTTTTGTTATCTCTGCAACTCCATGTTCTGCCAACAATTTACACAAACTTCTTAAGGAGGTTTTATTTTGCTCTCAGTATGCCTTGTCAGTGTTAAATTTTCCAAGCCCTCTTACCTCAATATGTGCACTAGAATTATCCACTGTCTCATCCCGATGTTAAGAATAAGTACCATTTTATTTTCATTGCTAACATATCGGATTCTCAATATTCTTCTGTAGAACCCAATTTCCGTTGCAGCATGTCGTGTCTTCATCTGTAAAACATTCACACCAGGTTCACAGAAAACTTATAAATGCTTGTGAAATTTCTTATGAAATCCGCTTTACTTAGAATTTCATATTTAATCTTATTTTAGTCAAAGACAAATCTGTCTAGTTTCATTTGCCTACACAATGTAGTTAATAGGATATTTACATCTCAAACGATATAAAATTCGTTCTTTCAAAAACATTTTTTGTGAATGCTCTAACTTTAGGTCCTTAGGCCTGGCATTGGATGGTCAACAATAAAAAAATATGGAAAGATTAAGAGAAAAATATAGTTTTTGTAACAGAATGGCCTCAAATTTAAAAGCCAATTTTTATTTTTAAGAGTAAATAATATTAAAACGAAACTTTTTTATGAGATATGTGAAAATAAAGTAGAAGTTTGTCTGAAGAAAGGATAAAACCACTGGGAACAAGAAATGCATTAAAAAAAAAATACTGGTGATACCAGGAAGTAAACTAAACTGGTGATAACAACAGAAGTCATAAATAAGTTACACATAGTCGTACCTCACTATCGAGAGAAGCTGCATTTAGCGAGAATTTAAATGCAATTTCTGACCTATTTGGCTTTACATTTAACAGACAGACGCCAGTCACAAAAACAAAAAAATGTGTCCAATAATGAAAGATCAAAGGACAGGATGAAGAGAATAAATCTCATGACGAAGGCGAAAATCAATGTAAATATTTGAGATTTCAAAGTAAACTTAAAAAGATATTGCTAATTAAGAATGATAAAAAAGTAAATAAATAATTGGATATTATTCATTTGAAGTCATTTTAAGAATTCTTTGAATATCTATCTAATCCAATATTACTATGTATGTATACATGTATAAATGACAGAATGCATTATATGGACGAGTCATTAGAATGGTTACTTTCTGATATTGAACCCAGGGTTCGACTCTCATCATAGTCGAATTATCAGAAAAGTGACTTCCTGAAGATTTAATTAAAAATAGAGCATTTACTTAATTAAATGTAACTATAAAAACGTATCAAGGGAAAATATATTAAATAATTGTCTTGCTTAATCCATATATATAAAGAAATAATCATATATAGAATCAATCAGCAATATTAATAAGATTAATGGCGAAATCAATTCGCTATTAGAACATAATGTATGCATTAAAATACTGTTAATCCATTGAATGATGTGATCCTCATTTATTTCCCTCTTTACCTACTCTTCCACCCACAAGCCAAGGGGCCGTGCACTTTGAAGTGACCCAACGCGAGAATGACCTGGTTCCAAAATTTCGCAGTTATCAGGCGTTTGACCATAAGTGAATTCCAGGCACCATCAGGGTCTCCTGCTGCGATTCACGTGATCAGACCATACTAAACGTGATTGAACTTTTGGCCATCACGCAAACACCGCGTGATTTGCGCCTCATCCTCCTGCGTACCTGGTCAAGGACGAAGAGGAACCCACGTGACTGTCTTTGGGGACAGCAAAAATCTAAAGAAGGATTTTCAGTTTCCCTCTGACCAGTGGCAGATGAACGTCGCTGGGCAGCTCGTCGCAATTCCAAATAGACTGCCCACTGAGATGAAGAAGACAGCAAAGTCTGTCGACTAGAGATGAAAGGAAAGCTATGAGATTGAATCGACCCAACGAAACGCCTGTACGAAATACTGTGTACATCGAACATTTGCGAAAGAAAAGGAATCCAGGAAAATTGCCGGTGACCAAAATATTGTTTCAGCATAAGAACTCTCGCTTCGGTGAATCAGAACTTTGTGTGAAAATATCAACTCGACTGAAAGATAAGTTGATTCTCTTGGTTTGGTCTGTTTTTATATATGTATGTATTCGCTCGCGCCCTCTGTTCTTTAATGTTCCCCTTCCCCTTTGTTAAATGGATGTTACATTTTTTTTTGTTCTTTACCTGTTTATATATTTATAAATAAATGTTTTATTTTGAAATCCATCGTCTTGTGTATTTTCTTCGTTGATTCCCTTGTGTCGCTTCCATTTCTGAGTGAAGACCGAGAAAAGATCACATGTTTTCCTTTTTTTTAAACCCTTGATTCATCTATATGCTACAAGTTCGTAACAATATATATATCTATCTATCTATCTATCTATCTATCTATCTATCTATCTCTCTCTCTCTCTCTCTCTATATATATATATATATATATATATATATATATAAAGAGAGAGAGAGAGAGATTGTAGTAATGTCTATTTTATACAGCTTTCATTTCACACGTAGAAGATGGTTATATTAGGAGGTACTTTTTTCACCAATTTTTATAAGTTTGCTGTGAATCTGGTAGTGAATATTTTACAGACGAAGATGCTATATGCTGCAACAGAAATGGGGTTCTACAGAAGGATACTGAGAATCCCATAGTTTAGTAATGGAAATAAAAGGGTACTTATACTTTACTTCGGGAAGAGACAGTGGAAACATCTAGTTCACATATTGAGGAAATAGGGCTTGGAAAATTTGACACTGACAAGGAATAATGAAAGCAAAAGTAAAATCTTCTTAAGAAGTCTGTGTAAATTGTTGGCAGAACATGGAGTAGGGGAGATACCAAAAAGATAAAATGCACGTAGAGCTAGAAAGGGCTGGAAATTGTGGAGAGCCATGACAGTCAACGTCCTGAGTGTACACGCCTCACAAAAGAAGAGAAAAATGAAGAGGAAGAAGTGGATTGGTTAAATAAATTATTTCAACAATAATAAGAACCAAATGTTAAATAATAGTTTAGCAAGATATTACTAAAGGGAGAAGGTATCTCGAACTTCCTGAGGTTGACCTTTGTGGTCAGATGGAAGACAAAATCAATTAGAACTAATAACCCTAGATTGAAAACGTTAAGATTATTGTGAACGGTGAAAGATCTTGGTATTCCGTTCCAGAGAGCAGTGGTTCACAGGAAGAAGCTGTTCCAGTGGAAGTTACTTCTTCCCAATGGAAAGCAGAGGGAATATTGCTGTTATCTACAATGTGAGTAAGATGGCGTATAATAGCCGTGAAGGTTAGAAATCGCACAAACAAGGAATGTATTTCGTCCGACCACATTCCGGTGAAGTATCGATCGCGTAGTGAGAGCTTTTCTAAAATCTCCCCTGTGAGAGAGCGTTTGGAGAGTAGAAAATTAATTTTTCACCCACAAAGACTCGCACAAGGACTTGGAGACCGTTTTGGACTCTGCTTTGACTTTAATGTGTACAATGAGCATCTCACAACAGTACTACAAAAACCCACACACAGACACATATACATACATACATACATGCATACACAAACACTCACAGATATATATATATATATATATATATATATATGTCATTTATCCGAAAATTATAGCATACATATGTCATAAAGTCACTACAAAAATAACCATTTTGTTTCCACACGTCTGAAAAACTACAATCACTTGATAAGACACCAGAAGTGTTAGAAAAATGGCTATGTTTGTAGTGATTTTATAACATATTTATGTTAGAATTTTCGAATAAATAATTATAAATGCTCTACTCTGTATTGTGCACATTTTATTGAGCACTTTTTTATTCCATATACACCAATCCTATGATTATATATATATATATATATATATATATATATATATATATATATATATATATATATATATATATATATTTGATGTGTTTGAATAAAAACAGACCACGTTAAGGTTCCATGTAATAAATTATTTCACCATAACCCCTTTAAAAAGGCTCTGGATCATCAAACTTTACTTCCAAAAATTGAAATGAAAAATGAAAAGAAATTCACACATTTTTGACGGACCTCATCAAGTATACGTAAAATTAACGAAGTGAGGAAGTGAGGTGGGAAAGAGGATATGAATGTGTCATATGTAGCATTTCAAATTCTTATTTTTAATTTTTAACTCCAATGTGTCGGTTAGATGTTGTTCGAATTTATTGTGTCTAGTCTCAAGATATAGATGGCTAAGGAGTGGAGGGGTGGAGACCAGCTATAACGGAAGAAGCTACACTACTTTCACGAGGACAGTTTTTCTTTCAAATTTTTTAGACGCTGTTAATTCGCGTTACTTTAACGGGCATGTTTGGGAGGTTAAAGTTTTTTCTGTATCTAAATGTTTAAATAATCTACGAAGAAATTAATTTGAAATTCGGCGGTTTTTTGATATTTTCTATGAAATAGTCGATTAGAAAAATTCACAGATAGTACATTGAAAGAGTAATCTATTTTATATTTAGTAATCTTATGAATTAATTTATTTTTATCTTTTATTAATTAGTAAAAAAAAACCTATGTATATTCCCATATTTACACATATACATCTGCAGAGAAAACGCATATTCATATATCTTCATACATATCTCCACATACACTTATACTTACATATATATACATATACATTTAAAGATACCTGTATATCCATATACATCTACATATATACATATATATATGTATTTTTCCACATACATACGTACATATACATACACATATACACACACATATGCATACATACATACACACATGCATATATATATACAAACACATACATTCATATATACATAATATGCAGCATATCCATATACACACACATAAGTTAATTTGCACTTACACATATCTACACACGTACATGTCTCTATCCTCATGTTCACCCATGCACCCACTTATGCCTGCGTTCGAATACTCTCTCAGTATTTAATTACATAATCCATATCTTTACACATATAATATTACCCGTTCTTTCATATTTATGGCAAAATATATAGGTACCTATCTAAATGTACACCCCAACACTATATAAAAAAACCCAAAAAAAACCAAACCTGCTTCTTATTCCATATAAAGATATATACATGTACATATCAACAGGTGCCTCAGTGTTCAAGCACATTACCATAGTTGTATACATATAGTCATGTGTTGGTGTTCATGTGTGCATAGTAATATTTCTAAAAACAAAAGGGAATAAAAAAACACTCAAAATTGCTCTTATTATATGATTATTTTTCAATGTATTTGCTTAGGTTGAGATTGTTTTTGTGTCGGCATTTAAAAATTAGTTCACTGTGTTTATTCAGTAGTATGTCTGGAACTTTATGTTTGATTATGAAGATTTTCTCCTTTAAACATAAGTTACATCTGTCTCTAAAGTTTTTGGGAGTTCTGGCTCTTGATATTATTTTCCACTTTATTTGTGGGGTTAGGCCACTCTCCAACAGATTCCAATAATGAATAGATAGTGCCGTTTGTTTTGTTTTTTTGCACTTATTTTTGAAGGATTGGCGATGGTTGTATAGTCTGTGCTTCAAATTTCCCGCCGATATTCCTAAATATATCTTTTTCTCCTCAACTTTTTCTTTGGGGAAAATTGTCGCTTCATATATTGCGTTCTCTGCCATGCATATTCCTTCAACTGGGCACTCTGTTCCTGTTTTGCAGTTGCATGTTGATTTTTCTCTTCTGGTTGTATCCTGATTTTGTTTTGGATTATCATGAAGCTCTCTCAAAATTTTACAATTTTGTGAGCTAATAATTCTCTCCATATTAGCCATGCAAGAATAGCTAATTTTTAGATTCATCTTGTTGAATATTTTTTTTCAGGGATGTATTTTTGCTAAAATGTTTATCTATCAGTTTTATAAAGTATTTTTTCTATATTAATATTGGAGATGCTACAAAAAGGTGGGTTGAACCATATAATTTTCCTTTTCCTATTTTTGGGTTTAGTGGATTTTTATTTACTGACTTATCTATGTAATTAAGAGTTTGTTTAAAATTACTCTTAAATAGGGCTTTATTGTATTCCGATTTACTCTGGTTAAAATGGTTTTACTGGAGGAAAGTTTATTTATTCTTGCATTTACTGTATTTGGGATTTGTTTAATTATTGATTTCTGGTGATTGGAGTGGATACTTATATATATGGGTGATTGGTTTTCCCTTTGGAAGGGTTTATAAGTGTTATTGTTCAGATTGAATGTAACGTCTAGGAAGTTTACTATTTTTAAGTTGGAAGAAATCTCGATTTTAAACCCTAGAAATGTGAAGGCCCTAATTATTTTCTTTTGTAGTTGGGATGTCAACGGACCATTGGTATCAGGTACAGCAACTAACCCGTCATCTCTGCATAGTCCTATATTTTGAGGGTCAAGGAATCTACTTAGGATATCTAAAATGTATATACCTATTAGGTCAGCTATTCGAGCTGAATCAAATGATCCCATTGGGACATCAAAGTTGTTTCTGTCTTTTTTAATCCAAGTAGTGTTGTTCAGTTTATATATATATATATATATATATATATATATATATATATATATATATATATTAAAGACATTTTTATGTTTAACGTTCATTATATATATATATATATATATATATATATATATATATATATATATATATATATATATATACATAAACAGTCCGAATATCGAATAGAGAGGGGGTGCAGCGTTTGGCATCTTATGAAAAGTGACTGAAAACCATTCCACGGGTTCATCCCTCGCCTTGTGAGTGAAATTGGTTAAACGGAACTCTTAGAATTCATCGATAGCATGAAGTCACAAGTCATTGTGGCCGAGGCTTTGAACGTACTTCCCTTATTCAAATAGTTGATCGCACTAAAATTTCAAATTTTATGATAGCATTAAATTATTAGGTTGGTGCCAAACTAAAGTCTTTTTCTCACATAGTAACATATGTGAAAAAAACGAAATTATTTTTGCACCAACCTCATAAAAGCATTAGTTCTGTTTAATCTTCAAGCTAATTTTCAAATCAATCTCTCTCTCTCTCTCTCTCTCTCTATATATATATATATATATATATATATATATATATATATATATATATATATATATATATATATATAAAAGAAGAGATGTACCGCAAACGAACGTTTTTGGTTGTAATGCGGATTTTTTTTTTTAAATATTATGCTTTATTTTCCCTAATAATACTACACGTGTTTCTGGTCTCGTCTGGCACCGTCTTCAGGTATAATATTCACATATTCTTAAAAATAATTAATTTTTTTCTTTATGTTTTTCGATGTTATATATTCTCGATATGAGACCTTCTCTAACACAAAAACAGAGAATGCCTCATATCGAGAATATTTAACATAAAGGAAAAAACATTAATTATTTTTAATAATGTGTAGAAATCTCCGCATTTTACCTGAAGCCGGTCGCGAGACCAGAAACACGTGTAGTAAAATTATGGAAAATAAAGCATAATACTTTTTTTTTAAAAAGTCCACATTACAACCAAAAACGTTTATGGTACCTGTCTTCTTTTTTATATATACACTTTTCTCTCGTTGGAACCAATATAACATCTTTCTTATATATATATATATATATATATATATATATATATATATATATATATATATATATAATGAAAATATAGATGTAATCCGAAATATGTTTTAAGAAATGTGTTATTGTTAATTGTAAGAATTTTATTTGGAGCGTGCGGTCACAACGCTAAGGTTGAATTTTTAAATTTTAAGATTGTGCGTATTTGTAGTAATATGGTAATAGAAGAATTCTTTTGTACTGGTAGGTTTTTCAGTGAATGCGGCATGAAATAAATTGTTCAATAAATACAGGAATGCCATAGTTAATGTCCGAACGTTGTACGTTGGATCACTTAATATCATGTATGGGGTGCAGAAAAAAAATTCTTAAAATTAACAATAACACATTTCTAAAAACTTTTTTTCGGATTACATCTGTATTTTCGTTGTCCTGTTATTACCGAGAAATAAAAAACAAAAACAAATCTGTTTCCATAACTGATGATGTCTGTATGAACAGATGAAAGTTTGTAAAAAACTAAAAAAAAGACCTTATGCAACTGGAATTTATAAACAGGGATCATAACATTCATCTACATGTTCGGGGTTAATGTATTTTATTAAATTTGTTTGGGAGGATGTATTCTCGCCATTTAAATCATTAACTTCTATATCTGTTTTTTGTATGAATGTTTCATTCAATGTAAATTGAATACTTGATATATACATACATACATACATACATATATATATATATATATATATATATATATATATATATATATATATATATATATATAATTAATTATATATTATATGCGCGGTACTTATTAGAAAGCGCTCAATATCAGAGATAGAGCTAACATATTTGGTTGGATTGATGTGAGTTTGTGACCCTGGGTTTCACGCGTGAAACCCAGGGTCACAAATTCACATCACTCCAACCAATATATATATATATATATATATATATATATATATATATATATATATATATATATATATATATATATATATATATATATATGAGTTAGGATCTAATATAGATCAAATATGGGTCGGTGTATAAGAAGGTGATAACATAAAGAGCGAGTAGAAAACATTTAGTAATCTACTCTCAGCGAATATGAGATATAGAGTAAGAGAAGAAAGAAATTATGGTATTTTTACTTTTGTTTTGTTTCATTATCAATCATGTTTTTTTTTTTGTGCAACGTTAGAATAATTTGTGCCATTCCTAATTTAAAACATTATATCACATCACGAACTTGTAATGAATTAATTCTTGAAGCATCAAATTCTGTTTATCTAAACTAAATGTACAAACGTTTCCAATTCAACATAAGGAAAACACCAACAAAAATAATGTCTTCTAGACAGACAAACGCACACTGACACATCCGCATTTACAGATACGATACACATTATCATCTTATTCCTGCATAGATAAACTAGTAGGCTTATACGTGTATTTATATTTTGCAATATTTACGGTTTTTCAGGTAGGTTTGCAATCCGGAATTTTCTTGAAATTTCAGATGCGCGCGTCATCTCTCTTTGTCAGATTTATAAACGTTTTCTATTTGTTCTTCATCTTACCATACCTATCTATAAATATATATAGAGAGAATAGCCTAAATCAAATAACTAGATATTAGTAAATGTATATGTGCGCCCTAGCGGGTATACACAGGTAAGTAAATAAATATTTACCAAATTTACTTTAAGGTGTGAACAGTGCTCGATGTGGTTAGACAGTGCTAAGAAATATATATTAATAAATATACATATACCTACCTTTGCGGTACGACAAGTTTGATTGTTTACCTACTCATCAGGCACGAGAAATAACTTATGATTGTAAGACGGGGTTATCTGCTGTCTATGTAGATAAACTACTAGCAGTGATTTACCTACTTCACGCCGCTGGAGATATTTTGTTTATATTATAAAGATTACCATTTCATTTTCAACATCCGTTTGGTTGTTACTCATTCAGTTACAATTTCTAGAATACAATACTTATTAATTGTAATTTAATTGAAAGCTAAATGATTAAATTTATTATTTCCAGTAAAATATTCTGATGTATTTCAGATAGAAATTATATCGAATGGATTATCAAATAACTGCTCTACTTTTGATTTTTTTTAAAGCGGTCATTTTCTTAATTGTAAGAAATTTGTAAACAAACAAATTTATCGGTTTTAAAAATATTTCACAATTAAATTATAGATTTGTGACACGTTATATGAGTAAAATTAGAAATGTTAAAGTTAAATTAATTTGATTGAAATAAATATTACTTACTTATAGCATAAAGATATTTAGCCAAATTTTCGAACGTGCTAGAAAGCAGTAATAAATTTCCCCACCCAAAAATTAATTAGCACTTTCCGCATAATAACATAAACTTTTTGCTGACAAAACTGTTTTTATTGACTTTGGGGCTTTTTTTTCATCACGCTATGCTGTTTTTTACGCAACTAAATGGAGATACATACATACATACATATATATATATATATATATATATATATATATATATATATATATATATATATATATAATACTCAGTCACTCCCTAATGAGCAAAATGATAACACAAACCCATTGTAATATACACGCTTACACATATCATACTCACTCACTCCATAAGGACCAACTTACACACACATTTCAATGAGACACATCCCCTTTCCAGGAACCAATAAAACTGTCAAATTGACGAAGAGAATTCGGAGCAGCATAAATCCATTCAGCTCTTATCTTAAATAACAAGCCTATAAGAGACTGACCAACACAAGGAATGATCAATATTCATGTTACAAAAATAGAAAATAAAACACAAATGAAAACTACAGACAAAAGTTCATTTTCTCAATCAAGAGATTCATTCATTTTTGTAGTTCACTGCTACCAGCAAGCAGAAAGTTATTTTCCCCTGATGATGGCCATGTTGGTCGAAACTAGTCGAGGAATCTAACTGAAATAATAATAAAAACGAAAGAATATTAATATACAACCTAGTGTGTCTGAAGATTTTAATTTTTTAATATTTTTTATTGTTCAAATAATTCTCTCTCTCTCTCTCTCTCTAGATATATATATATATATATATATATATATATATATATATATATATATATATATATATATATATATATATATATAGGGAGAGATAGCTAGCTAGATAGATAGATAGATATAGATATTTTGAACAATAATATATATCTATATATCTATATACATCTATCTATCTATCTATCTATCTATCTATCTATCTATATATATATATATATATATATATATATATATATATATATATGGGGAAATATATGATGCATTAGAAAAATAAAGATTTTGTATGATGTGTTTCGTATTTTTGGACATCTAACTAAGTTTGCTTATGTCAGTGCGACTAAACATGCGCAAGAACGAGAGACGCTGGGAATTAAAAAAATATTGTTTTCAATATATATATATATATATATATATATATATATATATATATATATATATACAGTGGGGGGAATAAATATTCGTACACTTGAAAAATTGTAATTTTATAAATGTAAAATCCTTAACTAAAACAAATTTTGATACATCTTGTGTGTAAAGATACATTTTATTAAAGAATATTAATAAACTTATTTAATTCTTATTCTAACAGAAATTAATGCATTTCTTTAATTCTAACTGGTGAAAAAAGTATTCGTTCATTGCAAGGTTTAAAACTCGTAACAGCGTCGAAAACAAAAGACGAGCAGGTGCTTCGTGGATGATTTCTCTTAGATCAGAAAGGATATTAGATCCAACAAAATCCACAGTTTACCCGAGAAGAGCTGCAGGAACATGTGCGTGCATTAGGGATTAAAGTAACCAAGCGTACAATAAGTAATTAACTACACAAAAACAGTCTGAAATCAAGCATCCCAAGGAAGACACCACTCCCCTGGAAACGACACGGAGATTCTAGGCTAAAATTCGTCAGAGAGCATAGGTATAAAGAATATTCCTTTTGGGAAAAAGTACTATGGAGAGATGAAACTAAAATAGAGTTGTTTGGTCATAATTATCGAAATCATGTGTGGAGGAAGGACGGTGAAGCCTACTTACCAAAGAACACTTTGCCAACTATAAAGTTTGGTGGTGGGAGTATCATGATCTGGGGCTGTTTTTTTTTCTGCAAAAAGTGTTGGCAGAATATCAATAATAGATGGCAAGATGAAGACCGAAAACTATCAGAAAATCCTTCAAGACAATTTAATGCGTTCTGTTGAGAGACTTCGGCCACCTCGTGATTGGGTTTTCCAACTGGATAATGATCCTAAGAATATCACTAGATCTACAAGGAAATGGTTAGCTGAAAGTAACGTTAATGTCTTGCAATGGCCAAGTCAGTCCGCAGACTTGAACCCAATCAAGAATTTATGGCGATATTTGAAAATTCAAATTGGGAAAAGAGCACCAACAAATATCAAGAATTTGAAGACAATATGCCAAGAAGAATGGGTCAAAATACCACTCAATGTGTGCAAATCATGAGTTGAGACGTACAGGAATAGACTGGTAGCTGTTGAACTCAATAAAGAATATTCCACAAAGTAATAAATTAAGTTAATATGCTTTTTTTTTGTCCGAATACTTTCTTCATCAGTTAAAATGAAAAAAAATGCATTCATTTCAAATGCATTAAAATTTTATTACTATTTTTAATAAAATATATCTTTACACATAAAATGTATCAAAATCTGTTTTAGTTAAGGCTTTTATATTTATAAAAATACAATTTTTCAAGTGTACGAATATTTATTCCCCCACTGTATATATCATTTAGATTAATGTTGTTTTTGTTTTCAATCAGTTTGCTATTCAATAAATCACATTGTGATGACTAAAGATCTATCAAATATCGTGAAACGTTGTAAGAACCGGGACGCAAATTATATAGAAAACTTAAATCATTTTAAAATTCCCAGCAGCCCTCGTTCGTACGCATGTGTAGTCTTAACAACATAAAGAAACCTCGTCCGATGAAATCCTAAAGGATAAATCACCTAACACGAAAAACGTTTTCACTTTTTGGCAGAGGGCGTTCTTTCAGACGATTAATAGAGATGAGTTTAGTTTTGGAGATACATCTTTTGCTTCAGTGAAAAAACGGACTTGCGGTCGTTTTTGACATCTGCTGCCATTACGACTCTGTCGGACTGATCCGTCTTTACCTTCTAGGCAGGAGTAAATTGCTGTGTCATCCGCGTAAATATCAAGTTGAGGGCTGATGGCATAAGGTAAGCTCATTAATGAAAATTAAAAACAGAGTAGGACCAATGATGTAGCCTTGGAGGAGACCGGTGTTAGTAACTTTCAATTCACTATTTGATAGGGAAGAGTGGATTAAATAAAATAAAAAAAAACATGTGTGTGTGTGTGCGTTTGTACTAACTGTATTTGGAAAATATTAGGTTGGTGCAAAAATAATTTGGTTTTTTAACATATGTTACTATGTGAGAAAACGAAATTATTTTTGCACCAACCTAATATAATATCCCCTGAGTCTAGATACATATACACAACCTGCGCATTCAGTTAAATATAAAAATAAAATCATCCTTCATAATGGTTAAATGTATAACCGAAAGCACTTGGAAAAGCAGAACACTGGACAGTTTTTACACTTATTGTGTCCAGTAAATAAAATACTAAAAAAATTAGATAAAAAGATTATATATATCGAGTTAAGCGGGTCTCCTTTAAATTAATGTGGAATACGTCTTTAACTAAACTCATAAACTTAATACATATACATTAGGGAATTAACACCGATGTAAATTTACCTTGGGTAAAGTACATTCATATCCTGCTAATTCTCAATAAATACATTGAGGACATAAAAGGTCAGGACTCTAAACATTTAACCTATATAAATATGTTTCTTTGAATTTATTTAATAATCACTTAATTCAAATCTCTTAGATTTTTAACTTAAATTTCTTGGTTGATTATACAAAAAGCTTATAGTAATTTATATTTAATTTGTAAAAAAAAAATTCTTTAATTTGGAAAAAGCTTTTAAAAATGTTCTGAACCAGACACATTTTTAATCTTATTTAGAGAATTTGTTGAATGAAATACAGTGAATTATACCCGAATTAACTTTTCCTTAGTTTGAAGTACATTCATGTCCTGCCAAATATTAATAAATAAATCTAAGGTACTCTAGATGTAAATACGTTTCTCTGAATATTAATATTTTAATTTAATTTTCTTGGTTAATTATATAAAAAGCTTCTGAAACCTTTTTCGCTAAATTCGAAATCTTTCAAAATGTTCTTTTTTTAACAATATCTACCAATAATTTGTAGAATGAAATAGGTCAGAACTGAATGTTTGGTCCGTTGACAGAAACAGACAGGATTGTTTCAGATTCACACTTTATGACATACTGAGGTCAGTGTGTCAAAATAGGTTAACAGTCTCTGCATTTCCCCCCGCCACTTTCTAAAAAACAATATCTCTTGTTTTTAACCCGGAATATATTTTCCAATTTCATTTGTGATTTGTTTGTAGTTCTTGAAGAGCGAGAGCTGCTTTTTTTTAAAGCTCTCATGAAATAAGATTATTACCTATGGGATTTTAAGTGTTTCATATTCTTAATTAATTGAATATATATATATATACATATATATATATATATATATATATATATATATATATATATATATATATATATATATATATATATATATATATATATATATAACAGATTCGTGAATATCATTACTAAAGCAGTATTTCTATTATAGTTTCTGTTTTAATCTATATGATTTTAATTCTCTTTATCTGGTTTTGATTTTGGATTATTTCGTTTTAATTATACAGCATTATGCCATCTGCTGAGCAATTCGAATGCTTAAAATGTTCAGTTTTCTAAAGAGAACGCAACTTTTCTTCGACATGAAATAAAAACAAACAGCCTAATTGATTTTGTGTGTAGTAAATTCTTTAAGCTGTTTTGTGGTTTCCCTATTCCGGTATTCAAACTCATATTCTTCGTGTTTTGTTTTGTTTTTTTCTTATTGACATCTAATTGATTATTTTTTTGGTTTTGTTTTAGAGTCTGAATTGAAGTTACCGTCTTAAGTTTATTAACATTTTCTTCTGTTTATTTCGAAAGTTATTCGTGCTTCATTTTCCGGTTTTTGTTTATTATTATTATTATTATTATTATTATTATTATTATTATTATTATTATTATTATTATTATTAATTCATTCTAAAAGCGAATTATCCATTTCAAATACATGAAAAGCATTTTTCAATTTCGGAATAATTATACACATCACTGTGTCGTTAAATGATAGATTGACATTGTTTGCTTTTCGCCCTTGCTTCCCAGTCAATCAAAATCTTTTTTTTTTTCCTTTCTAAAGAAATAGTCATGAATCGAGGGTGAAGGCGTTGACATTTCATCAGATACATTCAAATCTGAAACAAAAGAATTCATCAATGTTTGTTTTTCTTCTCAACGACAAACGCATATTAAATTTGTTGAACCGCTTTCACTGTAGATTAAAAACACTTAGGAAAAACAAATAAACTCTTAGGCTAGAAAATAAGAAAGCCTCCCTTTTCATTCGATCCTATTCTACATACTGTGATGCATTCAAACAAGCCCCCAAAACCTCCTATCCGTTGCTGTGATCCCTTCAAAAAGGCCCCAAAACCTCCTATTCGTTGTTGTGATGCATTCAAAAAATACCCACAAACCTCCAATCCGTTGTTGTGATGCCTTCAAACAAGCCCCCCAAACCTCCTATCCGTTGCTGTGATGCATTAAAAAAATCCCCCCCAAACCTCCTATCCGTTGCTGTGATCCCTTCAAAAAATCCCCCAAACCTCCTATCCGTTGCTGCGATGCATTCAAACAAGCCCCCAAAACCTCCTATCCGTTGTTGTGATGCCTTCAAAAAAGCCCCCCAAACCTCCTATCCGTTGTAGCTCTTACGAACCTTTGTCTATCTTCCAAGCCTCCTACTTCCCATTCTGGAAGCCGTTCCCAGAAATTCATCAGGGAGGTAACCGCTGTTTCCACCCCTGATCATTTTAGTTTCGATATCTTTTTTAAGTTTCAAATTCTCCAAACCTTCTTTTCTCATTATGAGATTTCAGCTGCTTCTTTTTGAGTGCTGAGTATGTGTCCTTTTATCTTACATTTTCCTTTAAGAATTCACTCTTGTTTGCTACCCTCCACGTTCATGATATTCTCACGTTCATTCTGTAGAACTATATCTCTTTGTTCTTTTAATCTATGAGGAGATCTTGCAGGTATATCAACCATATAGATAGCAAACTGCTACAAACTCACAGAAACGTCATTCCAAATAACCATAAATCCACCTTATTGGCTATCTCTCTCCTCTTGTTTACTGCCGCTGACTTTATATGCGTTCGGTACACTAATATCGTTAGATACGCATCCGTAGCAAGCACACCTAGATTATTCCATCAGTCTTGTAGGTAGCACATCCTGGCTATCCATCAAACATTTTCTGTTATAAATGACGGGATACATCAACTCTGGGTTTTAATTTATATCATTCAGCCAATGGCATCGACAGCCGCATGCCCTCAGCCTTATTTAGGATAAGTGGATGTCTTTTACACAAGATTGTACTTGCTTCTAATGAAATTCTCCTGTTTCTAGACTTTGTTTAGATTTTGGAAAGCATCTATTATTATTCCTATAGCGTTTTAATTCCGGGGTTGAATATTCGGATTAATAACAATGTTATCTAGATGAATGAACATTCAATGACTGATATATAAATATTCCCCGATTAACGAATTACGCAAGTTACGAAGGCATAAACCCAAAATATACTGATACATTGATAATGATGATGGATGACACCGCGGATTCCCAACCCTATCAAAGGTTACACGCTCAACATTTGCATAAAAATTACATTCTTTATGTCAGTATGCAATCAGACTTTCTATTTAGATGTCTAGCAAAAAATTCTAAAAATATACATTGCATTTTTTAGAACCTGGCGATATATGTCCTTAATGCGCTCGAAAAGATTTGACATTAATTTGTTTTTATGTTATTTGTGTATGGAATGAGTTTTTTTATATAAAATTTTGTGTCAAATGTATAAAATATTTTGCCCTTGGAAACGTCTACTCACCGTTGAAGTAAATATTTGAATTATTTCCGTTGTAAAGAGGGTCATGTCCCATTTGATAGTGGGAATGTAGCAGATTTTTCTTTGGAAATAACTGATGTATTTATTCACGATAATACATCACCACCATGTCAATAAAAAAATCATATCTTTTTGGCAAGTTTTTTATCCGTTGATTCGTATTTTTTTTCAGGTTTTGATGCGAATCAACACTTAGGATCAGTTTAGACATATTTACTATTAACAAACGGACTTTGCTCTAAAAATGTTGGTGCGATTTGCCAGAGGAAGCAAAAACTAGAGTGTTAGGACGATGCGGCAAAATATCCATAAACATTTCTTGAGTGACTTTTTTCAATAGTGACCTAGCGGTATCTTCAATTGCTCATTCAGGGTAATATAAGTCTCTGTTGACCAAGTTACGCAAGTAAGCCTTTGTGATTAACTAATGATGGGCGCTTTACCTGCAATTTTTGGGAAATTCTTCTGACAATAATTCTTTTTTCAAATTATCGGTCTTGTTTTGGACTCGCACTCACAAAAACCAATATCCGTAATAGTCCTGAATATAGCTATCAATTGCTCTAATGTCCAAATTTTAATCACTTATTGTGTTATAGCTTTCTTGATTTAGATGTTGAGTTTTATCTTATAGCAAAACTGCTTTTAAGATTCAAATGATCTTGTATAATTTCTTTGTAAGTTTTGTCTTTAAAACAATCCCACTCAGTCTGTGTTTATGCCAGCGATTTTCGACTAACTTGCTAGGAATTTTACTCGCTGTTCTTCTCCGCACCTTTGGTCATCCGTGTATCCTGTGAGTGTCACCATCTCCAATCCCTCTTCCTCATTATATGCCCGATATATTTCATCCTTCTCTCTTTTTTTAGTCAAACTATGGGCTGTCATTTTGTTTCCATTTTCATTAAAATATTCTTGTTAATTACAAGTTGAGTCCATTGTATTCTCGTCATTCTTCTGTGGGTGCCATATCTTTGTTGTGATGAGAGTGTTCATTTTCTGTCATATCTGATGACGTATGTTCGCTTCTCATGTGGTACATTAACAATGATGATAGTGCATAGGAATATCTATTTTCCCCTAGTAGCCAATAGTTAATAAACAGAACTTTTGAACTGATCAATGAACCCTAAACATTGTTATCCACTAAAAGTGTTGTTATCAAGCAATGGTTCCTTAAATTTTTTTCACTGTTTTATACGTGGTCAAGATGTATTAAAGTAATTTTAAAATATCTTATTCTCTTGGTATTTAATGAAATTAGCAGATGAAAATTAATTTAAATGACTAAATTAAATAATGTTATTCGTTTCCTATATCGATTTTTACATTAAAAATGTTTGATATTTTAGTGTTTGAAATTGCCAATTGCATCCTGTTTATTTAAAGCTGAGAAACAACGTTCTATGCAGAATAGATGTTTTTCTTTGTTGCGGTGAGGAAATTTATTAGATTGGATCAAAGCCTATCTAATTAATACGAGAAAGACGACGGAAATGCATAAGAAATTCTATAGCGTGACACATTGTGATTGGCTGAATTTTGATTAAATTTTTCACTGTAAAAACAAACAATGAAGCTAGTCATATCATAGAATTAATAGTTGCGTACATTCATTTTAATTTATGACGCTAAAATATAATGTATTATCACAACAGCATTATACACACACACACACACACACATATATATATATATATATATATATATATATATATATATATATATATATATATATATATATATATATATATAAAGAAAGAACAGTAATATATATAATCCGGTGTTCTTATAGATGTTTTTATTTTACAAAAACAGAGGTCAATGTAAATTTACAGAGCATTAATATTATAAATTAATTGATTCAAAATATGTTTTTTTCGCTACACAGTTCTAACCATGTTTCAAAAATGGAAAGGAAAAAATGCCGCAAGAATTAACAATAGACTTTTTAAAAATCCCTACGACACGCTTTTAACAGATGTCAGATTTCATTGAAAAATACATCCCTACCCCTACCAAAACGTAACTAATAACTGACACATCAAAATACAGCCATAATGAACACGCAAACACCCCTTGTCTGGTGGAATTGGATTTCTCTGTATCCTTGGAAACGTGAATTATGATTTTTGCTGTGTTTTTAAAACCCAGTAATTTTAAAAGTTACTACAAAATTCGCTTGAGGATGAAATGGAACTAATGTCTTTAATTTAATTACAAAATTATATTCGGATCTTTCAGCTTCCATTTGTGAAACATGGTTAGAACCGTGTAACGAAAAAACATATTTTAAATCAATTAATTTATAATATATATATATATATATATAGATAAATAGATAGATACACCTAGTGAGCCAGACAAATCTACTTAGGTTTCACCTAAACGGATCGTCAGGGAAAGTTCGGCTAACGAGGCAAAGAGAAACGCATATTTATAGGCGATAGCTAAAATTATACCACTGACCAAAGATACACAAACACAAACACCTAAGTGGGTGGGGGGTTAAATATTTATTCAACAAAAATGGGGAGGGAGGGGAAAAAAACAAAAAACATTAAGGTGGAATAACAAATAAGCGGGAAAACGTCTAATTTAGTAGCCAAGAATTTTTATGTCTACATACGTTACGGATTTCACTTTTGGAGTTTAATAGTTGGTTACGTTGATCATATAAAGCTATGGCTAATTTCTCGTCTGCACATAATTTACGAAATTTATGGACTGCTTTATATTTGGGACATTTTTTTTAATATTTCCCATTTAAGGATTCGGTCTATATTATCTTCTTGTTTGGTTTTCCATATATAGGTAGATAGCGTGGTACTATGCTTCATTTTTTCGTTTTTAAAACTACTCGTGTGTTTATAATATATTTTTTTAAATTTATCCTGAGCAGCACCTATATATGTTTTAGGATTGATTTGATTATTGGCAAATCAAAAATTCGAGGGTTTTTCGAAACGAGTCTAGTTATCTATATTTGTATGTATATATATATATATATATATATATATATATATATATATATATATATGTGTGTGTGTGTGTGTGTGTGTGTGTGTGTGTGTGTGTGTGTGTGTGAATTTCGGAAATTAACTTTTTTTTTCAAGCATGTGTCATTGGAAATGACCGTCAAGGAAGATTTATTTAATTTTCTACTGAGTTTTTCCAGCATTCTAACATTTTTTTTTTGTCTTTCAGGGGTTAAAAGATATAGGACTTGTCCATGGTTATAATTGATCCTAGAATTTTCGACTAGTTCTTTAGCCATTATCAATGATGTTGTTTTTGGATGCTGAATTATTGCTTTTGGTTTCTTCAAAGAAGTTTGGGTGTGTGCAGTACTTCCGGTGGGAATTGTACGCTTTTTAACGTCCAAGTTGAGCTGGTCATGACTTTTTAGAAAACGTTTCACACACTATCTCTATTACTAAAAAGTGTAAGATTGATATCAGGCGAATAATATTTAATAAAAAATGATTACGTAATCACACACACACACACACACACACATATATATATATATATATATATATATATATATATATATATATGTATGTATGTATAATTTTACGAATTCAATGTGATGAAGACTTTATAGATGCGAAGAGACTTGATTCTTATCTATGAACAAATTTTCTCTCTCTTTCACTATCTATCTATCTATATATCTCGACCTGTTAAATGTTTTTCTTTCTTTTTTTATTTCTATCTTAGTTTGTTAAATTTCATTCTTTCTTTCATTCCATATATATATATATATATATATATATATATATATATTATAAATTAATTGATTTAAAATATGTTTTTTTCACTACACAGTTCTAACCACGTTTCAAAAATGTAAGCAAAAAGCTTCGAATTTAATTTTGTAATTAAATTAAAGACATTAGTTCCATTTCATCCTCAAGCCAATTTTGAAGTAACATATTTTTTATATCCTGGGTTTTAAAGGCACTGCAAAAATTCATAATTTCTCTGTATCATTGGAAACGTAAATTATGAATTTTTGTAGTGCCTTTAAAACCCAGTAATTTTGATAATAAGTTGCTCCATAATTCTCTTGAGTATGAAATGGAACTAATGTCTTTAATTTAATTACAAAATTAAATTCGAAGCTTTTAGATCCCATCTTTGAAACACGGTTAGAACTGTGTAGCGAAAGAACCATATTTTAAAATAATTATCACAAGAAAAATTAAATAAAAGCTTAACCGTACTACCTTGTCTGTCGTTTTTAATGAAACATGAATAAAGGAAGGATTGCTCTCTAAATATATATATATATATATATATATTTCACCGCTAGCTCGACTCTGAGTTTCATGTGCTACGCAACCGTGGCTGATCGATGAAGATCGCTTCGAACTCAGATCTACCCCATATCCAAAGTTGTTTTGTAAGTTTCTTCATTAGAAGGCCAAGATCCAATGGTTGCAGCTGTCGTTGTGTTGGACTGGTCTAAACAGAGGGAAAATGTGCAAGAAAAAAAATTAACGCACGAATAAATTGTACAAAAGTAATACTATACTTATATCAATCCTCCGTGCAATAATTGGTTTAACTCGTCAGCTGTTTCTCTGTTGCATGTAAAGCGTTTGGCTTTAACAGAGGCATAAAAGAAATGGAGGAAATCCACTAGACCCCTCCTCGTCCAAAGCAGAATCGGTATGTCAGAAAATCTCCACCAGTTCATCAATTGCCGGACACTCCTATACATATTTATGAGAAGAACTTGAAGTATATCAAGTTATTTACATATTTAGGAAGCAAGATGACTACAGATGCTCCTCTTGATGACAACATAAATCGAATCAGCAAAGCTACGAATGCATTTAAAAATGTGAGGGAGAGAGCTATGATATTGTACACCAAAATACTGGTTTATAGAGCAGCCGTTTTGACCACACTGTCATACAACTCAGAATAGTGGACCCCATATAGGTCTCATATGAAAAGCTGTCTCCGCGCGATCGGTGGCTATACTTTCGACGATGCTGATCTTCTCGCAAAATGCAACATTAGTGGAATTGCGACATTCCTAATTCACTCAAAATTTCGCTGGGTTAGTCATGTTGTATCGATGAGTGACAACAGGATACCTAAGGTCCTCATGACTGTTGGGCCGTTGTAGCTCAGCTATAAAGACAAGCTACAGAGTAACCTGTCAGCTGTCAATGAAAACAATACAAACATGGCAGGAGTTGCTCGGGACAGAAATCTCTGGTGATCAGGAATTTCGCAACCTGTCGTATTGACTATGTAAGAGACAAATGAAAACGGCGAAAAGCGTTAGCAAATATTATTCTTGCTCTGTCCCAAGATCATTGGTGTTTCACAATATATGCACTGCGTTGTATCGAATCGGTTCGGTTTCGATTCTTGGTAGTGGACGCGTACTGCTGATGAGTGCCAGACAGGACAAATCGGCCGTTCAGTAAAATCTGCATTTCTTTGAGGATTATTCTAGGCTCGACGAATTACTATATGATTAGCCGAACTCCACAAAATAATCACGTGTATATTCTTGCTAGACCAAGCTCTGCGATGTAGCGGCTAAATGTCAAAAAGCAGTCGTGGCTCTTGAGGCACTGGTCCGAGGTTTTCCGAATAATTGGATGAGTACCGCTGCGGAACTGAGTGAGTAGCAGCGCTATATAGAGTCTAATTTGTGTCTTTTTCGTCACCGAGGCAGAGTTGGTACGCCGTTTACTGTCTATCGAAATGGTCCGTGTTCGATTCTCGGTAGTAGATGCGCACTACTGATGAGTTCCAGGTAGGACGAAAAGCCCGTCCAGTGCTTTCTGCATTCTGTTGGGGATTATTCTAGGCTTACTATATATATGTTTTTTTCTTTCTAGAACGAGGAAAGATTACTTACATTATTTGGTCTATTCGGTAAGATCGTCGATTTTGCGAATTTGGCGACAAATTGTTTCTTGGCAGTGGAACTTGCAGTGGAAAAGGTCGATAAATATCTGAAATCTACAAAATGAAGTAAAATAGCTAGGCAATATCCTATAGTATCTTTGTAGTTAGTAAATTGATTTGTCCGGATGTAAAACTTATAATAAATAATTATTGCTCTACTCTCGGTCTTCAGCCCGCTTTTAAACCAATGCTGTGAACGTTAGAATTTATATTATTTTCGTTCTCATTACATTCGAATATATATATATATATATATATATATATATATATATATATATATATATATATATATATGTGTGTGTGTGTGTGTGTGTGTTAGTTTGGTGCAAAAATAATGACGTAATAATTGTCGTTTTTTGACGTATTTTAAACGTCAAAAAACGACATTATTACGTCATTATTTTTGCACCAACCTAATATATATATATATATATATGTGTTTGTGTGTGTGTGTGTGACCATAGGGTGACGATAAATAAATTACAGCTAAACAACATCAGCAATAACAATAATAATAATAATAATAATAATAATAATAATAAGAAGAAGAAGAAGAAGAATAACAGCCAAAACAAGGAGAGGAATATTATTCATTATATATTAGTATACCTTTTGAACAAATAGAAGCGTTACCAGAAAAAGATGTTTGTATGTGTCTATCCTTTGAAATGTACACAAATATATATCAGTATGTTCACTTTTTTTCTGGTCACATATGTGTTTACGTGTAAATATACATGCATCTGTCTAGAAGTAAATATGTAATTTCCACATATGTCTTATAATTGATTAATGCGTAGAATGTGTTTGAAATGTCATAAGTAATCTTAATAAAAGTTTACTCATATTTTCTTATAAAAGCACAATTAGCGACCGAAAATTGTATCATGGATATAAAAATTTATGCTAAAATGAATGCCGTATTAAAAGCAAATTTGAATATAAAAAATATCCGCTAAAGGCTAATGAATTATGATTTGTTCCAAATTCGTTTGTATGTTTTAATTAGTGTCCGTTTTCAACTCCACATTAATTCATTTTTTTTACTTTTTGCTTTTGACTGTTCAAAGAAGTAAAAAGCGTTTTTGGCTCCCGCAATAACATTGGTCTGTCCCATTATCCCTCATCTTGTAGTTTATCTGTTTTCGAAATTAATGATAAATTTTGATCAATAGGACAGTATATCTGTTGATTTTCTGTACACCACAAACTTTTTCTATTAATTAATATAAATTGACACCCTTCTTCAATTGGATGCTATAAAATAATTTAGACAGATTAAAACAATGAAAATATTCCAAGACTTACTAAAATGTTTGAATTGTTGGGTTTTATTTAATTTCTTGTTTAAATATTTGTTAAATATTCCACTTGTTATTAATATTAAAATAAATTGTTATTGAAATTGATGAATTATTTCGTACAATGGCTGCCAAATCATAAAGGAACACATTGGAGAATGTTATTATTTGAAAATCTAGCTGAAAGGATTTTATTTCTATATAAAGATATAATTTCTCCTTTTGCCTGACATAGAAATCATTATTTATTCGACTTCTTACTTAACAGTAAAGACAAGACTTTCCTTCAATTTTTGTATATGAGTGTTGACATTTTTTTGACCGAAAAATCATAATTCGATTTCTCTTTTGAATAGAGACCTCCATTTTTTTGTTTCTCTCCTTAATTAGCAGTTTCTCTCCTTAATTGTCTCTATTTACTTCAGAGAACAGATATTTTTTGACCGAAAAGTCATCGTTATATTTCTTGTCTGATTTTTTTTTTTCTGTAGTTTTATTCGTGGGCAAAGAGCCAGGTGGTTACACGTTTAGCAGTATGAATATGAATATCCCTGTTCGAATCTTACTGTTCTTATGGAAAAGGTGTTTCTCTCTCTTTCCTGAAGATTAAGTTAAGAGACCGGTATTTGTTCGTCCTTGTTGCACACTGCTAGCGAAGCGACAATATTTGCACTTTAATAGCAGCAAGAAAACTCGCGCGATAAAGCTAAAAATTCGATCACCTGACCAACATTGGGCCAACTATAAGCACACATGAGAAGACCGTGTGATAAAACTAAATATGCTATGTCGAAAGTGCGTATAATTTTTTACTTTCCGACAAATAACAACGAGACGTGACATGCCACAAAAATATGCAAATGATCGCAATGCTTCTTTATTCAGAGTCTCTTTCTGTTTTAACCTATGGAATATTGCTGAATAGAGTAATCAAACGAAGGTTGGTAATGAACGATAATACTTAGGATAAGAACAACACATATACCATTCACCAGGGGCGCGTAGAAGAAGTTGTCAGCTGCTAGAAGTGAGTCAAGTGAATGGCACAATGAATCTCTAACAGCTGGATATCTACCAACCGTCCCACGCGGTTAGATGTGACACAAGGCTAAATTTCATCTAGAGTATCCGAGACCGTGGGTTCAGCCAAAAATTCCCCGTGAACACCGTATAAACCGGTGTCAGCGAGCAATCACCCGAGACGAGACTCTGCACTTCGACATAGCCTCGTCTGTGAATCCTCTCTATCTTGAGGCAGAGACCTTGGCCAGCATAGCTGCAGACGAATCTCCAAATGCAGGATATCAACCAACCGCCCCACGCGATCAGATGTGGCACAAGGCCGAATTTAATGTGGAGTATCCGAGCACGCAGGCTAGGCCAAAAATTTCCCGTAGACCCCGTATAAAATGTAATCGCGTAGCTGTTTCACGAGAGCTATGCCCTTTGATATAGCTTCGTCTAGAGATCCTCTCTACCCGGAGGCAGAGAGTCTGACCCGCACAAACGACTGCAGACCAAAATACAGTATTTACTACTGTATTTATGTGAATGGGGGCATACTCATTATCGTCCGTAGGTATGCTACAACACTTCCCTTTCTGAACGTTGCTGATCTCGGCTCCTTACACTTACCTTCTCTTTGAAGCTCTACGCAACTTTTGTTCCTTTACTATTGTTCTAGAAACCTTCTGGAGATATTTGAGGAATAATTTTCCGAAACGGTTACTGTTAATATACATAACCTCTTTAGGTATTTATCCTCTTAAATTAAGTCTGGCATGGGAGTGGTGAATTATCTAAGCCCTCCTACCTCGTTAAGTGTCCTACAAATACTGTTTCTTTCTGACTCTAAGTATGAACGGTGTTTTCCTTTCTAGTTTACTCAAAACTTCGCCATTTCTCACATATTCTATGTTGATTCTTTCCTACTGTATAGAGTCAGTGGTCTATCGGCTGAAAATCTCATTTTCATCTGAGAGGAATTTTTCGTTCCCATGTATCATGATAAATATAATAGTCCAGTATACATTCTTTCTGTCTTTAAGTAATTTCATACTATGTATCTTCTCGCGGCGGAAAATTATGAATCTTTGCAGCTAATAACTTAAAGGATTTACAGTCACATCATTTTGAGACACCGGTTCACGTACGTTCACCGATGTTAAGCAACATTAATCCTGGTCAATAGTTAGATGAATAACCGGCTAGAAATACCTTATTCTGTAACCTTGGATGTGTTGACAGTAGAATGGATAATGGCTCGCAAATATTAATCGGGGTGTTCGAATTCCCGTTGGCTTTGTTTTATTTACTTACACGCAATTACCCTAGGGAAAGGTATGAATACCGCCGCTATGGATTAATTGTTACGACCTGTGTCACTAAACCATTGCTATCTAAAAGAAAGTTCTTGCACTCTAAAACTATTTTCTGACTTTTGATAATAACCAGAGGCTGGGTAAGTTGTAAAAATCGAATGAATCAATCAATGAAATATTATCGTAACTATTAACTCATTTTAAATGCTCTGATCAGCTTTCCTATTTGGTGCCTAGACTTTATGAATTTAAGTGCAGTACTAGATTGGCAGTCAGGTCTCTTTATCTAAATGGCTGAAATGATTAGATGTAACCGAAAGTTCTATGCTAACAGATTTTCCCTAGCATTTCTGGCTTGTGGAACTATTTTCCAGCTTCTTGTTTTCCCGTCAAATTTGATTTTCAAAAAAATAAATGCAATTACTGTTTTCTTAATTCCTGTTTTTTTTATTTTTTTCTCTCCCTTAATAATGATTTTTTTTTTCTCATAATCTCTGAAATTTAGTTAATCCTTTCGCTTAGGAAGCGTTATTGCCTTGTTTGGAGTGAAATGAGAAAACGACTATGCTACTCCGAAATCTGGAAGTACATTAGAAAAGCAAAAAATGCCTTCCAAAATTTAAGCAAAGTATTAAGAAACAGGAAGATTTTGTGAAAAACAAAGAATAGAGTACTGAAGTGTTATGCAATATCACCCCTCCTATATGTCAGAGAATGCTGACCAATCTTCCCACAGATATATAAGCGATTAAAGCAAACTAAATGTGATTTTACAGGTAACTGTTATAGGGAGCATTTACATTGTAATTAAGAAGAGTTATTGTTAGTATTCTTGAATTATTTCGAACTATACATTTTATTATAAACAAAGCGTTTTATCCACTTACATTCTGTCCATTGTCAGAACTTTATTCTTTATGACTGATATGTTTATTATAATGTTTCTTTGTCCTTGTGATTTAACCTATCAGTTGTTCCTGCTGTCTTTAAGAACACTGAAGCAGTGGATATCGTTGTTTGTTAAACGTGTGTTACTGGCATGTAGGGGTTGTAGATTCAGTCTCTGGGCCAGGTATTGAAATATTGACTCATCAGGAAGGGACACTTGTCGACATATTCATCTTCTAACTACCCTGGTCCTTCGGCACGTATGGATCAAACTCTACAAATTCCTCCCCTTTAATGTACATAGTAAAGATTGTTTTTTTGCTATCTCTCCTTATCCTTGTTCTGCCAACCATTTGCACGGGCAGTTTTCTCACTGCTTTCCTCTGTGTTATCGGTAATCAAAAATAATCGAAAGATATAGGCTAAGAGGTGGAAAAAGGAATGACTTACGATGGTTAAACTTGGCCAGAAGGTTTAAAAAATTGTTGGAACGGCTAAGAGGAAAAGTAGTTGAAGTAGGTATAGAATCAAAATCTATAATTAACGATTACTGTTTAGGTCAATGACGTGCCGTCTAGGGAAGCAAGTTAAGCAGTGTTTTCCGCGAAGACTATAGATGAGCAGCTACAGTTTCTTCTGTGGCAAAATATGCATCTACTCCAACAAACTGTGAAGGTTACACTAATTATTATGTATAAAATATAAAATATTTTTTGCTGCTTTGCTACATAACGGTCACAAGTTGCCAACGCCAAGTAATAAGTGACGGCACATGCCTGCTTTAGTTGTAGCTTCATGCCTTTTGCAGTTGTAAGAACGGCATATCCGTATTCCATACTCGTATATTTAACTCGGAGTTAGATCGATATAATATAGAATTATAGAAAAATCGAAGAGGTAGATGTCAACCATGAAGAAAACAATAGTTTAAATTAATAAAATTACCTTTAATTTGCTATCATATTATCTCTAAATGATTTAATACTATATGAGAATATATATGCACAGGATGCCATGGGTAAATTTTCGCCATTTTATATTTTTAATTTCGCGCTTGCGCATTGTTTTTTTTTTTTTTTTTTTTTTTGTCGACTGCACATATATTAAAGTTATTTGGACACCGTCTTTAAGAAATTAACGCAATCCACTCTGCCAGAAATTTTGAAAGGCCATGCTATACTGCTTGGCATTCGCGCCGGAAGCTCCAATACGAACATTTCAGAGTGTCAATGCAATGAATTCGGACACTTACTCTGATTGTTTCGAATTTATTGGTGAGGGTCTCAGACTCAACACGGAGGGCTACATCAAGTACTTTGAGGAGGTTTTCCTGCTCTGAATCAAAGGGAAAACCTTATGACTGGCAACAAGACTCCGCAGTATGTCACACAAGCAGGAGAACCCAGTCATGGTTCTCGAACAATTTCTCAATTTCTGACATCACCCCTTAAATTTAGGCACATAACTCCCAACACTGCAACCCATCTTGTTTATTACGAGCAGGGGACAAGTGAGGGAGAAACAAAAACTCCTTGTAACACCAAATATGAACTGAAGCCAAGGATAATGGCAGTATTCACCAACTTAAACAAAGAGACTGTAGAGAAGAGAGTTGCAGGAGATTCCGAAGTCGTCTGCGGGTCGTGGTTGATATCAATGGCAATTTTGTTAAATAAATTTAATCTTTAATACTTCAAGATTTTTTTTTCAGTTTTTGTTAATATGAAATGTCAGTTTTATTTTCATTTTCTCGTCATTTAGACGACAATTTATCCATCGCACCCAGTAGGCTAAATGCAAATATTGCGCTATTTTAAATTATCGATTTGATTCCTGGAACCAGTATATGAATAAACCTTTAATGCTGTGGGGGTCAAAATGGATTATAAGTTTTGTTCTTAAATGAGAACACCATGTCTTTTTCATGATCTATCACCTTCCTGTAAATAACTTGTTGAAAATAAACATCTGCTTGTCGCTTGTAAAAAAAAATCACCCTAAAACTCATACTAATGGAATGAAAACGCACTAAAGGAATGAGTCCAAACATAAAGTCGAGAGGTAATTACATTTTATTGAAGAACTTCTGCGACTATAATTTCCGAACTTTCAATAATGTTTTATCTTTCTCACAAATTAACTCCTCTAGGTATAATTTCCAGACATCTAAAAAAAAAATAATTAAATTTTTAAAGTCAGGTGTCTGATGCTGCTATATTTTCAGCAGAATTAGGCGCAAAAGTGCGAATTTCCTTACCATATAGTTGCTGCCTTTAGCTGTTCTCAAAAAAAAAAATGTAAACAGGCCGTCAAATGCTATCCTTATGAAGCTATTCCAATATTTTATGTGATTGAGTGTAGGGCTGTATAAGTGTGGTTATACCAAGAGCTATTTTCTTCGCCCTTAATCATTCTTGTGTTTGGAAACACTGTTTTGAAACACTGTTTTGAAACCGTTTTCTTTCTTCGAAACTGAACCGAGTCGGTTACGAAGTTATGTTAGTTTTCACTGCTTTCTTGGGACTTATATACTTCTGCTATCGTGTTTCTGAAAATCAAATTAGATACCTCTTCAACGGGAGGAAGATTTCATTTAGTGGTGTTATGTAGAACAACGAATTTAGTTTGAACTCGCAGTTTCTTTTACCCTTATTACGAAATTTTATCTACTAATTATTCGTTATTGACAGAAATATATTTTTAGCGCACATATTCCTCGCAGTTTCAGGCCAGAGTGTTATTTAAATGTAAAAAAATCTTACTGAAGAACTTGAGGGGAGAAAACTTTTTATAAGAAAATTACTATTTTTTTTTTAACTAATTGATAAATCGTTAATAATCACCGTCGGTTTCGCTAAATCGAGGTTTGATGAACGAAAACGATTTCCTCATTTGTATCCTTTTTTTTGTAAGGACCTTTCATGACAATTCTCGAATCATAATATACAACCTTTACGATACTTAAGAGCAAATATCTGCTGATCTTATAAAATCACTCAGGCTTGTTTCGTTAAGAAAGCCAATTCAAGGTACTATCATATGTTTGACTATTTTCATTCCTGTCAGGTCTTTCACACGTCGGTGAATTTTCTCAACTCCAGTGTTCCACATATTTATAAATCATATTTCAGAAAATCAACGCGTGGGAGCTGTTTGTTAGGTAGACAGATTTCTTTCTTTCTAAAAGGTCACAAAATAAAACCACTTTTAAAATTTTCAACCATATTATTTAAACTAAAACTCATACATATCTATAAAATACCAGACCCCTAATATTGTATACATGTATGTTTTTCCCCCGAAATACAACTTCAACGATTAAACGATGCATAATACCGCAACAATTTTAGGGATATATGGTAAGGAGAGCCTGCCGATTACAGTGCTAGATTTCATTTAAATTAGACGAGGGATATTTGAACTAAGGCCGTCTTTTTCTGTTTTTGCGTTATGTTTAATAGGCAGTTGAGTCTTTGTTTTTGATACAACTTCTTATATCAATCTGCCTATATGAAGGAACACTTACATATTACATTCCAACTTGTATGTTCGTGAAAAATAAGAATCATGCATCATATATTGTAACAATATAATTAAGTATAATTAAATCTACAGAACACAACATATATTTATACAATTCACTACACAACATTAGAACTTTTTTTATAAACCAATATATCAGGTGTTTGGAAGGTACATGATAGATGACGACGCTATGTGGATGTGTCATTCTAAAACATAATCTGTATCCTTGAAACATTTTGTCACGTGAGATGATGGTAAATACAAAGATATATCCACCCTGGCTTGTGATAGTAACTTTTTTTCTTAAATAAATGTGTCGGAGGAATAAGTAAGGAATAATAATCTATACAGGGTGTCCCAAAAACTGACATCATTTTAAAAGAAATTATCTTGAAATCTACCAAGACTTTCTCAATGAAATTGAACAGTTTAGGTGTTGAAAGGCATAATTTTGATATGGTACCGATTTCACAAGTGTTCAATATGTGCACCGCCAGTGGCACGGCACGTATTAAATTGGCAGTTAAGCTCTTTCCAAACACTCTGTAGCATATCTGTGGTAATATTATCCATTGCGGAAGTGATTCTCAGCTTGAGTTCATCAATGCTAGCAGGAAGAGTGGAGACATAGACCAGTGCCTTTACATATCCCTATAAAAAGAAATCACACGTGGTCATGTCCTGTAAAAAGTTAATCAGAAAACTTTCTCTCTGGCAGATTCTCATTGAGATAACCAAAATGAAACATTAAATATAACATCTTGATCGGTTTCTATACAGTGTGTGAAAATCTGATCTTATTTCAACAATAATTGCTAAACTTATTGACCTGCAAACTGATATCAATATTTGGGGACACCCATTATATAATTATTATTATTATTTTATTACGGCGTTTGATCTAAGCAATATTGTATAATGTGTGGTCTTATAATTATTACATCAAATTGTATAGGAAATACAAATTTTGTGTAAATAATAATAAAACTGAACTCACACTGTCCCTGGATCTAACTAACACTTTTATCCCCTGTGCCATATGTCCTTAAGGACAGAAATACCTGCTTAAGACAGTGGAGAATTTAGAGAGGGGGATTAACAGGGGATAACTGATAACTGACTTCCATTAGACATGACACGTGGAACTAGAACAGTCTATCCCAGCGAGCGAAATAAAGGGTTCAGTTACACATTCCAACCAAATGAAGAAAGCCGGAGGTTACAACGGCTGAAACGTTGTAATAAATATGGCAACAAAGATGAGGACAACAGTCTGAATAATGTAAATAGTGTATATGATACTTCAGCTCGAAAATATAGACAGATTCCGGATATTACAACGAGAAAAGGTTTTCTACGAATAATCGAAGCTGGTTTTCGTTAGAGGAAGTTTTTCCAAAGTGATATGCGGCGATCCAAAAAGTTAATAAACATCTGTAGCAATGTCACTGGAAATTTTAGGTCGGGTAGTACCCATCAATCATGTTACAAAATATGTTTCTTTGGTATTATTTTCAGCGAATCTGTTATGTAAACGTTGCAACTGATGAATGTTAAAATGTGAATTTATTGTTTCGCTGCGTTTTAAGACTTCTATATGAATAGTAGCCGAAGGCTCATACCACATTGATAAACTCCAAAGAAGAATCAGCAATATTATCGGTTATAATCTGGCGGCTCGGCTCCACTCACTTTCCCACCGCCATATGGTTGCCTCTCTCGGTCTTTTCTATGAATTCTTTCATGGTAATTGTTCGGATAAGCTATTCCCTATGGGACCCAGACTTTTAGAATTTAAGCATATTACTAAACTGGTAGTGAGGTCTCATCGATATAATATTGCGTTGCCTAGATGTAACTGTAAATTCTATGCTAACAGTTTATTTTCTCGCACTTCTCCCTTGTGGAAGGTCTTTCCGTCACCATGCTTTCCGCAATATTTAAATGAAATGTCAATCGTTATCTGCTATCCTCCTGATTACGCTTTGCTCTTTCTTTTCATTATCAATGTTTCTTTCCTAATTTTTCCACATTGAGTAACCCCTTGTGTCTTAGTGACTTTTCTGCCTTAGATGGGGTGAAACTGATTTAAAAAAGAAACAGTTGGGTGTAAAACCAGGGCTATATTCATAGTGCTAGACCTGGTTGATTCGGTTTCTCACTAGGTCAAACTACAGACGATGAAAATGGCCATGAACATTGATAACAGTTTAGGAAGCCCACCACCCAGTAATGTGATACCATCCCGTCAATGGCTACATACGTAGATGTGGAGCCCAGTTCACCCCTTTATTCGTCCTGGGCACGACAATAAACTACATTCGCGTTCTGGGTATATTGATAAACGACATCAAACAGCAATGCTTCTGATCAGGAGTTTTTGAAGAGTGTGGAACCAGCTCTTATTTGCCGGTATTCCATCGTCCACCCTGACCCGCGGTGGTAGCACCTGTTAGGGTCCCAGATATGGGCAATTAGTTAAACCCCAAACTAGGGTCAAAAAACTATAAAAATGTAAAAATAGGTTTTAATACCAGCAATACATTTTTGTAAAACATTATTACCAGCAATACTTTATTACCAGAAACAAAAAACATAAAAAAAATTACCAGCAATACATTTTTGAAAAAAAAAATTACCAGCAATACATTTTTAAAGAAAAATGTTAACAGAAATACATTTTTGAAGAAAAAAAAATTACAATCTGTACATGTTTGAAGAAAAATTATTACCAGCCATAGAAATTTGAAGTGAAATATATTACCAGCAATATTATTTTTGAAGGAAAATATTACCAGCAATACATTTTTGAAGGATAAAATGTTATCGGCGTTCCATTTTCGAAGAAAAAAATATTACCAGCAATAAAAATCTTGTCGGCATTAAATAACCCACTGAGGTTGATAAGACGTAAAATAAAGCAAATCAATCACACCATTATTGAAGATGGGCATTGATGGTACAATAACTTTCATTTGCACATGGATAGGTCTTGCTTTTAATCGTGCAGGATGTTTAAACTCTCTCCTCATGCGAAATATTTGCGAGAGAACCAGGTTAGTCGCTCATGACAAGACCATCGGCAAATAGTAATGAGATGTATGGTAAGAGTATCAGTCGCAGAGTGATTTGACACAATAAGACAACACCGTTTTTCAAGTGATAAACAAGAGAAAATTTGGTAAAAAAATATTTCTGCCATTTTTAGAGTTTGAAATGTATTTTCATCATACGGGAAGAAAATAGAACATTATCTATCACAATGGTCACTCTCTTCAAAGATTGAGCCAATTGTAAATAATGTGAATTTTGAAAATAGAAAATTAACAGGAAAGCCGATATAACAACGGCCATAATAAAATGAAAAGTGATCAATTTTTAATATATTGGTTAGAATTAAATACACCTAATGATAATTAAACAGAGATATTTAGGGAAAATGCATTAAAAATATGGCTAGCTGTTGCGAAAAGTAAAACGTCGATCAAAGTAAATATGCAGGGTCGCCCCGCCCCCAAAAAAAACAGGAAGCTACAGATACTGAAAGTTCGAAACGTTGTAATAAATATGGCGACAAAGATGAGGACAATAGCTCGAATAATGTAAGTAGTGTACATAATATCTCATCTCAGAAATATAGACACAAACTAAAAGGCCGAAACGTTGTAATAAACATGGCGACAAAGATGAGAACAATAGCTCGAATAATGTAAATGATGCACATAATACCTCATCTCAGAAATATAGACAGATACTGAATGGCCGAAACATTGTAATAAATATGGCGACAAAGATGAGGACAATAGCTCGAATAATGTAAATAGTTTACATAATACCTCATCTCAGAAATATAGACAGGTACTGAATGGCCGAAACGTTGTGATAAATATGGCGACAAACATGAGGACAATAGTCTGAATAATGTAATTAATGCACATAATACCTAATCACAGAAATATAGACAGATACTGAATGGGCGAAACGTCGTACGAAATATGGCCACAAAGATGAGAACAATAGCTCGAATAATGTAAATAGTTTACATAATACCTCATCTCAGAAATATAGACAGATACTGAATGGGCGGAACGTTGTAATAAATATGGCGACAAAGATGAGGAGAATAGATCGAATAATGTAAATAGTTTAATAAAATACCTCATCTCAGAAATAGAGACAGATACTGAAAGGACGAAACTTTGTAATAAATATGGCGACAAACATGAAGTCAATAGTCTGAATAATGTAAATAATGTCCATAATACCTCATCTAAGAAATATAGACAGATACTGAATGGCCAAAACGTTGTAATAAATATGGCGACAAATATGAGGACAATATTCTGAATAATGTAATTAAGGCACATAATACCTCATCAAAGAAATATAGACAGATACTGAATGGGGGAAACGTCATACTAAATATGGCAACAAAGATGAGGAAAATAGCTCGAATAATGTAAATAGTTTACATAATACCTCGTCTCAGAAATATTGACAGATACTGAATGGGCGAAACTTTGTAATAAATATGGTAACAAAGATGAGGACAATAGTCTGAATAATGTAAATAATGCACATAATACCTCATCTCAGAAAAATAGACAGATACTGAAAGGCCGCAACGTTGTAATAAATATGGCGACAAAGAGGAGGACAGTAGTCTGAATAATGTAAATTGTTTACATAATAACTCATCTCACAAATATAGAGAGACAATGAAAGGCCGAAACGTTGTAATAAATATGGCGACCAAGATGAGGACAATAGTCTGAATAATATAAATAATGCACATAATACCTCATCTCAGAAATATAGACAGATAATGAATGGCAGAAACTTTGTAATAAATATGGTGACAAAGATGAGGTCAATAGCACGAATAATGTAAATAGTTTGCATAATACCTCATCTCAGAAATATCGAGAGATACTGAAACGCCGAAACGTTGTAATAAATATAGCGACAAAGATGAGGACATTAGTCTGAATAATGGAAATAATGCACATAATAACTCATCTCAGAAATATAGACAGATACTGAATGGCCGAAACGTAGTAATAAATATGGAGACAAAGATGTTTACAATAGCTCGAATAATATAAATAGTTTACATATTGCCTCATCTCAGAAATATAGACAGATACTGAAAGGCCGAAACCTTGAAATAAATATGGCGACTAAGAAGAGGACAATAGTCTGAATAATGTAAATAATGCATATAATACCTCATCTCAGAAATATAGGCAGATACTGAATGGCCGAAACGTTGTAATAAATATGGCGACAAAGATGACGTCAATAGCTCGAATAACGTAAATAGATTACATAATACCTCATCTCAGAAATATAGACAGATACTGAAACAACGAAATGTTGTAATAAATATGGTGACAAAGATGAGGACAATAGTCTGAATAATGTAAATAATGCACAAAATACCTCATCTCAGAAATATAGACAGATACTGAATGGCCAAAACGTTTTAATAAATATGGCGACAATAATGAGGACAATAGCTCGAATAATGTAAATTGTTTACATAATACCTGCTCTCAGAAATATAGACAGATACTGAAAAGCCGAAACGTTGTAATAAATATGGTGACAAAGATGAGGACAATAGCTCGAATAATGTAAAAAGATTACATAATACCTCATCTCAGAAATATAGATAGATAATGAAAGGCCGAAATGATCTAGTAAATATGTCGACAAAGATGAGGACAATAGCTGGAATAATGTAAATAATGCACATAATACCTCATCTCAGAAATATAGATTGATACTTAATGGCCGAAACGTTGTAATTAATATGGCGACAAAGATGAGCACAATAGCTCAAATAATGTAAATAGTTTACATAATACCTCATCTCAGAAATATAGACAGATACTGAAAGGCCGAAACTTTGTAATAAATATGGTGACAAAGATGAGGACAATTGCTCGAATAATTTTAATACTTTACATAATACCTCATCTCAGAAATATAGACAGATACTGAGAGGCCGAAACAGTGTAATAAATATGGCATTAAAGATGAGGACTATAGTCCGAATAATGTAAATAATGTACATAATACATCATCTCAGAAATATAGACAGATACTGAAATGCCGAAACCTTGTAATAAATATGGCGAGAAAGATTAGGGCAATGCCTCGAATAATGTAAATAGTTTACATAATACCTCGCCTTAGAAATATAGACAGAATGTCTACCAAATTTCTCGTTTTTTGTGAGGCACCTCATAGTTCCAATTTAGAAAATTTGGCTATAATTTCTTTCGACGAATATCGAGGCATTTTGGGAAGTTCTTGGAGTCAACCACGCCCATAAATCTTGCAAGAAAGAAAGAATGAAAGAACAAAAGAAAGAAAGAAAGAAAGAAAGAAAGAAGGAAGTGGAAAGCATGAGTAAAGAACGAAAGAAAACCTATGTAAAGAAAGACATAAAGAAAATAAGAAATGAGTTAAGAAAGAAAAAGAAAAAAAACAAATTAATAAAGAAGCAAAACACGTATAGAAAGAATAAAATAAAAAGAAAGAAGGAATATAAGTGAAAAGAGAGAGAGACAAAGAACAGTAGCTAAATGAATGAAATAAGTAAAATAGTAGAAAGAAAGAAAGAATGAAATAAAGAAAGAAAGGCAGAAAAAAGTGGAATGTCTGATTAATAAATGAAAGTAAGAAAAAAAGAAAACTTAAGTAAAGAAAGAAAGACATAAAGAAAATAGGAAAGGATTAAAGAAAGAAAAAGAAAAAAAGAAATGAATAAATAAACAAGAAAAAGAAGTAGAGAAAGAATAAAATAAATAGTGTACAGAAAATAAGGAAAAAAAGAAAATAAAGAGACAAACAAATGATGAACAAAGAAAGAAAAGTTAATAAATGAATGAAATGAGAAAAATAGTGCAAAGAAAGAAAGAAAGAAAGAAAGAAAGAGAAACATAAAGAGTGTATAAAGAAAGAAAGAAAGAAAAAAAGAAATACACCAATGGAAAGGGGAAGTGAAAGGAAGATAACAAATAAGGGAATTATGGGAAAAATAAAGAAAGAAAAAAAAGAAAAAAAAGAAAATCGAGAATGTCGTTGATAAAACAGACGTTTAGCATAATTAAGCTTACGATATACGTCTGGAATGGTTTCCACCGTTTTGAATATATCATGAACCATTTTAGTGGTTTTGATGTATCATGGCAACCAATTTGAGTAGATCTTAGCGCATATCACTGAACAGACACTGTCCCTTGAGCTTTCTTATTCGATAATGTGACGCCACACTTTGCGCTTCTGTGTTGTTTGACCGTCGTATTAACCATAGCCGACCGGTTGAATGATTCATATCTTATTCAGTGATCTGCTTTTGATTTTTAATTTTGTCAGACATTGCGCCACGCACGTTCGTCCACTCAGCAAAAGCATAAAAACGAAAGACAAATATATTCAAAAGAACGAAAGGTCATATATAAACACACAGGAACAGGTGTATATATACAAACATACATATATATATATATATATATATATATATATTAGTTTGGTGCAAAAATAATGTCGTTTTCTCACATATGTTACTATGTGAGAAAACGACATTATTTTTGCAATAACTTGATATATTTGAGAAAGAAAGGAAAAAAAACATCTTAGTTTGTTGGCAAATACTTATTTTTTTTTTATTCTAAATTTTCATTAATTTATATGAACGGGAGACATATATGGACATTCACACGGACACTACGCCAGGCACACTAAGACGCCTACTCCTATATTGTATAATATAAAAAAAATACGATTTTATGCATTCAATGTCACGCAGCATGACCTCCTACATTAGAATAATGATTTTTTTTTGTCTTATATTAATATTATTCACTGTCAATAACCGAATTTACCTCGGGTTACTAAACCAAAGATTAATGCACGGTGGAGTAATAGATAGCACCTCGGTTTGAAGAATCGGAGAGCCGAGTTCGAATTCAACTCAAATCCATTGCATTCATTTACATGCTAATACCATTGGTAAAGGTATGAATCATCTTCTTCTCCCTACAGGTATAGATAAATAGCAGGACAGACCAGGTCTATCGCAGAAAGAAATTGCAACACACTCCAGGGAAAAACTGCCTCATAAATTATGTATCGAAAGATACATGATCGCCTAAGTGTGCATCACGCATGGCTCATAACTGAGTGAATAGCAAGGATACATTTCTTTGTTTTTTCTTTCTTTTAATGATTAAAGAAAGGAACTTAATTTACAGATAAATTGCTCTTATAGCAAATGAAATATCTAAATGCATCCATCTTCCTTGATTTTTAACGATTCGATTAAACAAGTATATATATATATATATATATATATATATATATGTGTGTGTGTGTGTGTGTATATATATATATATATATATATATATATATATATATATATATATATATATATATATATATATATATATATAGGTTTAATGGTTAGATGGTTAGGGCTGAATCAGACCAGGAAACAACAGTATTTGAAAGTGCTCAATGCACGTGTAAAATAATATGTAGAGCTTTTAAGTTTAAAAATCAAGAGATCAGTTTCATCCGCTACTTTGGTTTGAATATTTCGGTATCCTCATTATCAAATGACAAACTAATGCTTTTTTATTTTAAAAAATAAACAACTGAAGAACGCTACATTATTATTTTCAGAAATACATAGACGAACTCACGACTTTTGGTATAATAGAAAGGGAGGAGGAGTATGTAATGAAGAAGAAGGAGGAGGAGGAGAAGAAGAAGAAAGAAATGTCATCAGCGCTAATCTTTTTTTCCGTTGACAGAGGTGGCAAATATTGCTGTGATTATTGTACTGCTGTGATTTTTGAAAAGATTTTCCACCTTGCAAATGGATCACTGTTGTATTTTTTCTTTCTTCAAGATTTTTAAAGAATTTAAAAGAAAAAAAAAACAACTGGGATCCGTTTATAAGGTGAAAATTTAAAAAAAAAAGGCAAAAATTTGTAACAATCACAACAATATTTGGCAAGTCAGCCAACAGGAAAAATTAGCGATTGTGAAAAAAAATAACATTTTAGGTATTTTAAAAACATTCGCATGTTTTTTCGTCACTCTTCAACTCATCGATCCGCCATTGTATGTAAACTATATAAACAGAAAACTTACATTTAACTTTAAAATCTAATATTTGTACTAGAGTTTTTTTTTGGGGGGGGGTTGTGCGGTTTTTTTTTTTTTTGTGGCTGGACATTTGGCCAAACGGACATTTGGCCGAGAGATATTTGGCCGAACGGATATTTAGCCGATTAATATTTGACTGAAAAAGTATAAGTAAAAATATTAAAAAAACAATACTTTAAGTATTTTAATTAGTAGTATTATAAGATAGAATAGGACTAATAATTACCATTGAATTTTAAGTGATTAAATTATTAAATTTAAATTTAAAGTTAAAAGCTTTCTTATTTCAATATTTGTTTATAGAAATTAAAATTTAAAAAAAAAATATTTGAGTCTAGCACCTAAAACAGTAGCACCTAATTATTTAAATTCGTAATTTTTCTTCACATAAAAGATAGTTCAGTCTTTTAAGATAATGATCATTAAAAGCGAAATTGAAAGATCTTTCACATCGTAAACGATATTTGCTGTAGTATAATGTGCTTTTTTCTCGAAATAGTTATCATCTTAAATTACTATTTCAAATAAAATATAATATATACAGAATAGATTTAAAAGAAAATCCAGTAGAGAAATCAAAAAAATGATAAATTAATACTATAAATAAATATAAATATATTTAGCAAATTACGATTCAAAACCATCGTATTGTTTTCCTTCATTAATAGAATATTTTTAAAAGATAATGATCGAATACAAACATGAATGTTTCCGTTGTAAATTTTTGCAAATATGTACGCACAAAATTAATAATATGGAAGCCATTAATAATTAAATAAAGATATATTTCTGTAAGACTTTAGCAGCAGCAGTAGGAAGAATAGAGAAACTCGTAGCCGGACATCTGGCCGACGTATATTTGGCCGACATAAATTTGGCCGAACAGTCATTTGCTCGAAGGACATTTGGTCGAGAGACATTCGGATGAATGGATATTTGGTCGACGGACATTTCACCGAAAAATTCCAAGTAAAAATAGTAACAAGCAATACTTTAAGTATTTTAATTAGCAGTGTTATAAGATAGAATAGGACTAATAATTACCACTACATTTTAAGTGATTAAAATAACTAAATTTAAATTGAAAGTTAAAAGTTTTCTTATTTCAGTATTTGTTTATTTAAATTAGTATTTTTTAAAAAAAATATTTGAGCACCTAATTATTAAAATTATTATTTAACAGAAAGATAAAAGCTAGTTTATCACTTTAAGATAATGATCATTACAAGACAATTTGAAAAACCTTTCATATCGTAAAATCATAAGATTTTTACTGTAGTAAAATGTGTTAGTTCTCAAAATACTTTTCATCTTACAGGAATATTTGAAGTAAAATATAATATATACTGAATTGATTTTTTTAAAAGTCAGTAAAGAAAACGAAAATGATGAATTAATACAATAGATATAAATATATGTAGTATATTACGATAAAGAGCGTGACATATATGTTAGTACGCCATACATTTTCCGCTAAATGTCCGTCGGCCAAATATCCGTCGGCCAAATATCCGTCGGCCAAAGGTCCATCGGACAAATGTCCGAGTGCCGTGTGTTTCGAAGAAGAATATTATAATTAAGGTTACTTAATCTACGTTTAAATATAATTTCCGTTTGAACATGAAGCGGACCTGCCGCTGCTTCAATGTCCACTTTCATACTTATGCTTTATGCTTGATATTGAAGAGTTTAGCCTATAATTATAACATACCGGAAAACTATATTTCTATGACAAACACACCCATAACACCCAGACATATAGGCATTTATTTGTTTGTTTGTTTATGTGTGAATAAATACATGTACATATAGATACACATATATTAATAAGTGTATTCATTACAAATTGTATATTTATAAATGAAGTACAATTTCCCTGACACGAAAAAAGACTACATCGCACAGAAAATGAAAACGACAGCCTGTCTAGAAAAAACAGAGAGCCAAATAGCAACAACTGGAAACTTGAAATGAAAGAAGCGAGAGAAAAAGAGAGAAAAAAGGCCAAGGATTTAGTATAAGAAAAAAATAGCGCCAAGATAAGTGTATATAAAAAAGACTCATCGAGAATATAAGCTGACAATTACTGGTAACACCTGACGAATGGACAGAATGGTTCGTCTAAAAACCCCGGAGTAGGGATGCTGAAGGCAACATCAATCAGCCAAATGACAATATGTTACTGTTATTAATTATATATATATATATATATATATATATATATATATATATATATATATATATATATATATATATATATATATATATATATATATATATGCGAGTTTATAAACAGTGACTAATACTGCTAATAATGCAAGACTCTTCGGTAAAGTGAATCGATTTCTCTCAGTATTTATCTAAAAATAAATGTACTTAAATTCAGCTTCTTCCATACCGTTTGCTGCTGGCTTAGGAGTAGAATCTTCGACTGACGCTAATTCAGCGGGGTTTGTATCCTAGCTACAGGCAATCGGATATCTAGCCACACTAATGAGGTGTGATATAGCGAAACAGTCTGTCTCTGGATGACAATATATATATATATATATATATATATATATATATATATATATATATATATATATATATATGGTCTATCAAAAATACGTTTACAAACTTTGGAAGGTGGTGTCCCAACACCATAACAAAAAAACAAAAAAACAAAAAACAAAAAACGATGCCATATAATCATATAAGGCCATGTAGAATGTGTTTTTTGTGGTCAGGCGTATCAGCGGATCTCTGCCTCCTTCGGCCTATATTTTGTGGTGTCACGGATCCTGTACCAGCAATTCAACGATAAACTGCAGCAAAAGTTGGATGACTCGCCAGCATTCAGTCTGAAAACGCAATGTAATTTGGCCGTGCAGCCTCGCCTCCATTACCATTCGCGCGGCCGAATGTAAAATTCATAACTACCTGGTCACGATATAAATATCCCGCCATTGTTATTCGCTACACTCTTCACAAGTTCCCCGTTAAATACTGAAAACCGACTAGCCCCAAATGTACACGAATAACAAATGTAACCTAGTCTCAATGACAACGCAGAGCCATCGAT
>OZ010588.1:98861011-98981011 GCA_963932145.1 Acanthosepion lycidas
GTTAAAGTATAATTGTGTTTTCGACAAGGATTTTACGGAATTGTGTGCGCTGCCAGGAATGTTGTTTTAAATGCCTAAAAATGTAAGTGTTTTCATACAAAGGTAGTGTCAAGCGTCGTGAAAGCGAGTTGCTGGTGTGACTAACATAAATATTATTTAATTCGTTGGAGATACATTTTCTCAAAGGGCACTTGAATTTATAAACTATGATGGATTTTTGCAAATCACTAACCGGGGGAGAAGAATCATTGTGAATGTGGTCACCCCGGTCTCGCTGCGCCAAATGTAAAGTCTGCCTAGCCGCGTCCGTCGTGCTATACTGTCCTGTGACGACCAACTGGCTTGGTATTGGTCCCGGCACCAAATGTGAATTTCTAACCTTTTGGTGATTCGGATGGGAATCTGGTTAGATTCGGTATCAGCCTTGTCGTTCCAAGCTCGCCACCAACGTCTGGTTACCGAAGTAACTGTTTTGATTTGCAGTCTAACCTACCCACGTTGTGAATTGATCTTAGCCAGACGAAATCAATCAGTCGCCGGGCCGTAATGCAAGCGGTGTTCGATCAAGGGTAACACTGCACAAGTATATTTAAAAGAAAATAAAATAAAAACTCGAAAAGTTCAAATGTGTTAAAAAAAAAAAGCATAACAACATGTTATATCTGGTTGCTGAATACAGGACTGCGTCTTCTTCTCAAGCCACGATATGGATTCGTGACACTTTGTGTTTGTTAGGCGAGTCTTAACATCTTAAGTTGTTTGTTCTTTAAGAAACTGGTTCTTGGTGTATCTTCAGGTGATATTCGTAAAACATGTTTTGGTGGTGTGAGTCTAAGTCGTTCTTCAAAAATAAATTGTTCTTGGCTAGAAGTTGAGTTCGGAATTGCGTGAATCTTAGTCAGCTTCTGCGAGGCGGGTCTTCAGAACTCTCAGCTCACTGCAACTGCTTGCCTGTCTGTCTCCAACCCCAACTGCGAACTTCACTCAACTTAACTGGAACTCGAACTCGAACTCGAACTTAACTCGCTGCGACTATGCTTATATGGACGCCGACAAAAACCGGGGTGGGCTTGTCGGGGTTTGAGGTTCCTTGATAATTCTAAACCCACAATCCACTTCTTTGTTTTCGGTCAGGAAAATTTTATTATTTTCAAATTTTGGAAGTCTTTCGTCTTCCCACCTTCTTCTGTTCTCATATTGGTATCTCACCATACCCTCAGAGGGTGTCAACGCGTTTCCCCTCTCTCTCACAGTGGCATCTCACACCTATCCCTTCAGGGGGGCGCAACAGTCCTCCCCTCCTTCTTCACCTCCGCCTAACGCTCATGCCACCATTCAGTCAATGGGCGCTCAGCAGCGTGGGTGTGGCCATACTAGCCTCGGTTTAAAAAATCTTGCTCAAAGAAAAAATAAATTATCTTCCCTTTTTTTCTTTTCTTTCTTTTCTTCGAAGAGACCTCACACCCTAGACTCTTATCTTAACCGAATCACCTGGAATTCGTCAATCAGATTTTTGCCAGCATCAAGTGGGTGGCCATTTGGACGTATTTGCATTCTTGGTGCCAATTACTGATCCGATCAAATAGATTCGTTATCATAGCCAGTCCTGACGATAAACAGATGCTCATCTCAATGATATTCTGCATATAGACAAAGGCTTAATCTTTTCTTCATGGTGGTCAGCGGACACTTTTGTTTTTCTCGGACAGTGCGTGCTTAATTATTTTTTATTTGTATCTCTTTAGAATTCTGCGGGACGTAACTTGTCCAACTTGAAAATTCCTTTACCATTGCCATGGGCAGGTTGAACATATCTTACTCTCCGCCCCGTAACATAAATCAGATTAAATTCTGTGTTTTACTTTCTCGACAATTGAAATAAAAATCTTACCACTTTCCCTGTCAGAAAAATAACACCGTTTAGTGTCCTTTTCGTGATGGCTTCTTATCACCTAAATTTAATTCTCGCCTTTCTTTTTCTTTCTTCTTTCTTTCTAGCGATGTAAATAGTGTCACACGAAGAATTAAGTTGGATATACTAGATTTAGTGTAGTATATGATTAATTTAATTTTTTTGCTTGGATCTGTAATTGATATATAGTATTAAATATATTTAATGTAGTATATATTAGTATTTACTAATATATACTACTTTTACTATATATCTAATGTAGTATATAATAGTATTTACTAAATTTTTTAGTATATTTTCATCTTGTTTATAATTAGTATGGATTTGATTACGATATAAGAGATTAATGTGTTTGAGATTAGTAGAAGCAGTACTATTTGCTTTGAATTGAGATTTCTAAGAAAGCATCTTATTTGTTTATCAACTATATAGTTTGGAAAGCTATTATTAATAAGTGTTTGTTTTATAATCTTTAGTTCACTGAAAAAAAATATGTTTTGTGGATGAATTAGTTTCTGCACGATGTATTAGATTCTTTATAATTGCAATTTTGTAGTAATATGGACATTCGCTCTTGTAGTTAAGTGTACATAAATTTATGCTTGTAAGTTTTTGTATGGGGAAATAGCATATTTGTTATTATTTGTGTTTATCAATATGTCAAGGAAGGGGATTTTATTAGTAGTATTGAGTTCATATGTGAATTTAAGGACAGAATTATTTTGGAAACGTTTTGGAAGATGAAGTATTTCATCTGTATTTTTAACATAAGAATATCATCAACGTATCTTAGATAGGTTGATGTTTTTTTAAAATTTGTAAATATCTTATTTTCGAGGTTCGACATGTAAAAATTGCTAAATGTCGGACCCAGTTCTGAACCCATGGAGGCACCATCACGTTGTATATATATATTATTATTATGATCGAAGAAAGGGACTTCAGTAGTACAAGCTAATAATAGTTTCCGTAATATATTAGGATTAATTTTAAGTGGGGTAAAGATGACTTACTCTATATATTTCTTATAATTATGTCAATAGTTTCGTTAAGAGGGACATTGGTAAATACGTTTTCAACATCAAGTGAAGCTATGATTTCATTGTCGGCTTTTTCACCTTTTAGGATTTGGATTACTTCTAATGTCGACTTAACACTATATTTACTAGAAAGGTAGGGAGTAATAAGTTGGTTAATGTATTTTGTTAGATGATATACAGGAGTTGGAATTTGCGATACGATTATGTGTTTTTATAGTGCTGTATATGTAACCAGGTCTATAATCACCAACATTTTTAGTGAGTTTAAAATAGTTCTGTTCAGCATTATTAGCATTGATAATTTTATTAAGCTTTGATTTTAGTTGGTTGGTCAGGTTCTTGTTAAGTTTTTTTAAACTTTATGGGATCATAGAGTATGTGGTCAAGTTTTTTATTGTAATCCAATTTGTTTAGGATGACGAAAATGTTGGTCTTATCAGCTATTTTACGATAATGTCAGGGTGGCTGCGTAGTTCTTGTGCGGCAATTTTCAGTTGTTTAGAAAGTATTTTTGAAGAATTTTTGCTTTTATCATGCCGATTCTTGAATGTATTGGCCTTAAGAAAGTCTTTAAATTCTGGTATAGTTTCTATTAATTGTTCATCCTGGTGTTTAACGATTTAAAATTATAAAAAAAACTGAATATATTATACAAAGGTAATATCACTCTTCCTAACAAAACTGATAAATAAATTAACCTTTCCAACTATGAACTAACTAAGCACCAAAAAGAATTACTTAACCTAACTGTCATATATACCGTAAGTACAATCGACTTTAAAAAAAAATAGAAATTGAGACCCTATACCAAAACATCGTTAAAGTTGGAGTTTAACGATGTGTTGGTATAGGGTCTCAATTTCTATTTTCCATGATCACAGTATCAAGGATGTTACTCGCTGCTTTCATCTGATCCTCTTTCCCTCAATCTGCCCTGTGAGGATCAGATTTTTTAAGCCCTCTTTTACGCGCTCCAGAAATTTCAGCTACCTCTTCCGGGCGTTAGGCAAATGTTTCCTTTCAATTAAAACACTATGCTTTCCCAAGTTTAGGTACCAGATTCCACGTTAAAAGTGAACAACGAAGCTGGAGAACATTACCTCGTATTAATAGCCAATCAGATTACAATAATTAAGGATGACCTCATGCCACATCGTTCTAAAGTATTAGGTTCTTCTTTTTACTGTGACGGTCATAAGTATAGAATACACAAAGAGGGCCACACTAGCTACAGTGCAGAAAAAACTATAACTCCGCATTAACCATTAGTTGATATTGAAGAGTCCTAAATTACCAACTTTATGTTAGTTTTGGAATAAAACCGGAAATAACTGTTTTGTAAAAGAGAAGTTCGCTTATCGTTCGGTTCACTAACTGTTATGGGACCTTACCCATAATAACATAATAGACTATTCCATACGTAATGAATACTGCACCTCAAGAGGAAGCAAGGTGTTCAGTCCGAAGTCGGGCGACCGGCTGATCGGTTGAACTTTCTGCCTACGGACGGGGAGGAACCCGAAGGAGGCTACACCAAAGGGCGGAGTCTCTTTCGGGGTGGTAGACCAACCCTTAACCCGCTTATACGGGTTAAAAAGGCATATTTTTGCCCCAGCCCACGGGGTCGGAAACCCCACGGGCTCGGAAACCCCACGTTAAACTGGCCTTGTGCCGCATGATGCCCTCGGGGGGGGGTGACTAAATACCGTTCAGTCCAAAGTCGGGCGACCGGCTGATCGGCTGATCGGTTGAACTCTCCTCCTTCGTGCCGGAAGGAATCCGAACGAGGCTACGCCGAAGGTCGGAGTCTCTTTCGGGGAGGTAAACCGAACATGACCCCGTTTATACGGGTTCAAAGGGCATATTTTTAGCCGAGCCCACGGGCTCGAAGATCCCACGTTAAACCGGCCTTGTGCCAGATGATGCCCTCGTGGTGGGGGTTGACTAAGTTCTAGTCGATGTCGGACTACCGGCTGAACGGTTGAACTCTCCGCCTGCGAGCGAGGAGGAATCCGAACGAGGCTATGCCGAAGGGGGGAGTCTCGTTCGGGGAGGTAAACCGACCCTGAACCTGTTTATAAGGGTTCAAAGGTATATTTTGGCCGAGCCCACGGGCTCAGTGATCCCACGTTAAACCGCCCTTGTCCCACATGATACCCTCGTGGGGGGGTGACTAAATACTGTTCAGTCTGAAGTCTGGAGAGAAATCCGTCAGGAGTCTGTCAGTCAGTCAGATCGAGCGAGTCAGTGAGTCGAGTCAGAGGCAGTCCTAAACAGATTCGCGTTCAAACAATTGATACTAAACCTGATTGTTCGTACTAACACTTTCTACTTCTCTGTATATATTCCTGTTTGTAATATATCTGTTTATTCCATATCAGTGTTCGAGTTCTTCTTTATTGGTTCTACCTTGGACTATCACCGTGGTACAAGGAACCGGACCCTAACCCTAACCTACTCGGCTTTTTTAACAGGTGTACATGTTTATCACCTATCTCATGTTTAAGATTGGGTTTCCGGTTCCTTCTAATGATTTTTTAAAAAAATTTCTTATAATTCCCAGAAGCCTATTGCGTCTTAGTGGCATTGTTGGGTTGAAGTGATTTAAGAAAAAAAGAACCAAGAAGAAAACCATTCATTTTTTTTTAAATTTTATTTTTAATCATATACCAAACGAAAGGCAGTAAAGCTACTAAGACACAAGAGGGTGACTGAGTGTGAAAGAATAAAAAAAAAAGAGAAACATTATTAAGGAGCGAAAACAACAGATGAGCAACCAAGACGAGAGTAGATGACGATTGTCATTGCATTTAATTTTTTTAAGACTGGAAAGTATGAATCCAGAAGAGATATCCACAGGTGAGAAGTACGAGAAAATTAACTTTTAGCATAGAACTACGCTTACATCTCGCCAGTTCAACTGTGAATTGATGAGACCCCTTCTGTCGATCCAGTAGTATAATTAAATTCATGAAGTCTAGTTACCATAGCGTTGTGATTATCTGGACACTCACCAATAAAAGTCTTTAGAGAAAATACATAGTGAAGCGACATTACGGCCGTATGAAATTGACTGAAGCCGAGACGACATGTCACGTCCAATAATATTAGTATATTACACTCCACACAATAGAAGGCTCGAGAGTCGCTGAAGGTAGAGTTGAGTCTTATAATTATGTGGTGTATAATATAATTGGCAGAGAATGTGGAAGGAAATGAAGATAATTATTTAACCTAGACTTGAACATTTCGATATTCAACAATTCAATGAAACCCCATTACGCTCAAGATTTGTTTTTTATTTGTTTTGCGAAAGAAATAAGTGATTCCACTCGACTTTGTAGAATTATCAACGCGGTAAATGTCTCTATTCATATTTGATTATCGTTAATGATACAGAAAATCCAATATGTTATTACACACGAGTGATTTCGCGAGGTCCTATGGAGGTACGATGAGAAACACAACAGGGTTTTCCACTATTTATTGCGTCATGGACGAATTATATATGGAAAATTTTACCACCACCCACTGTATAGTAAATATCCAAAACGATAGCGAACTTGTTTGGTAAAAGTTTCTTCTTCTTCATTATGTGCTGTGTTTCTTCAGGACGTAAGTGACCATGGCTCTCTACAACTTCCTGTCTCTTGTAGCTCTTAAGGTATTTTGTCTTTCTGCTATTTCTTCTAAAACCGGTTCCAACATCCAGTTGCTAAAACTTGCTAAGTATGTTATGCATTGTTTTTCTCTGAGTCCCTTGCCTTCAATCTGTCCTGTGAATATCACACTTTCCAATCCTTCTTTCTATATTAAGTCTACTAGGAAACCTAAACTGTTTCTTCCTATTGTTATTTTTTTAAGTTTCAATGTTGTTTCCGTTTTCTCTAAAACTTCGTCGTTGTTCACACAGTCGGACCTTAGGATACACAGTAGCCTACTATATAATCTCATTTCTGTTGCTCTAAGTTTATTTATCGTTGTGGAGATGTATGTATATGAGGAGAGATATCACGTAAAAGTTTAGTACATATTTCCTTATTGTGTGCAAAATTTTGTCACTGGTTCATAAACTGTCTTTCTGATGTAGTAAAAAATACCAAATGTAGGTAACAAATAACGTTGACTTATGCAGCAGCATACGTCAGTGCAATAAAAAAACGAAGTCAGACTTGACCATTGAAATATATATATATATATATATATATATATATATATATATATATATATATATATATATATATATATATAAATATATATATATATATATATATAGTTTTATGGTCAAGATTGGTTTTATGGTGTTAGCATTGCAGATGTTGATAAAACATTAAAATACTTTTGTTCCTAATAAAAGGAATATAGACTACTATCAAATAATAAAAATTCAGTGAAAATATTTTTTTCTTTTATCTGAGTTATATATTTTTTATAAGCAAATCTTTCCATTCAAGACAAGAGTGTCCTTAAGATGCAAGGGGTTAAAGAGAGTGAGAGTAAGATTAAAGAGGATTTTTTTTTGGGGGGGAAGGATAAAAAGGAGGACATGGATCAAGGTCAAGGCATCAGAAGATATCAATTGATATTACATTTGAATATTTGAAGATTATAGCTATCAGGGAAGCAAGTGATAGGTAGTGAGATCCACTGACGGGAGGTGCGAGATAAGAAGCTGTTGGAGTAAAAGAGATGGCTATATTTAGCCGTGTCGACAGTAAAACGGTGAGGCTTAGATGCCAACCTATTAGCACGCTTAAATTCGTGCAGTTTGGGAACCAGGTAAAGTAGTTCTTCGGAGCATTTGCCATGGATATAATAGTAGAAAAGACAAAGGTAAGTCACAGCATGTCTGTCAGATAGCGACTTTAGACGAGATGCCAGATCGGGACCAATCAAGTTGCATATCCGTCTCAGGATTTTGTCGCGGACTTCGAGATGAACAGCTTGAGAACCGGACCATATACGTCAGCAGTATTCCATGGAAGGACAAATGGTTGATTTGTAGATTTGAAGGATGGTCACAGGCGAGAAAAAGCATATGTTCAAATATTTTTTTAATACTTCAAAATCCAATATCAGCCATCAAAATTTCCAATCGCCGAACATTTTCTGTTGAGTCGCTGATCGCTCACTAAACAGAATATCGCCCACCCAACAGTTGAAATCGCCCATAGGTGGGCAATATCGCTCAGAATGGGAAACTCTGAAACACAAGGTAGTTTTTTTATGCTTTTTGCTTATACGTTTCAGGGAGAAAAATTATTTGTTGATTCACTATAATATTAACTTCTTCAAGTTAAACATTACCTTTCATACATAACTTCGTAAACTACCCGTTTTACTGTCTCTTAAACTCATACAGTAGTATGCAGTAAACCTCTACCTCGAGTGGCTTTGGAGTCTTTTGTTGCGTGAATATTCTACTTATTTGCATATTTGGATTTTTAAAAAAAACAACAATATCTCGATTTTTATTTAAATTCGGATTATTTCCTCATGTTTGCTTTTATCACAACGTTTCGGCCATTGTGCACTCCGGAATTCTTCAGGTGCATATCTCTCTGGTTAATCTCACTGAACTGAACCCTTTAATCTACCTACAGGTTAGCTCATGTCTAGAGATATCTAATCTAGTCCTTATTTTTACCGGGTATATTGTTAAGTTATTGCCCACCATTTCCACTGAATGCAAGCATACACTGCCCGAACCAAGGATTGAACTCACAACTAAAATTTCACGTAATTTAAAAAAAAAAACAATCCTTTTTACTTATGACGCCATTTTCAATCTAGACACCGATATCTTGGCAATTATTTCTAATCAGCTCTTTTGTGATTTTTGCAAATGAGAAATCATTTTCTTCAGGCCATTTCTAATTAAATTGCTCACTTATCCAAATAAAATGATTTTCTGCTATATTTAGCGCTTGCAGAAGTAAGAAATCGATAGAAAGACATTTCTTAAATATTGATATTTATATCTTTATTGTATGTGTTTGATTTGCATTTTATTTTAAACATAAAAAAATGTATAAAACGCGTTCCGTCCTTTGTTTTCCTGGTTAGTATCTTCGTTTGTTTATCTTTATTGAGCTTAACGAAAAAAAACCCAATGTTTTTATCATTACAAATGAATGCCATGCATTTTGTGCACGAGAAAAGGAAATCGAAGTATATATTTGATTATTATCATTGTGCGTTTATTTTGAGAGAAGACAACTCACTTATGCAGTAGTCTTTGCCGATATGTTACCATAAATAGGTCGCCGTTGAATTCGAAGAAAAAAAAGTTATTTCATACTTTACACACACACCTATCACGAAATACTAACTTATACATTTTCTAATGTTTATAATTATATTTTTAAAATAATATTGATGCATTAGATTTTACAAATATATTAAAAAAAATTTTTTAAAAAATGAATAATAAAAAATGAAACAGAATGAGCATAAAAGGTTTAATAATTGATATGCGAAAATTGAGACAAGAAGTGACCAACATCACTCTGAACATGGCGATTGACTTACAAGAGTTAAGTAGTTTCGTCCAGCAGAATTTCCAATTAATGACAATTTTTTTAACCAGGCTATCCAATCTGTGATAATTGTGTTAGATCATGTGGGGGATCAGTTTGAGATGTCATCATTGAGAGATTTGTCCTCGAGTATAGTGACCTCTAGTCACTTAAAGGAGTTGTTGTTGAAAATACAAACTTATTTACCTGGCCATTTGAGATTGCACGTTATGGAGATATCACAAGTCATTAAGTTGATCACTTTACCAGACGATAACAAACTGCTGGTTTTACTGGTCTTACCATCATTAGACAGGAAAGGTAACTTTGAGATATATCAGGTTATAAGCATAGCAATTCACTTCTCCAGAGCAGAACAGAGACTGGGATTGGTTGCAAAGTGCCCAATTGAGGGAGAATATATAGCTTTAAATTCAAAATGAACGGAGAGTATGTCGCTGAACTTGGAAGAAGCAAGGAGACGTGAGGCCAAAGCTTTAGGAACGTGTACGTCTGTCAGTCCCATTTAAGGGATGGGGAATCACAGATTGTGTGTACTTGAATTACTTAGGTGGCGATAAAAAGAGGATTAAGGAAAATTGTTGAGCAGAAGTTTTACAAATACAGTATTACCACAAGCTATCGGTATATCTAATGGGGTATGGATTGTAGTCACCCTGAGTTAGATGGATTTATCTTGAGTATGCAGTCGGCGACCCGCTGGAACAATATGGATAGACTCATCAGTGGCTTTGATAGTGTAACCCCTGGGTTGTTCGGCATTTGGAGTATCAATCTCCCTCCCCCCGTGTTATCAAACCAAAGTGGAATATGAGAAAGATACATTGTTAAAGTTAATCGGAATATGTTTGAATAATTGAACTGAGATATGGAAACAATCGGTACAGGAATTACCCGTAGCTACATTGAAGACTATACCAAAGATATTAAGGAAGAGAAAATTAGTCTTGAACAACTGAAAGACAAATTTAGTACTATGGGAAAAGAGAGTGTAATAAAGAGCAACAATACAGGAATCATAATGATTTGGTTCGCTATATTAGGTAAATTTGATGTTTTTTGCTGCCGTAACGACAGGAATATGGAAGCTGAAAAAGCATATGAAGTAATCAATTAATAAAGTATTAACGACTTGCATCAAGAAAGTGATGCCAATTACTGTTTTTTTTGTTTGTTTGTTTTGTTTTTTAACGAAGCTGATTGACTCCAGACGAGGAAGTGACCGAATTGAATGCACCCGGAGAAGAGAAAGCACAGTCGAGACCTGTAGAAGGGAAACCAACATCCAGTACTGTGAAAATGGGGAAGTCGACCAAGAAAGCGAACGATAAAAAACGGTCAAATGATTAAATTGTAAGGGGTTATGAGAACCACAATGCAATGTGCATGCTCATGAACCGAGAAAGAAAATGCAAAGACTTTGCAATTCCACCGCATGTTTAGTCGAAAAACGATGCATGGGTTATTATTGTTGGAGAAGAAGATGAAGAGGCTTTTTATATCCACTGCATGTTTTGTGAAAAGAAAGATGTATGAAGAATCTTGCTGTTTCATTATGTATTTTTTGTGATGTCATTTACAATTAACTGACAGAAATGGTAAAGTGAGGAAATATGAAACTATAAAGGATCATTGGTGGTAGTTGAAAGGAAGGTGACCCTATCGTGAGACTGGTGGCTTAGAATTAGGATTAAGATTAGGGTTCATGCAAAAACTTCGTATATAAATGGGTCATTAGAAGAGTTGAAAGTGTTAAAAAAGAAAATGTTAAATTAAGAAACAGGAATTGAAATATGAAGTGAGGGGAAATGTGTTTTTTTTTTTTTGTTTTTTTTTTTGATAAATAGAAACGCACATAAGTAATTTTATGAGTCCCTGAAAAGGCCGGAATGTTAAACAATGAAAAAAATTAGAATTAAATGATTTTGTTTTCGAAAAGTGTGCCGTGTTGGCATTTGAATGTCATTTTCGGCCGCTGATCGAATTTAAGTAAAACCAAAAATGTAAACAACAGAATTTGGAATTGAGTCAGATTTGGAAATCGACAAACAAAAGAAATTTCCGATTTGAAATAACTTTTAAACAAACAAGTTTTATCAGAAAAATTATTGTTTTAATAAAAAAAAAGGCCGATTCTCGAGAAATGTGTAAACAAATTTTATTAATTTGAAATACCAGACCGCTTTGTTTAGGGCCACTTTTATGTCTCTAGGAATGGCGAAAATAACTGAGGAATACGTAATGAGCTTTGAGAGGTAGTAAGAGTTGTATATAAACCGAAGGATTGGTTAAAGAATGGTTAGAGCGAAATTCAAGAGACTCACTCACCTGCTAGATTTAGAAGTCCTAATAGATTTAATGAATGGCGAGCACAATCTTAACAGGATATACAATGGACACAGTTTTGATAGCAGATACATAAAGGAAACTACACGAATCCGTACATAGGTGAGTTGAAGGAATTCTAGAAGAACGGATTGAAAATCAATTGTAAGATGAAATACATAGTTGTTAGCAAAATGAGCAGTTCAAAGTACAAATTGGGAATATCAAAATGGAGTACAACAAATTTATATTTGGGAAGTGTTTTACCTGATGACGGAAAGTACGATAATGAAGTCCGAAGACGCACCTAAGGAAAGTATTAAGAAACAGAAAAATATCGTTATAAAGACAAGTGTACTAAACTGTTGTGTAATATCAGTCCTCCTATAGTGTAGTGAATGCTAGATAATCTCCTCACAGACGAAGAAGAGACTTGAAGCAAAAGAAACAAAGAAAAGAATAATAAACTGTTATGTAATATGATTCCCTTTAGAGAGTAGTGAATGCTAGATAATATCCTCGCAGATGAAGAGATTTGAAGCAACAGAAATAAAATTATACTGAAACGTGATGTAATATCAGTCCTCCTATATTGCAGGAAATGCTGGACAATTTCTTCAGAGATGAAGAAGAGACTTCGAGCAACAGAAATAAAGAAAAGATTACTGAACTGTTATGTAATATTAGTCCTTCTATAGGGTAGTGAATAGCAGGTAATCCCCTCACAGATGAAGAGACATAAATCAGCAGAAAAAAGAAGTGTACTGAAATACTATATAATATCAGTCCTCGCATATGGCAGTCAATGCTGGACAATTTCTTCACAGATGAAGAAGAGACTTGGAGCAACAGAAACGAACAAAAGTGTACTGAACTGTTATATAATATCAGTCATCCTATATGGCAGTGAATGCTGGACAATTTCTTCACAGATAAAGAGACTTGCAGCAACAGCAAAAAAGAAAAGTGTACTGAACTGTTATGTAATATCAGTCTTCATATAGAGTAGTGAATGGTAGACATTCTCCTTACAGATGAAGAAGACTCTTGAAGCAACAGAAATGTGGTTCCACAGAAGAATTTTTAAAATACAATGGGCCAAACATATGAGCAACGCGGAAGTTTTAGAGAATATAGAAACGACATGTCTTCTTAACAACAGGAAGAAACAGTTACAAGTTATAGGGTACATAACGAGGAAAGATTGGTAGGAAAATTTGAAACTCACAGGACAGATTAAAGGGAAGAGGGACAGAGGGAAACAACGCATGACCTACAAAGAGAGCTTAGTAAATGGAATAACAGGGTTCAGGAGAGATAAGGAAAAGACAACATTTTTTTAACCCTTTGAGACTGACCACCACTTTACCGGTGTTAGAGAAAACTGACTTAATGCCCAGCTTCCGGTAGAAAGAACGGTGGGTAAAGACTTGTAACTATTTTTGTATGTACCGTGAAACATTACATACCAATTATTTGCGAATTTTGACTCAGGAGCGTAGAATGGTTAAAATTGTTCAGGAACGCAAGGCTCAAAACCAACAAAACTTCTTCTATCACCAAAGATAAACTGAAGGCAAGGATCATGGCATTATTCACCAAAAAACAGGGACGCCGTCCAGAAGAGATGCAGGCCATGGCTGAAGCTAATGGCAATTTTATTCAATGAATTTACTCTTTAGTTTTTCTACATATTTGTCGGTAATTTTGGTAAATATATATGTTAGAAAGTGATATCATTTACATTATTCGGACTATTGTCCTCATCTGTGTCGCCATATTCATTACAACGTTTCGGCAGTTGTATGCTCCGGCCTTCGCCAGGTTGTTTGGATGTCGAACTGAACCCTCTATTTAGCTCACTGGGGTAGACTGTTCTAGTTCCACGTGCCGTGTTTAATGGATGTCAGTTATCAGTTATCTCCCGTTAATTCCCCTCTCTAAGTTCTCCACTGCCTTAATCGGGTATTGAACTCACACTCTTTCGGTCCTGTCACTGGATTAACGCCTTTATCCACTGTGCCATGTGTCCATGGCGACAAAGATGAGAATAATAATCCCAATAATGTAAATAATGTACATAATACCTCATCTCAGAAATATAGACAGATACTGAAAGGCCGAAATGTTGTAATAAATATGGTGACAAAGACGAGGACAATAGTCCGAATAATGTAAATAATGTACATAATACCTCATCTCGGAAATATAGACAGATACTGAAAGGTCGAAACGTTGTAATAAATATAGAAACAAAGATGAGGACAATAGTCCGAATAATGTAAATAATGTACATAATACCTCATCTCAGAAATATAGACAGACACTGAAAGGCCGAAACGTTGTAATAAATATGGCGACAAAGACGAGGACAATAGTCCGAATAATGAAAATAATGTACATAATACCTCATCTCAGAAATAGACAGATAGTTATACCATTGTTGTTTACATTTTTTATCCTAATTTAGACGAGAGTTTACAGTCGCACCCTGTAACATTAAGAATAATACCCACCTGGTCTTTCAGATTATGAAACCTTCTTAATTGGTTATTCTTCATATCAACAATAGAAATCAAGCAACGATGGATATAATATTACCGCTGACAATTACATAATGTCGGCGATTTTCGGTGAGCCGTTGGCATCTTCTTCAACCGCCGATTCGCTATTCCTCCTTCACGGCAAGATGTCAGATACAAGTTACATTATTTTCCTCTCGGGTGGTATTCATATAACTTCATATTATCCGGTTCATCCTGCGCGTCCTCATCTTAATATATTGGCTGAACATGAGTTTAAATGTCGGCGTTAGCATTTAGTAAATGCGCGGATCTGCAACTGATGGTTAGGAAAACATCTGGCTGATCAATTCACCTGAAATCATTTCACCTGCCTTCTATAAACGACACTGAATAATGTATATTTCGCACAGCTTGACGTGGGTTACGTAATACGGTGTATTAGGAGCGAAAATTAATAATATAAATGATTCAGTATCTGAATTTCTGAGATGAGGTATTAAGTACACTATTTACATTATTCGGACTATTATCCTCATCTTTGCCGCCATATTTATTACAACATTTCGTCCTTCTTCAGGTGGTTGAAATGTCGAATTGAACCTTTCATTACACTCTTTGGGTCCTGTCACTGGATCTAACCAACACCTTTATCCACTGTGCCATGTGTCCTTGAAGACATCTGTCTAAGAATTTCTGGGTATTATAAACCTAATGTCTAAGCAATCATTTTTTACAAATGCTCATATTGCAATTTTTGTTATTATTGCTTTTTTTCTTGCAATCCTTATTACTGGTTCCCATATTAAATACATTTCTATGCCTGGTCAGCTCAGGAGATTTTTGTGACCTAGCATATGTGCTGATGCCTTAATTTTACGAAGTTTCCAATGGTGTTCTTTGTCTATGTGAATTCAATACCATGTTAAGTCAGTGGTGAACTTGAAGAGGGGAATTAACAGGATATAACTGACATCCATTAAGCATGGCACGTGGAACTAGAACAGTCTACCCCAGTGAGCGAAATAAAGGGTTCAGTTCGACATTCCAACCAGCCGAAGAAGGCCGGAGCGTACAGCGGCCGAAGCGTTGTAATAAATATGGCGACAAAGATCAGGACAATAGTCCGAATAATGTAAATAGTATAAATAATTCAGTGTATGTGTGGATTCCTATTGCTACTTATTTTTGAAACTATTTAATATTTACTTCAATGTGGCACAAGGTCGAAATTATGTTTAGAATTGTAATAAACTAAATATAGATATATTCTAAGTGTAGCTAAGATGCGAAACGAATTCACTACTCAGATGCAACTGATCTAGCTAACCTTTGCATCACATCGAAGTGCCCCTAATTGACAAATCATGATTGTTTTACCTTAATTAAAATACGTACGATATGTGGGTAATGACAAGAATACGCAGTTGGAGGCTTTAACAAGACTTATTCGACTTAGAATATGTTTCACGTATAGTGTCATTTTATAGTCGCAGTAAACAAAAATAGCTCTCTCAAAGAGGAGAGTAATAAAACAAGGGGAGACCACTCTTGATTATTCATAACAATGTGTACGAAGATCAGCTGAAAATTTCATAGGACGACGAGTAACAGAATGATTTTAGCGCTGTGAAATTTTGCCTACATTTAATTCAACTATTATTAATAACTGCTTTGTTCTTTAACATGTAAATTAGCATCTGTTTGTTCAAAGAAGATTGCAAATCTGACAAGAAGCAACTTCTTTTCAAAATGGACAAAATTTAAGATCGTGGTGTTAACAAATCGATGCAGAATAAGTCAGTCTGAAGCTGTTAGTAAACCCTCGTAACTGTTTAATTAAAAAGGCTCAATTTTGAATATATCAGTTACTTATCACTTCTCTTTTTGCTAAGAAAATCATTGTAATCTGTTTGAAATGAATGTTAGACGTGACAGGCAGGTTTAACTTAAATTATATGTATCATTTGGGTTTCGAGGCCAACAATACAAAATTCAGTTAAATTGACACAGACGTCCACAGCGAAAGCGTACTTCTTCTGGCCAAAATTGAACAGCATATTGCCGGAAAATTGGTTTGTAACTTTAAACATCAAGCTAGTAAATTTTCATTATCACTGGCCTGAGAGATAACTTATACGAATTCCTGGTGAATGGTTTCACTGTTTTACCCCAGACTTCAGGAGGAACCAATAAATAACATTACCACTAAGGATGCTGGCCAAATGGTTGGTTCTTTATACCACATGAGAATCTATACTTCAACCATGCTTTATATTTAAAGAGATCAAACCAAAAATGGTGATTTTTTTAAACCTTTTCTCCCCAAGCAAGGTGGGAAGCCACTAGCACGCAATGGGGTACAGAGAGTTGGATCGAGAGCAAATAGGACTGATAGAGTAAATGATGAGAAGAAGGATAGGGGATAGATCAATGCATTTGGAGACGTCGATTGACATTACATTTGAATAGTTGGAGATTATAGCTATCAGGGAAACAGGAAGAGGGGAGGGAGTTCCACAGGCGAGAAGTGCGAGACATGAAGCTATTGGAGTAGAAGAGATGGCTACATTAAACTGTTTCGACAGTGAAAGTGTGTGAGCGACATGCCAGCTTAGTTGAACCCTTAAATTCATTGAAATTTGGGAAACAGCGAAAGCAGCTCCTCGGAGCAGTTACCATGAATGCATTTGTTAGACAGAGGGAGGCGACGGCACGTCTCTGGGATAGCGACTGCAGACCGCGGATTGCTGCTATATCTGTGCTGGAGCTGCCGAATCCTTTCATTCTATCTTTGAGAGAGTTCAAACAATTTTATTCGGCTAACATTTAGACACTACAAATATTACCTACAGACGCAACGTCGTCTGCTTCTTGCTACTTTTTCGCTATTTCCATGGAAAATATTCTGACTAGTAACCTTTCCTAGATCGACCATTACACACCATTACAGCTAAGACCCTTCATGCCATGTACACAGGAGTTCATAATCCATACTTCCTTCATATACCATTGGTAGTACAAATGTTTCAATATGACATCTTCAGAATAACTATTACTTTGTTCAAACTGATGTTGACTAGATCACTAAAATATGAACCTCTCATGTGTAAACTATATTGAAGTTTATCGACCCTGGTTAAAACCGAACTAAGCTGGGCGTGGTAAGCGAATGTATCGGGACTCTAGCCGAATCACTGCTCGGATCGCACTATCCTGAAAGGGTATATAGATGCGGCTGTGGACTGCTTGTGAATCCAAATTAACAATGATAATCATGTTATGTATTTGAACGTCCGAATGAATACGAATTCTGTTACGGTGTCCGTCGGAACCGAAAGAAAAATGAGGCTTAAGGTGATTAAAGAGGACACCAAATCTTTTTTGTGTTCTCGTTTGTTCGGTTCTCTCTATTGGAATCGTGATTATTTAGGAGTTACTGACTCACTTGCATGTGACAGCCTAGCTTGGATAGCTTTCATTCAAGGTCCGGGAAATTCGTTTGACAAAGTTGGCTCAACCGATCACTAAAATGTTAAACTAATCATGTCCAGTGTCAATTATTTTCTATAATACATAGCTTCATACAACTGCGATTCTTACTGCCATAAAATCTGCCTTCAATAAGACTCTACCTCGAGTTGCTCTTGGTCCTTGTATCTGGTTAACGATAGAGAAATACAATCTCATCGACCATCCAACTTGAACACGAGTATCAAAGCCGTAATATGATTTCTGTCGTCAGCGCTGCAAAATTGCAATTATTTCAACCTCGTCTTCAAGGGAATCAGGGTCCTGTTACATAAACACAAAGGCTCTGGTGCATCCAGGTGTGATTTCAGAGCAAAAAAAAAATGATACCCATGAGGTAGCCATTAGTAAATTGACAGATACATTGGTAAAAAATGATGAGATGATTTCTGTGGAATGCTTTATTTTAACATGCTCACCAAATACCCATCCATTTGGAGGTTATGATATTTTTTTTTATCTTAGCAACTGGCAACAAATGCTGTTCGTAGAATTTACCACAAGGAAACATACTAGCTTAAAAGAATGCTACACGTAGAGTATATGGGATTGAAGGGTCACTATACCTGAACTGTAGATTGGGGACTAGCCCCTGTTGTCTTATACAGTAGCTAAAATAAGCTGTGCGAACATGATCGTGCGATCATCTCATAGCCACTTGCTTCACCTATGTTGGTAAAACTCCCTTCCATGCGTCTCCGTCACGCCCCTGGTAACCAGAGTGCTGGGTTATAAAATCAGTGTTTTAGCGAAGTAACAGAATCACTGCTCGGATAGCACTATCCGCAAAAATTGGGTATACATTGCAGCTGAGGAGGACGTGTAAATTCAAATACCGAAAATGAATTTGCACATGAATGAATACGATCACTGTTACAGCGTCCCCTGGAATTAAAAAAAGGTTGCTCAAATCAGTTACAGGGGACATCGAACCGTTCTTGTGTTGATTAATTGATTTGCTCTTAGTGAATAATTTTCATCTGGTCGCCGAGTTAGTTAGCTTTTCTTAGCAAGGCAGTAAATTCGTTTGACGGAACCGACTCAAATCAAATAAGCGGACTCATTCGTACAATATTTAATTTTGCACCAACTTCATACACACTCCATTCGAGAAGACGACATATAAACAGGAAGCAAAATACGATTTGGTTCAGGAGTTTAAACGTGACAGATTTATAGACACGAGAAATAATCCGATCAGCAGAATTCGCTTTGATTTAGAAAGGCCCCTAAAAAGAGTTATAAAATTATTCAATGAGCTGTGAATTATGTACATGCTAAAAAGTGGACACTGAGGTCAACACCCAGCCGCCAAAGTCTGTTTCCTCTTTCAGCGTAATCTTCAGGCTATGTGTGTTGGCTTGGCCTTCACTATTTATATATACTGGCCAGATGTGCTTTATGAGAAGTAAGTACTGTATTTCGTAACGTGTCTGAGTCTACACACTACTAAATAAAATCGCATTAGCAACAAGGCTGATTGCTTTTCCTTATTCGTTTTTAGTAGAGGAAAGATTCAAACGTGGCTGCTTGGAATCTGAGAGACAGGAGGAAGGATGACGTCAAGGGTATACATGTCGCTCGTCGGCATAGCCTCCCACCGCCTATGGTCTTCGCCCGTTTATCGAACATGTGTGGGTAATGAGTATCAACGCTTCAAATTTTTTGCGGCAGTCTCCTGAATTCGCGCCGATTTATACATATATAAGAAACCGAAGAAACGGCAATTCATCACTGGCAGAATGCCAGGCCTACCACACTTCCGCTAATTGCTGACCATTCTAATCCGAATTCGATTATTAACCTTTTAATCTTTGTTTATTATTTTTTTGTTATTTGTGTGCGTAATTTGTTTTTTATTTACTTAATGTGTTCATTAAATTATTTATATTATATTTAATTTATTTTTCGGGGTTGGTACTCTTATTTATTGAGTTTAAAATGCTTGGTTTGCATGAAGTATATTACAATATCTATTCGCCCTTGCATGGAGTATTGTTGCCGTATATGGTCTGGAGCCCCCTCTGTTTGTCTCAAGGACCTTCAGAAAATCCAGAGCCGGATATGCAATGTATTTGGCATGATCTGCCATCACGTCTGCTGATGTACTCGCACAGACGTTGGGTCGCCTCCCTCTGCCTTTTTTACAAATACTTCAAGACTTCATGAATTTAAGCGTACTACTAGGCTGTCACCTCGCTCACACATTATCACTGTCGAAACTGTTAAATGTAGCCGTCTCTTTTACTCCAATAGCGTCATGTATCGCACCTCCCGCCTGTGAAACTCCCTCCCCTCTTCCTGTTTCCCTGATAGCTATAATCTCCAACTATTCAAATGTAATATCAATCGACGTCTCCAGATGCATTGATCTATCCCTTAACCTTCTCTTCATCTTTTCCTCTATCACTCCTATTTGCTCTCGAATCCAACTCTCTGTAACCACTTGCGTTCTAGTGGCTTCCCGCCTTGCTGCGGGTGAAAAGCCTAAAAAAAAAAAATGCAATTTTCATGGTGGCATTTTATAAGGTTTTGGGGTTTTTCATCTTAAAGAACGAAGCAAAAATCTGTATATATATATATATATATATATATATATATATATATATATATATATATATATATATATATATATATATATATATATATATATATATATATATATATATATATATGTGTGTGTGTGTGTGTGTGTGTGTGTGTGTATACACATGCGCATATATGTGTGTGTGTATTTTTGTGTTTTTAAAGAACTAAAGGATTTTTTACTTATGCCTTAAACCCTATTTTTATTTGAGTACACGCGGTTTATTTTTTAAACATTAAATGCGTTTTCGAACCATCTCCCCCTGCGCTGTAAGAAAATCTAATGAGGTTTAACCTTCAAAATGAGGTGTGGGGCGCAGGTTCGACTCCTGTTGCAGGGTGCACGTTTTTCTTTAATAAAAATGAAATATTCGAATATTCAGGCTAGTAGCGGAAAAAATATTGCGTTTGAAGAATAAACCCAGCGACTACTCAATATATGGGTATCCATTAAAAATGACGTTGAAAGTGACATTTGTGAAAAAAAAGGTACCAAGAAAATTGGAAACCAGAAATTTGGAAATGCCATGCTGTACTGGTTGACATTGGAACCTTCTACACGAGTATATCAGTTTGTTTGGGTGTCACTCTGAGGACAGTGATCACTGGAGATGGCGACGTTATGCCTTCATTCCTCTCCCCACAGGGCCAAAAATTGACGTTGTCCTCCGTGTTAAATTTGTTGCCCTGTGGGAAGCACTACCCAGTGCAGCACTGCCTCCTCAAGGCACTTGACGTCAAGTGCCTTGAGGAGGTAGTGCTGCCCTGGCTCAAGAGGATGGCTGCTGAAAGATCCTATATCTTGCAACAGGATTGTCGTCCTGGGTATGACGTTAAACTACATCCGCCTCCTGGGTAAGACGATAAACTACCTCCAACAGCAAGGCCTCTGATCAGGAGGTTTTTACGAGCGTGGAAGACCCTCTTAATTGCAGGTGTCCCCAGTTCCACCTTGACCAGGGGTGGCAGCATATGTTAGGGTCCCAGTTATGGTCAATTAGTTAACACCCAAACTTGTGTAAAAAAAAGAATTTAATAACAGAAATGCTTTGTAATAATAAAAGTTATTAACCTACATCACCCACCATTATTTACTTGAGGCTACAGAATCTCTAATATGTACTACATGCCGATAGAAATTTACAGTGTAACGTATACTCTTAGAATGTGTAGATTGTGATCTACTGAGAACAAAATATTGTCAAGTGATTAATTTAAAAAAAACAAAAAAACTTTTTATGAAAATAAAACCCTCCAAGATTTTAAATTTCCTAAAAGAAGTTGGATTGTACTAAAAATATGAGTAATTAAAACATGGTTTAAATATATATGTATAAATACACACCTTTTTTTACCAAACTATCGCTATGAATCTGTTTCAAAATTTTGTTGTCATTAAATGACGCACTGAGGTTGATATGTCATAAAACAAAACAACTAACCAAACTAACAGGACTGTTTACACAGCCACACAAGCAGGAGAACCCAGTTTTGGCTGTCAGACAATTTCTGCAACCGTATCCCGCCTTCCATCTGTCCACCTAACTCGCCAGACCTCAATTCCTTGATTATTATGTGTTTGGCATAGTTGAGCGAGAAACCAAGAAAACTCCTCGTAACACCAAAGATGAAGTGAATGCAAGGATTATGGCATTGTCCACCAACTTAAACAGCGACACCGTCCAGAAAAGTTGCAGGTCGTCTGCAGGTCGTGGTTAAAACCAATGGCGATGTTATTGAATAAATTTACTCTCTAGTATTTCAAGATATTTATGTATAATTTTGGTAAATATATCTGTTAAAATGAACTGTCAGTGATTTTTTGCGTTATTTAAACGAACATTGAGCTATTTAACCCTCTCTCTCTAATTATCTCTCTCTCTCTCTACTCTCTCTCTCTCTCTCTCTCTATATATATATATATATATATATATATATATATATATATATATATTAAGGTAAACATTATTTTTAGTGGATACTCATATTTCAGAAGACATCCCGTGTATTTATTAAACAATATATTTATTTATTTTCGTATACCGTCCTGAATATTCGAAAATTATTATTAGAGAATAATATACACCCATCAGCAGGATTAGAAACATCGACACCATTTATTAGGTTAGTGCAAAAATAATGACGTAATAATGTCGTTTTTCGACGTTAAAAATACGTCAAAAAACGACATTATTACGTTATTATTTTTGCACCAACCTAATATTACAAGTAATACCTTTTCTCTCTTCGTCTTATCCTATTGCTTACTGTTGTATATATGAGTTATAATTTATTTTATCGATTAATTCGTTTTGTACGGTTTATCAACACTTTGCTTGTTATTTAAAACCAGAAACGTTTTTGCATGATATTAAGAGTTTTTTGGAGATAATTATGGTTTAGTGATATAAGGCTTATTACTTAACACATAGCTGGGAGTAGAAGATGTGGAATGATACCTTTCCTAAAGGGGATTTGCGTGTAAGCGAATATAATGAACCCAACAGTAACTGGAACTTCGATTAACTATTCTGAACTATTACCCATTACTCCACCAGCAAGTCAAATCTTAGCACCTGGTATTCCTAAGCAGTAACCTATCTAGGTACTGAACTACCTCGACATTGCTTAACTTTAAGATTGTCTAGGAACCGGTGTTTCAATCTGATATTGTCGTAAGCCGATAAAGGTATCCTTGTGCGACAACTGTAAATATTTGTATATAACTTTGTGTATGACTTATTAGTATAAGAAACCTCTTTGAGAATAAATCATGTTTGTAATTAATTTTATTTCAACTATTCTGTTCCTCCTGTGTAATGATGAGTCACAATATCGTGGGTAATAATAATAATAATAATAACAAGAATTATTATTATTATTATTATTATTATTATTATTATTATTATTTATCAGGTTGCACGGTATTGATACGGACTGAATATAAAACACGGAATGAGAGAGTGGGCCAATATCTGCACTGGAAAACCTGCAACTTCTGCTAAAATGTAACTAAAAGAAATTCTTATGAACACCTTACAGATCCGGTGATGGAGATAGGACCGGCAACAATTTTATGGGACTACACAATAGACACAAACAGAACAATCAATGCTAATAGCCCAGACATCGTTATTAGAATCCGCAAACAAGAAAATTGTCTCCTTATTTATATAGCAGTCCCTGTAAACTGGAATGTATATTTGAAGATCTATCAAAATAGAAGGAACTTGAAATCGAAATCTCAAAAATAGCGGCACATGAGAACATCAACAATCACTGTTGTAGTTGGAGCCCTCAGATTCAGTGGAAAAGATTCCAATAGACTCATTGAAAGGGATTCCTAGTAGCCCAGGTCTTAAAGAAATACAAAAAAATTATTCGTGTTATCTTATGTAAAATATGTGTTTTTTTTTTTTTGTTTTTTTTTTAATTGCTCAGTGGAAAATGTCATGATGGCATTTCTGACCTTAGGTCTCTAGGCGGGACCATGAATGAAATGAGTACACACCATAAATCAAGACAATAATAATAATAATAATAATAATAATAATAATAATAATAATAATAATAATAATAATAATAATGCTAGTAATGGGGAAAATAAAATTAGGAAATATTCGTTTCTTGTCTTGAACGCCCATTGTAGAATTATCAGTGGTGTTTCTTATTGGCATACGGAGGCGATCACAGCGTGTGGCAATGTTGGAAATTGCCTGAAAATCATCCAACGGATTTGTCTAGCTTTGCTAGCAGACGAGTGTGCTCGGTAATGATTAGCCGTCCATTTTAGAAGTAATCGAATAGAGACGAAATAGCTATGTTGCCTAATTTCTCTTTTTTTTTTCTTTATTTAGATTCTGTCATTTGAAAAGTCTCCTTATATTATTTCATTCCATTATTTTGTCTTCAGAAGAGTTCCATGGTTTTATTTAATTGCATTATATTCTGTGAAGTAAATTAGTTTATTATGCGTTTTATCAGTTGAATGAAATCAGTGTAGAACAAATAATTCTTCGTCGCCATTATGCAGTCGTTTTTTTTTTATCTCTTTATTAATCTTCAAACTATTTTTGAAAAAGTTTCATGTTCCTTACTAGTTTCTCTAATTGGATTTTCGGCTTGACTGAATTCCGATAAATAAAGATGACAGGCATTTGTTTCCGGTCAGACATTTTTTTTCTCCAAAATACAACTGTAAAAATATGATTGACTTGAATTAAATTTTCAATTTACAGAGTTTTAATCGGATCGAATGAATTTCCTCACTCTTCGTTATAAAGAAACCTGCCAATCGAATTTAATCATCTGTTGTCGATGATGATTTGACCCTCAAATGAAACGTCTTTGAGAGTTTCAATTCCACATATGGAGTAGGGATTAAATGATTTGAATTAACACGCGACGATGTTCTGAATAATGTTAGGGAAATCTTAAAAGTTTTTTTTTTATGTTCTGTATTTTCAGTTATTTGCAATGAATTGTTGCTATTTTCCAGATATCTTTTGAGTAAAATTCCTCATATTCTGTTTTGAAAGGTTTTCGATAATATCTTTAACCCGACTAGCTTTTGAGACTCTTTTTCCACAGTAAAGCGTTTGCAGCTATTAAAAAAATGCTTGTTGCAAGGTCAGCTGAAGATGGTGATGGCGATTTAACAAATGAGAGACGTTATATTTATTTTCCTTACACCATTCTTCATGTATTCTTAAAAGAATTTGTTTTGTTTTTTCTGTTGACGAGTTCATGGCTCATTTTGACCAAAATTCGATGTAAACGGTACAGCTGATTCATGTACATGTACCGCTTCGTTGCGTTTTTAAAAAGGCTTAATATATAATATTTGTGGTGATATTCTAGACAATGATAGGGTAAACTTAGAATGTGATTTCTTTTTCATTAGTTCTTATTGAGTGAGGGATCAGTTAATTGCAGTTTTTAGAAATGGTAGTATAATTTATCAAGTTAGAAAAAACGAATTTACTGCAACCCAAATAGAAATCCGTCAATGTTTAAACATTTTCTTGCATTTCTTTATCGAAACGGGAAATAGGTTCAATTTGTTTAAGACACCCCCTGGCATGGAAAAAAACACCGATTTATTGTAGAAATTGGTGACTGGATTTATGGCAGTTTTGAGCCTCTAATCCTAAAGAGAATCTATTAAAAATTGTGACTAGATGACATGTTCCCTCAGTCGAATTAGTATCTACTAAAGAAAGATATTATGACAAGTGATGAAAAAAAATTTAATTAGGATAAGTCAGAATGAAGACAATCGAAGCTTTATCAAGGAATCCCTTCAACATTTCAAACTGATGAGGATCAACTGAAGAAAATATTGTCCTTTGGGACATAATATGGATTTATTACTATACACGAATATTTGATTTGTTTAATAAAAGCACGCTACGAAAAAATAATTCAAACAAAATAAATAAGCTTGGTTTGTGTGAACAGGGCTAGACTTTATTTTCTCTTTTAGGTCTACCTTATTCACATCAAGGGCGTCTCCTGTGGAGTACTCCCCTGGCCAGCCTAGACAAACTTTATGCACTTAGTTAATGTGAGTAAGTGTTGTTCCGGTCTGCTCCCGGCTATATCTTTGGTTATTATCCAAGTTGAGATTCCCGACCTCCCCAGTTTGTTTTTTGGCCTCCTTTCATCTCGACTGGGTCAGCTTTTTTATTCTCCATGTCCGTATATATTTTCTTCTTTCCCTCTCCCTCGATTCTGTTATAGTGCAGAATACAACGGCCTCTCTTTTTTCAGGGCTGGACGGGGTCCGAGTAACATCAGTTATATTTAATTTGTTTGTTTTAATATTTTAGGTTTTTTTTTGGTGTGGGGGGGGGCGTTCATCCTTTCTCCTCTTATTTTATATCATGTACAATTTTTTTTGCATAGTATTTTATAATCATGAAATGAAATTTTTGTCATGGGGTTCGTTTTTAGGTTCCCGCTGAGGGTTTCCTTTATTATGGTATATGGAGTATTTATTGGCGATGGATGAATTATTTGACGAATGTTTCAGTTGTAAAGAATGAATGGGTTGTGAATCGGATTAGCTACGTATACGATAGTAAGTGATGACCAGCCTCAAGAACACCCCCCCTTTTCAGCCTTCTACAACAAATGAGTATTTTACGCAATAGATTTTAACAAGTTTCATAGAAAAAATGAGCCAAGTTAAAAAAAAACAAAACAAAAAAAAAACAGGAAATTTTTATTCTTACCAGACAAAAATGAATTCATACAAATTTGGGAGTAATGGATAGTGACTCGGATGGAGGAATCGGAGAGCCAAGTTCGAATTTCAGTCGAATCGATTACATTCACTTAGATGCTAATTTCCTTGGGGAAAGTGTGAATCTTCTCTCCCGCAGCTATGGGCAAATAGCAGCGCAGAGCTGATTCTATAGGCTTGGATGGCAACTGGTCTACTTCAGAAAGAAATAGCAACCTACTGCGGGGAAATATTCTGCCTCGTCAGTCATGTATCAAAAAATACATGATCGTCTAAGAGTGTATCATGTATGGCACATAAGTGACTGTAATAAATGGTGGCCAATAACGTATGTAAATTATCAATGAAAATGAAATATCCCGTTTTTACAATTTTAAAATCATAATGCTGCATAAGAAGGGGGTGTCAGAAAAGAAATCCACATAAAGTGAAAACAACAGAAGTAAATTTCTGAATGATTTCCAAAGTATAATTTGGTAGAATTTTTGAAGCAAATTTCGTTATAAAAGCGAAGAATACATCAAGAAAAGCAGCGAATGACTTTTCCTTGATAAGGGGGCGACCTTGTTGTTTCTTTATTTCTTGTCTCCTTGTTGTCAGGTTTCTTCATTGTTGTTTCCTGTCTGCACCGGGACGATCTGGATTCTTGCAGCAACTGTTCGTTGATTCCTAAAATCAAGTCCAAGAGCTCCCTTTACAGTATACCTCATTAATTCCTGCTGTTTTATATTTCTATGTATTAATAGAGTTTTTCTCATATTCGCTAACACTCAGTAAATCATTGAGTCTTAGTGGCTTTAATGTCTTGGTTCGGGTGGAATGATTAGATGTCTACTTGAGAAAAAAAACATGGATATCACTGGCGATAAGCATGGAAATTATGGCGTCCTTCAGGTGATTAGAATTTCTAAATGAAATGTCGTGAATATGACAATAATGTTTAATACAACAGTCCGAGCAATGTAAATAATGTAAATAATTACAATACCTCATCTCAGAAATATAGGCAGATATTGAAGGAGTGAATATGGCAATAAAGATCAGGACAACAGTCTGAACAAGGTAAATAGTGTAAATAATTACAATACCTCATCTCAGAAATATAGACAGATATTGAACGAGTGAATATGGCAATAAAGATCAGGACAACAGTCTGAACAATGTAAATAGTGTAAATAATTACAATACCTCATCTCAGAAATATAGACAGATATTGGAGGAGTGAATATGGCAATAAAGATCAGGACAACAGTCTGAACAATGTAAATAGTGTAAATAATTACAATACCTCATCTCAGAAATATAGACAGATATTGGAGGAGTGAATATGCTAATAAATATCAGGACAACAGTCTGAACAATGTAAATAGTGTAAATAATTACAATACCTCATCTCAGAAATATAGACAGATATTGGAGGAGTGAATATGGCAATAAAGATCAGGACAACAGTCTGAACAATGTAAATAGTGTAAATAATTACAATACCTCATCTCAGAAATATAGACATTTAAGAAACCATGATTTTTTTATTTCTCATTAAAGAATAGACAGCTGTTGTTTTCATTCGTACGAGTCATAAGAATGAGACCATTATTGACATTTTCATAAATATTCATGTGAATATTTTATATAATTTTATTCCTTTTGATATGATTACAATAAAGTTACGCATAACAACATTTGTAATAACAACAGCTTTATTTTATACTCTTAGGAATCATTATGATAAGCTTAACTTCTACTGGCGGCGTAGTCAAGAATTTACCTAGATTTGGTGCCACGGCTTATCTATAGGTCGCATTATACGTGGAAATATAAGGTAATATCATTATTTGTTTAACAGTATTATTTTTAAAATATTTCTGTCGGGCCTTCATAATACGCAAATTGCGCCAACGCAGTAGGATAACACGCCTCCCAATGAGGCGTCCTGAGTATGACGATAAACTACATCCAGCATCAAGGCTTCTGATTATAAGATTTTGAGGATCGTGGAACTACCTCTAAATTGGTGGTGTTCCCAGGTCTATCTTGACCCGGGCTGGCAGCAACTGTTAGGGTCCTAGCTATGGGTAAATAATTAACCCCCAAACTGGGGTCAAGACACTATGAAAGTGTAAAAATAGATTTTAATACTTTTTGAAAATAAAAATATTATCAGCATTACATTAAAAAATATTACCAGCAAATACAATATTGTAGGCATTAAATAACCCATTGAAAGCCGTAAAACAAAACAAACCAATCCAGACCAAATCAAATCTATTTAAAAAAACAAAAAAAACAAACCCAAAACTTTGTGTTTATATTAAGGCTAGCCTCCGATGAATATTGATTGACTGCGTCATTGTAGAAAATCCAGAGTCTCTTGTACACATTTATAAATTTAGTATTCGTCCATGTATCGAATGTTTCTGTCCCATCTGGTACGCTGTTTCTGCTATATATTTAAATTTAAATATTTATATTTAATTAAACATCGCATGTAGAACTAGAACAGTCTATCCCAGTGAGCGAAATAAAGGGCTCAGTTCGACATTCCAACCTGATGAAGGGCGGAGTGTACAACGGAGGAAACGTTGTAATAAATATGGCGACAAGGATGAGGACAATAGCCCGAATAATGAAAATAGTGTACATAATACCTCATCTCTGAAATACAGGCAGATGATAAAATACAACGAACAATCTGCAGGGTTATTAGTTCTATCCTAACCTGGCATCAGATTATTTTCCCACCGTTGTGACGTAATTTCCTGTAAGTTTTCTATAAATACATACATGTTAATTGTGGTGACGTTTGATCTTTGGTACCCTGGCTTTAAGCACAGTAGTATATTGGTGCTCTGGTCTTATCATTTGGCATTGAAAATAGTTAGAGGTAACCGTAAATTCTGTGGCAAGAAATTCTTCTATATGACTTCTTGCTTATGGATGTCTCTTCCGTCTTCACGCTTTGATTTTCAAATAGTCTTATCACTTGTTTTCATTTTACTTTATTCTCTCCTTAATAATGTTTTCTTTTTCTTCTATCTTCTCAGTCAGTAAACTTTGAATCTTCGTGGATTTATTGCCTTGCTTGGGTTTACATGATTTAAAGATTCAAATGAGTTTTTTATCAAAATTTTAAATGTTTGGCTTTACATGTTTTTTTTTTTTTTCGTTTAATTAAATCCCTTAGTTATTCAAATAAACCAAATATGAATCACATTAATAAAAGTAAAGCATTTAGAGCACAGTTTTAAAATTAAGGAAAATTAAAAAATTTGGATGTCTTTAATTTGATCTTAAAATCCAGTTAATTAATACGAATTATATTTCATATTTGAGATAAATATCGACCAGAATCTTTGAACCGATCAAAATAGATTTATACCGACGATTTTGATAATACAACATAACCCGTAATGCTTTTCAGCAGTTTACAATCTTCCGTATCGCTGACTAATGTAACGGCACGTTATCGAGAGAAAAAAAAATTACGACGTTTTATTTAGCCAATGTCAGCAGTTTATTATATGAAAAGATTTGCATAGACGGCAGGTCTACGCATGCAAATCAGACATACTACTCATGCCAGTATTTTCAATTCTATCAATATGGCAATGTTTCTTTTCTTCCGGACAGTGAATATCTGTATCGGATTCGCCGTTGTCTGCATCTTTCAAGTATACATTAAAACTTGAAACATAGATATAACAGCCCAAATATGAGGGACAAAGAAAAGGAACCTGTTATACGCGTGCGCAAAAAAATTATTATTCATTACAAGGATACAAAAAAAATTTGGTCCACTTTACCAGTATGATTTTTTCGGTACATTTTTCGATCTTTAAAGGCCACAAAAGAAGTTACTGGATTTTTGTTAAAGCTTAACGATAGTTAATAATTTTGAACATGTAATGTGTTTTATTTATCACAAAGAATCATATTAAGCACCTCGACACATATTGCTGGATAGAAATCTTATCTCGTGAGAATGATTACGTCTGAGTCAATGATGTGCCATGCGTGATACACGATTTCGATACATGACTGACGAGGCAGATTTTTTTCCAGCATTAGGTTGCCATTTCTTTCTGCGGTAGACCAGTTACAGAACCCGGTATGCCCTGCTATTTACCCAAAGATGGGTGGGTGAGAAGTAGATGATCCATACCTTCCCCAAGGGTATTAGCACGTAAGTGATCCTAATGGTTTTCGACTGGAATTCGAACTCGTCTCTCCGATTCCTTAATCCGAGCCGCTATCCATTCCTCCACCGTGCCTTCTAAACCTCCTTAAATTAATTACTTTTCTTAATTTTGTCCCTAACTCGAGCGATTTACTGTATGCTTTTCTCGGAACATTCTACGATCTTTAAAGGCCAGAAAACAAGATAGTGGATTTTTGTCAGCGGCTCTGATTGAAGCATTCCGAGAGCCTCTTTGAGAAAGGCAAACTGAACGTCCTTAAGACGATTCACTGTCTCGTATTTGCATGGCGGACCCGGAGACAGCGGTTTTGCGACCTAGGAAACTTCTTTTCTTTGGTAGCATGTCTTAGGCAAGTATGAATTGTCAAATGGAGTGCGTGGGCAAAGAAGAGAACGCTGTAAAGCTACAGGGATCACTAAGCTCGAATAACTTTAGGAAAGGTTGGAAAAATAAATGTTGAATCATAAAAAAGTAAGCTTACTTATTACTACTGTGAATTAAATTCAAAAATGGGCAGGAAAATAAAAAAAAAATTACATTAGGAACGGGTTTAAACGACAATGAAAGTAACGCCTTAAACATTAGTAGTAGGCTTTATGCACCAGAAAAGGTAATTTCACTTGTGAGGGATTGAATGCTTGGCGAGGAGAAGGGAAATGTGTAATTTGGACTCAAAACCGGCACTGAAGAATCATCTCCCATCAAAAAAAAAAAAAAAAAAAAAAAATCAGCGAAATCAGATGAAAACTGTTTAAACAACATCCGATCACACACACACACTCACACACACACACTCACTAAATTTTAGAAAATTATAGATATAGATAAAAAAAAAACACCCATGAAAACATACTGGGCCACGACCGGAAATTTCAGATTTAAGCGCTTTCTTGAGTTAGAAATATTTCTTTTATTTATTTCTTTAGAAAAAATAATGTTTGTTATTACAAAAAAACGTTAAAATATGGATTTAGTGTTACTGATTTTGACTCGAATAATTGCGTTAGTTAAATGTCTTTTATTCATCTTGGCAATAATTCCAAAATTCTTGTAGAGTACGTTGGCTTTGTTGCAACTCTGCTTTCTTCATTTGCCACTACGATGGTTCTGTTGTATTGAGGTCAGGAATTTGTGCTAGTCAGTCTTCAAAAAGTTGAACATCTTCATCGACCAGAAATATTTCTGTTGCACGTGATGTTTAGCAAAGAGCAACGCCATGCTAAAAACATTTACCATATTCATTGTCTATCTGAAGATTAGACAGTAGTAAACTAATATAGTTTTCGCTTGTTTAGATTTTCATTGGCTTCAGCTAATTTTCTTCTACCATCGCTTTATATTTGCAAAGGCATGATTACATAATTTTACAGTCTTTGGAATGTATCTGTTAAAGTCTCCTTCTGCTACTGGTCACCTTACATATTCTCGTGCTTTGGAGTTTAACTCTATTTTGCATTCATCACTACAAATTACTATTTGTCACTTCCCAGCATCCATATAAGATGTTATTTTAGGAACCTCAATCATCTGTTAAAATATTTCGAGGTTAATGTTGTCTTTTTTGTTTTTTGTTATAGGCCCGTTCAAGTTCTTTTTTGTCCGAATACTCTTCGTATTGCTCCAACTGAAATCCAACTTTTATGACTAAATTCAATCCTCGTTTCGCTGACTCTTTATCTTGTATTTACCACCGAAATTCTCAGAATTTTCTTCATTTTCTTGATTAAGTTTTGTGGCTTTCGGGTTTCTTTTGCACTCAAAACAGTTCAGTTCAAGAAAATGTTTTATTCTTGTACATTGAACACTGTTTCTAGAAGATCCTATATTTAAATTTCTTTCAGTCATCGTTCCCTACAAAATCACAAGCTGAATTTTTGAACATTTTAGTCTACAAAAGCTAGCAAATTTTAGTTCATTTAGAGTCACTTGCTAATGCAACTTACGCTCGTATTAAGAAGTTGGAGCAAGTCCTTCTTAGAATCTTTCATATTATCATGACTTTATCATCTCAGGTCTATTGTTGTCACATTAGGTTTCTTTGTTTTGTTTTGTTTTCAGCTTGAAGCTGATGAAGATGCTGTATCTTCTGTTACACGATACCTAGGAATGCCTAAGACGTTATTGTGCAATATACAAGTTCGATAGTCACTAACTACTGAGATATACATTCAGGTAAACAATCTTAACATCTTATATATATATATATATATATATATATATATATATATATATATATATATATATATATATATATATATATATATATGATATTTGTTATAAATTGTTATATACGGACAAAATAATTACGACAAAGATGCTATCTTTTCGATGTGGAAGTTATAATCGGTTCTATTTAAAAATGCTTTTGTAAAAGTTAACAATAAATATTACTTATTAGTTCAATAGAAAAAGTAGTTCTATTCAACTCCCTTAGGAATTAACGCTGTGAACGGATTTATATTCTTTTCGTTATCATTACATTTGTATATATATATATATATATATATATATATATACTCATCCACGGACAGACTGTTTCGCAGCTCATCAGTGTGGCTAGGCATCAGATTGACTCAAGCCCGGATCAAAATCTGACTGATAGGTATCAGTCGGAGACTCTACCCCTAAGCCATTGGCGTACGACAGGGATGAATGTGAATTTTAGACATATTTATTTTAAGATAAAAAAGCCAGTGACTATATTACATGCATATATACATATGTGTGTGTGTGTGTGTATACATACATATATATATATATATGTGTGTGTGTATATATATATATATATATATATATATATATATATATATATATATAAAAAGAATAGCCTTATATATTTATATATGAATTGTATTCTCTTAAATATATTAATTTTCGAGAATTATTTTATTAATTAAGATGAAAAATGTAGCTGATTTTTGCACATGCTCAGTCATTCGATTCATAGCAGCCATTGCCTGATGTGTGAGAAATTAAGCAGAACCACATTTATTTTCTTCAAAGCACTCTTCTGCTGAGGGGGTCGTTACCCAAGAAGCAGGATGAAAAACAAAACTTCTCAAAGGTCAAAGGCGATTTAACACTCAATACACTGGAAAGGTTGTATCCCGGAGACTTCATTAAATTATTGAACCAGACGCATAAATATTATGCGCAACACATATAGCTCACTAGCAGTCGATGATGAATATTTTACATTTTACATCGACCTGAGATGATAAAGTCATGATAATATGAAATATTCTAAGAAGCACTTGCTCCAACTTCTTAACGCGAGCTCTTAATGATCGGAGAGTGGGTTTGACCCAGGCAACGACTTACCCTTATTGTAAGAAATTCTATGCGTATGCATTTTTTAAGAATGTAAAACCATATCTCATGATACACAGGCTGCTCTTAGCCTTAAGAGATAACCAACGTAATAATGACGGTCAATGTTATTCTTGATCTAATGATGGATGCTGCTGCGCCGTCGGTGGCATCGCATAAATTTATAACTTGTGGAAAACGATGTGAGATTTCATTTAAATAAGATAGAGGTATATTCCATAGTTTTGCCATTAAAAGTTTCTTCATTAATGGTGTGCAAATGTTGTATTTCAATATCAATAACTATCTGTGTTTGCATGTTTGTAAAATGTTCAGTAATATTCAAATCAAAGGTGGGAATGATGAGACAAATTGGAAAATATTTAATAAAAAAAAACACAGAGAAAAGTTAACTTTATGTTCTCAAATGCGTCATCAGATCAACTAAAAGTAGTTACAATGATTTGAAAACTGTTGAATCCAGTGAGAGCATAAGATAAGCTTTACTCGGCGAAACACCTCTCTGAGTAAAGATTATCCTCTTTACCTCATTATTATATTGGCTACTGGCGTTTGTGTACATTACGTATATAATACATTAAAGTGTCTCTTTCTCTTCCCTGCAACGATAGCTTAGGGGTAGAAGCTCTGAATGATCCTAAATCAGTCTAATTTCGATCACAGCTTGAAGCAATCCGGGGTGATTCAGTGAAACAGGCTTGCATGTGGCTGGCTATTTATGCTTTCGTTTACCGATTGAGTACTCCGGAGAAAGGGTAATTTAAAAAAAAAAAAACTGATTTTTTCCTATTAAATTATGAATTGAGCACTAATGACCCACTGTTGTTTGCATACATCACGTATATAAAACGTTCAAAATTGCTCTTTTTCTGCCGAGCTCCGATAGCTTAGGCACAGAATCTCTGACTGATGCCAAATCGGTGGAGTTTCAATCCCGGCTTGAAAAAATCGGATGTCTAGACATACTGATGAGCTTCGAAACAGCCTTATTTGTGGAAGACTATATATATATATATATATATATATATATATATATATATATATATATAGAGAGAGAGAGAGAGAGAGAGTGTGTGTGTGTGTGTGTGTGTATTTAGGCAACAATCCTTTTTTCATGCACATTTCATTGAAAACGACAGACAAGTTGCTTTTATATAGTTTTCTTTATACAATTTCTCATGCGAACTATTTCTTTTTCTTTTCGGATGATAAATTATATAAAATTATATAAAAACTGTCCGAATGTTCTTTTTATCCGAGCGCTTTTGGTTATAGATTTAGCCATTTTCAAGGATTATATATCAACTGTTAAAATAAGAAATAGTTTGTTGTATGTATGTTTTATAAAATATTTTAAATGAAAAGTGCATATATATATATATATATATGCATCTTTCATTGAAAACGGCGGACAAGGAAGGTTTAAACAAATTTTTATAAAGTTTTTCCAGAAATCAAACATTTTTTTTCCATTTTTCAGGCGTTAAAAAATACAGGGATTTTTTATTGTTATAAATGTTCCGTACGCATTCGGCTACATTTCTAGCCATTATCACACAATTTAGCAGAGGAAACGTCGTGTTATAAGAGTTCTAAAAATAGAAGTCTTGCCCAAGTTAACTTGCCGGGCATAGCGAGTGACCACCAAGAAGCACACTAACTGTTCGAGATCTACGCTGAAAAATTACTATGTTGCAGCCACACAGTTTCACCATCGAAAATTACATCCATAATAATGCCTGGAGAATAACCAAAAACGCGGGCAAAAATTGTAAATATGGTCAATTCGGATATATATATATATTAGTTTGGTGCAAAAATAATGACGTAATAATGTCGTTTTTTGACGTATTTTTAACGTCAGAAAACGACATTATTACGTCATTATTTTTGCACCAACCTAATATATATAACCGGAAAAACTGAACAATTTTAGTGTGCTGTAAAAACTCAAAAGATTAATTAAATCTTCCTTGTTTAAAACGAAATATGCATGGAAGAAAGGTTGCTGCCCAAATATACATCAAGACAAACAATGAAAGTGATATGTCTTTCATCTAGGGCTACAAACACACACACACACACATATATATATATATTAGGTTGGTGCGGTTTTTGACGTATTTTTAACGTCAAAAACCGACATTATTTTGCACCAACCTAATATATATATACATATATATATATATATATATATATATAGAGAGAGAGAGAGAGAGAGAGAGAAAGAGTGAGTGAGTGAGTGAGTGAGTGAGTGAGTGAGTGAGAAAGAAAGAAATCAACACTCTACGTCTTCTTGCACTTAGGTTTTCTACATGAAATAGAATAATTATTGAATCAATTGCTTAATTGACTGCTAGGAAAATTGTTCCAATGCGTCGTTGCAGGCAAGTTTTTTTCCCTCTAGAATCCCTCTGCATATTATAAATCTAGATTCCTTTGTTCATTGAAGAATGCATTGAATACCCTGAATGGCAGAACTGCCCAACAAGCATAATTGACAAAGTCTGCCATAAACAATTACAATTACAATAAAATAATATGGCAAATATAATATAAGGCAAACAATATATTTAAGGCAATGAAACAAGAATATGGCAAAAGTTCACAAACTAAGAATTTGGGTTTCCACACCGGAGCAAATTCTGATAACTGAACGTAGCGTTCTGACTTTAGAGCAAGACAGACCGGGACTGAGTCAGATAACACCGATAAGTGACATATCTTATTAGTTAGGAAGAAATCCAAGTATGCATTTGTGTGCTATTACTTGTTATATCTAGTCCGCTGCTCTTGCTGTATATTTAGAGATTCATGACACATTTCAAAGAATGGTCTGCAATATAATCGATCCTGATTTAGCATATCGGCTTCAGTCCTTTTCTCGCCGACGTGATGTGGTTTCCCTCTGCCTTTTCTACAAATATCTTCGTGACAACTGGTCTGAATAGCTTTTTTCCCATCTCCCGACAGCATGAATACAAGCGGGCTACTAGATTAGCGACTAGGTCTCACTGTATTATGTCTCACTGTTGAAATAGCTAGATGTAAACAGCCACTTCTATGCTTTCCACCTATTTTTGTCGTATTTCTATTTAGTTATTTTCTGCCGCATTTCGCAAGTGTCTAACACCAGCCGTGTCGACACCTAGAATGTTTAGAAATTTAAATGCAACGTCAACTGTCATCTTGTGTCTTCCTGTATCTTGTTCCTTGCCACACTTCTCAAACTTAAAGACTTATTCTCTTTCACTCCCTGTAAAGCCTTGCGTTCTAGTGGCTTTACCTTCTTGATTGGTTAAAATGAATATACATATATATATATATATATATATATATATATATATATATATATATATATATATACACGCTACCACCACCTGTCTGAATGAGTGGATCTCTCTGTATCCTTGGAAACAGTGAATTATGAATTTTCTGTGCATTTAAAACTCAGCAAATTTAAAAGAAATAAGTTACCCCAAATTTTGCTTGAGGATGAAATGAAACTAATGTTTTTAATTTAATTACAAAATTAAATTTGAAGATTTTCGCTTCCATTTTTGAAACATGGTTATTAATCTGTAGCGAAAAAAATTATTTTAAATCACTTAATTTATAATATTAATACTGTGTAAATTTAAATTTACACTGAGCACTATTTTGTAAAACTAAAAATAAAAGTGTCAATAACAACACCGGATTATATATTTTACTGTTCTTTCTTTTTATTTATATATACATATATATATATATAGAGAGAGATAGATAGATAGATAGATAGATAGATAGATGTGTGTGTGTGTGTGCATAAAAACGAGAGAAACGACAGATGAAGTAAAATACCGCTCTTAGTAGCATTTACTCTTTCTTTCTTTTTTTTCTTTTTTTAAAGTGCCCAGTACAAAGCAGATCAATATATTACCACTATTTTATTTTAGACATCAGAACAAAAACAAGTTTAAATTAGCTTCGGTACTGCGTTGTAACTATTCTGGAGAATGGTAAGAGGTAAAACGCAGTGAAACACGAAAGCTATTGTGTAGCAATTTAAATATGTTTTTGTTCTTATATCTAAAATAATATATATATATATATATATATATATATATATATATATATATATATATAGACACACATGCATAACCTCAAACATAAAGATAATGAAAACAACCTAACACGAATAACTAGTACATGAGTTAAATGTTAACTTAGTATGAAAATAAGAAAAATGAGAATATTATCCTTGCTGATATCTCCTGATTAGTGGACGGAAGGTTTAGAAAAAAAGAAAAAAAAAACGTTTGTTGACGAGACCCAAGAGTCGAGATGTTCAATATAACAACAATCAATTAAGTGACAAATTTTACTTACATTAATCAAATATAGAGTGTGGTAATTAATTCACAATACAGTTACTTACCTTAACAATTGAGACAAAGTAATTAATCAAAAGTCCCAAAATGTATTATTAAATTTATTATTAAAATGGTTCTGGTTAATATTGGTTAATAACAATAAAATGCTATGGTAAACAATACTAAATTAATTACCAATACTGTTCGACGTGCAAACCACCTGCTTTAATGATGTCTTTTTTATTATAAATAACTGTGTAGTGAGTTTATTGGCATATATATATATATATATATATATATATATATATATATAAATGGCATATATATATATATATATATATATATATATATATATATATATATATATATATGCCAATAAACTCAATCTACATTTATTTATAATAAAAAAGCAAAGTTTGCAGTTCGAACAGCATAGGTAAATAAATATATATATATATATATATATATATATATATATATATATATATATGTATATATATATATATATATGTATATATATATATATATGTATATATATATATATATATATATATATATATATATATATATATATATATATATATATATATATATATATATATATCTGTCTGTCTGTTGATTTACATCTAACTCCCTATATTATGTATGATGGATTCTCAAGTCTTGCACAATTTAGATTTAGATGGAAGAGTCTATTATACAAAAAAATCAAAGTTACTTTTCAGTCACGCAGTATATAAAATTTATTCTTTTAAATTTACTAATATTGCTTTTTCTCCAAATTGCAAAAACTTTAAGTTATGTGACTGTTGCTAATGTAAAATAAAACTGATTTTTGCATATGTCTAAACTTCCCATTCATATCTGCCAGAGGAGATGAGATGGGAAATAAACAACATTTATTTTATCCAACGCTTTTTTCTACAATATCGTTATTTCTTTTTTAAGTTAAATCATATACATTCGAACGCAGGAAGTCATTCCAGTAACGTGTAACGGCGATGAGTAATGCCGTGTCATTTTGTTAATAGACATAAAAGAATACTTGATTTTAGACAACGGTTTCGTATTTTTATTTTTATTATTATTTTCTTTTTTTAAATAGATATATGGATTATTTTACTATTAGCGATGTATCATCGAATATTATTGTAGTTTTTTGTGGTGTTTCCCGGGATAAAATTAGTTATTATTAGTAGTAGTATTATTATTAAAAATCTGTGTACTATATTTATTAAAATGTATTATAATTTTACTGTAGATGCTAGATCTACATAAAACTTACAACCACATCATTCTGAAACACATGTTCCCACAGGAACACCGAAATTAAGCAACATCGAGCGTGGTCAGTACTTAGATGGGTGATAGCTCAGGTATATTTTTTTGTTGTGCTGCTTCAAGTGTTTTCAATTGTACTTTGTTAATAAAAATGGCATGTGAGCCTCCGCGAGACGATAATTGTTGTGTAACCAGCGCATGACTTGACTGCTGTTAAAACAGATTGAATATATACAGTTGTTTGATCTGAGATGTTCTGCATTTTCCTACCTGGCTGCCTGCCGGATGCCTGCTTGGCTACCTGCCTCGACTTTTGGAAACCTGTGTAAATAACGAATAAAAATGCAATTTCCAAACATTGCTATCAAATATAAAACAATTACTAAGAAATTTGGTGGGAGGGAATTCGTTTCAAAGCAGTTTTGTCATTTCCCATCACGCTGATATTCTTTTGAAAAACTTTGATCGCTTTTCTAATTGACGTAATTATTAAAAAACGCAAATGTTCAGATAAACTCGTTCGCTTTGCTTCGACTTTGTTAGGCATACGTATGCAGTAATACACGCGTGCATCAAATATGTTCAATAGGGTCAATTACGTCCACCATTTTGTATTCCTCTGTTTGTTGTCAACTTTTCTTTGATGTGTCGTTATTTTTCATCATGATAATAATATTACGAACTCCTTTTTCTTGTTTTTCTACATACATTTCATGCTGGATTTTTTTGGTTTTCTTTTGCACTGAGATAGTTTAGCTTGTCCAACTGACAAACATAGTGACTATGCAATGTGGTCGTTGTATGAAGCAAATGATATAACTTTACAATTCATTTCATTCCAAATTTTCACCAATTTCAATCGAGCAGAGTTTGTGAGTGGCCCCATGCCTTTCTCGCCGTCGATGTTTAGGAGACTACCACACTTCTCTTTTGTAATGGGCTTACGGAGGAACTGATCCTGAATTTATTTAATCATTAACTGAATAATTAGGATTCATCAGTAATCTCAAATAAGAAAACACAGTGACATTTTCACAGGGTAAAACTACTTGTTGTTGTTGTAGTTATTTTTATTATTATTTATTTTATAAATAATCTACACTCTTTACATTATTCGGACTATATTTCAACAAAGATGAGGAAAATAGTCCGAATAATGTAAATAATGTACATAATACGTCATCTCAGAAATATAGACAGATATTGAAAAGCCAAAACGTCGTAATAAATGTCGACAAAGATGAGGACAATAGTACGAATAACATCAGTAGTATACATAATACCTCATGTCAGAAATATTGACAGATATTGAAGGGCCGAAACGTTGTAATAAATATGTCGACAAAGATGAGGACAATAGTTCGAATAATGTAAATATTGTACATTAAACCTCATCTCAGAAATATAGAAAGATAGTGAAAGGCCGAAACGTTGTAATAAATATGTCGACAAAGATGAGGAGAATAGTCAGAATAATGTAAATAGTGTACATAATATTTCATCTCAGAAATATAAACAGATACTGAACGGCCGAAATATTGTAAAAAATATGGCGACAAAGATGAGGACAATAGTCCGAACGATGTAAATACTGTGCATAATACCTAAATTCAGAAATATAAACAGGTATTAAAAATCTGTTTACAATATTTATCAAAATTTATTATAATTTTTACTATAAATGCTATATCTACATAAAGCTTACAAGTACATCGCGCTGAAACACCAGTTCCCGCACGATCACCGATATTAAGCAACATCGAGCGTGGAAAGTACTTAGATGGGTGACAGCTCGGGAATATATGTTGCTGAAAGTTTAGAAGTGCGTGTGGTGTAATGGATCATTGATTGAAATTTTTAATCAGAGTGTCGTATTCTCAAAGCTGGGAAGGAAATCAATTTTCAGAAATAAATGTCTCATAATGTGTTATGCCATTAAACAAACAAAACCATAAAACAAATTCCTTTGACGGGTTGCTTCAAAATTCGAATAAATTTTCTATTCTAGTATAATATTACAAATATTTGGTGGGAACCGCTTGGAAAAATAAGGGCTTCAAATTTAAGAGTCATTCGTTAACTAACTTTCCTATCATCATAATCTTCGCGTCCTACCTTCTTTGCTTCTCATCATATCTACTTAATTAGTTACCCTCCGTCAAGAGAAGTGGTTTGTCTTATAGATGCGGCGAGGGGGTGACAGGTGAGGCGGAATGATTAAAAGGCAATGATTTAGAAACAGTTTCAAAAAATTCATATGCCAAAAATAAATATGATTTCAAAATTTGAAATGTTATTATGGATTACTTGCAATTGCATGTATGAGTTTTAGTTTAAATAGTATAAGTAATTATTGAGCGATTTTATCACTGTGATATTTTTGCGTTATATCAAGTATTCAGAATATAGTAACTAGGGTCCGCAATTTGGACGAGAGAGTTATCAATGATCATCTTTGAATACGCACTTATCTCGGTTTAATCCTCTCTTTGGAGGTTCTTTGGTGTAGGGCTGATTGTGCCTTTTCACTTCGTTCTAGTGGGGCGAGAACAAATTTTAATTCCGAAAATGCGACAGACAGAAAAAATATTTCGGAACCATTAATCTAAAGTGTCTCTCTGATCTTGTATCAGCTGAAGTTGAATGTTAGTATGGAACTATAAGAGGAAATGCAAAATCCTTCGGCCGAGACGCCAGAAGAAAATGGTATGCGCCATATTACAAGGATTGGAACAATAATGTCTCGCTTTGTAATATTTACTTCTGAACGAATTGTGCACTTGGAGAAAACCGTATATATTTTAAACAAGCAACGAGTCGAATGACATGTAACCTGAAGTCGAAACAAAATTAAGAACAATAAAGAGTCTTATCAGGCACACATGACGAAATAAGGAAACTCGACCGGTCGAAATTATGTGCCACAAAGAGACCAAATGAATGTGAACTGTATTTCAAACATATCACTGAAGGATACCGAATAATATCATACCTACAGAGCTATCTCTTTCTTTCTCTATCTCTGTCTTATCTGATTTGTTCAGCCAGTGCAATCTTCTTTGAAAAGAAAAACAAAAACAGTATACGAAACCTTACAACAAAAGATTACAGTAATAAAATGTATTTAGTAAAATAATTATTTCGATAACCCAGCGAATTTTCCCGCCAACGAACAGTGAAAGTCGTCATAGAAATTTCTTATCGTTCTAAAATTAATTCATGTAAATTATTTTCTAGCTTGATTTTTCCTGTTTAATTTTATAATCTAGACGTCGCTACATGGAGCTGAACTGGAAGAAAAAATGTATGATTTTCTAATGTTTATTTTAGATCATTGCAAGTGTTCGTGGCCGATTAGAAAATTTATTAAATTTTATATTTAAAAAAGAAAAAAATGTCAATTCGTCGAGTACATAATCTCTATTCGTTTTATCAACTGTCTCTCATCGTTGTACAAACTTATTGATACCATTTTCGTAGACCATTCTTGATTTTTGTTGAGAGAAAGTTTGGAAATAATTTTCGATTTTTTACAGGCTAAAATATTTTGTCATTTAAATTGCTCTGTAAGATCGCAGCAAATGAAATTCCGAAAGAGACAATTCGGGAGAATACACTCGTTGGTGCAGGATTTCCTATTTCAATTTTTTAAGGTTCTACAAGGTCTGTTTTACAACAGGCAATCTTGCATTTTCGTGGTGGAAAATGACACCTTTTTGACTTGCCAAAATCGGCTTTTTTTTTCTTTGTTGTAACCTAGAAAGTGTTAGTAAATGAGCAATAACGAAAACGGAGGTTGGAAATGAAATGTTAATGTTTATAATATCAACAAAATAAAATACTCGCCAGCGGCGTAAATAGGTAAACCATTGCTAATGGTGGACTACTTAGACATCATATTACCCGCACTTACAATAGTGTCTAACGTATTTCTGAGATTTGGGACATACCCATTTGTGTTCACAGGTAAGGTATATAACATTCTTAAAGAACCTTATTGATATCGATGTGTTTGCTGCAATACTTCTTTGCAGTTTTTGGTTTCGCGGGTTGAAAGAAATAAATTATCCTTCTGCAAATTCATCAAACGGACAGCAACACCTTTACTGGAAGCAATCCCGCTTTAGCCCCCAAGTCTATTTGCATTAAATGTTAACATAAATTATATTTTTCATTTCTTTTGACATTTCTCTCTAAGAATGGCTACTTTTCGTGGCGTTACAGCAAACAAATCTCAGCAGAAATACGATAGAGCTTTTTTTCTGTTGCATCGGAGAACGTGGTGCTGCCCATGTGCCGAGTTTCGAAACAGACCCAAGTCTCTTCAAATGGCCAAAAGTCGTTGAGATAACGATTTTGAATTAGCAATCACTACCATTGAAGTCTTCGGTTTATTCGACATAAAGACAGGCATAATGTCTTGATCGACATCGGAAAGTCGACCAGACGCCCGGGACGGAGTTGATCTTTTATGTTAAAATCACCCAGACGAAATCCGCCAAACCACATTTTGACCATCCGAAGAACTGGAGCACGATCCAAATAAACCCCCTGAGTGATGGTTTCACAGTTCATACGCTTGTAACATTCGAAAATGCTGCGAACATAATATGACGAAAGTGCAAAATTTCTTCCTCAGTCAATATTCGACAATCTTAGACTTACGTATGAACGATGTAAAGTTTCAATCTAGAACACACCAGAAATCGGAATAAAAACAAAGACCAAGTTTTTAAGTTGCGATCATTTCACATTATTTACATTATTCGGACTATTGTCCTCATCTTTGTCGCCATATTTATTACAACGTTTCGGCCGTTGTACGCTACGGCCTTCTTCAGGTAGTTGGAATGTCGAACTGAACTCTTTATTTTCCTCACTGGGGTAGACTGTTCTAGTTACACGTGCCATGTTTAATGGATGTCAGTTATCAGTTATCTCCTGTTAATTTTCACTCTGAAAGTTCTACCCTGCCTTAGCCGGGTATTGAATTCACACTGTTTGGGTCCTGTCACTGGATCTAACTAACGCCTTTATCAACTGTGCCATATGTCCTTGTAATAAATATGGCGACAAAAAATCAGGCCAATAGTCTGAATACTGTAAATAGTACAAAATACCACATCTCAGATATATAGACAGATGACATATTTTATATTAACAACAAAAATCAGGCACGAACCTATGAAAGGATTTGATATCAATATATTCAAAAATCATTTCAGCAATCTTACTCTATTATTTTATTATTTAATTAATTAGGTAAGTTTAATAAAAGTTACTTAAACATATTATTCGGATTTATTTAGATACTTCTATATTTTTTTCAGGTTCCGTTCCACTAAGCTGTAGATATGCGTAATGCCAGATGAAAACAATGCTTATTATTACGAACGCTGAAAATTTTCTAACTTACGACTGAATTTTGACAAGATTGATATAAATACTTTGTATTCAAATTTAAAAATAAAACTCTTTCTACAGTATAGACGGCATTTTTTTAAATGTTAATTAACAATAAAAAACTTATCAAAATATGCTTTTAAAAATGTGATGCTAATTAAATAATGTTTTAAACGACATTTGTTATTAATATTTGTTTTTAATAATTTCCCCCATGCGATAAAGTAAGTAAAATGTATGTTGCCAACAGGCGTGAATGTAAACGAGAGGAAATCAATATTAAGGAGAGAGTACAATAAAAGAACAGGATCTAAGGTGAAAGAAAATGGTAACTGACATTCCATTTACAAGATCAATATTGATTAAAAAAACAAGAAAGTTTCACAAGCGAAAATTGCGAGAGTAGAAATAGATATCCCGGTTATATCTAGCAAATTTAACCGTTACCAATCTAGTACAACACTTAAATTCGTAAGTTAGAGTTATCAAAACCTACATGTTATCGGAACAATTACCATAGAAAGTTTTGTGCTGGTGAGAAAGAAAGGTGGTAGAAAGAGGAAAAAAAGTCAAACCGTTATGTCTATATATATATATTAATCCCCTCGAATTCTCTGATCAACTTCTTGAGGTTGGTATTAAATTCATTAAGGAAAGTAACGTAGATTTTTCATTTCTTTTACTTTCAAAATTACTTTAATTTTAATCCGAGATCATCTTCAGTGGTGAATTGCTCAGAAAAAAAATGAACTTGGTATTTCGGATGAGATTGAATGTATTTGGAAAAATAAAAGAAATGAAAAAAACTTCGACGCTTTTCTCAATTAATTTAATATCTACATTATGAAATCACTCAGAGAATTAAAGTGGATTAAAAATATAAATGGACATAAGAAATGAACTCACTGATAACTGTAAACATATCTATAAATTTAACTTACTCTATGGGTAGTAATATTAATTTTATAGTAAAATTTAATATCAGTAAGTTAGAATGATTCTAAGTTAGTGTAGCCCTAATATTAAAGTATTAATTATTACAACCATGTTTCGTTGTGAAGTTTTTTGAATTCTCATGAACTTGTATTCAGATTGGTCATTGTAACTTATGTAATAGAGTTTCCCCTGGCCAGGGGTGTTTGATTGATTTGAACATTTTAAAACCCTTTATTCTACATTCAACACCATCACCTGATAAGACACCAGAAGCGTTGAAACAAAATGGCTATTTTTGTAGTGATTTTATAACAAATTTATGTTCTAATGTTCGAATATATATATATATATATATATATATATATATATATATATATATATATATATATATATAATAGTTTCATTTACTGATATAGGAATATTGTGTCTACTCATCCTTTACAATTGTCTCATCAGTTTCTTGAAGTTAAGATGAAATCCATCAAGGAAGCTATTGTAGTTTTTTTTTTAACCCATATATTTTCGATCTTTTGCAAGATCATTTTCAAGGGTAAATTACAAAAACAAACTTATTGTAACTGCAATAAAATAAAAATAAAAAAAAAACATGCGATAGTCAGTTTTAAATACCACGCGTGACAATAAGTTTCACGGACCGGGGTGGTAGCAACTATAAGTGTCCAGCTATGGGAAATTACCGAAATAAAAATAATCTGCAGTACATTTTTATAGTAAAATGACCGATACATTTTGGTAGTGAAATTACCAGCATTACATTTTAGGACCTAAAAACTATAATTAAAAATATCTTTTTTTTTACCGTGAAAGTATAAAACTATGTGTTCAATATATAAATTTCTGCATAAAATAACCTATAAAGGTGTTGATATGCCGCTATACAAAATCAACGAACTGGAAATCAATGAGCATAAATTATATATTTTGCTTCTATACCACCTCATCTCCAATCTACTCCTCGTTTTACCTTCTCCCCACTTCTTCTCATCCTCCTAATGTATTTTATAGAAATGGAAACCTTATTTATAAATCAACTAATAGAAAGTTCGGAGAGAAATAAATTTACCCATTTTGTTATTAGTTTCATAACCCCATCTCAATCTTGTTTCATAGGATAGGTGACCTTACAAAGCAATCAACCCTCGTAAGTTTGAAAATAATTTTTTTCTCATAGTGATACCAGTATATTTATAGGTCTGTCTGGTGTGAAATTTGTTTTGTATGACTGGAGATCTCACTTGCCAATCAACCGTTGTAATTATAAAAATAATTTAATTTACTTAAATTACATACAAGTTTTATTATTATATATGGTTAAAACCTCTTTTGGAAAATCAGAGAAGATATCAATCGATACCAATAATTTTCGAGGAGATAAATTAGCTTCATTTTGAAAAGTGTTTAATTTTTATCTGGTTTAAAAGTTACTTTATTAGATTAGAAACCTCAAGTTTGTTTCATTTTTATATTCATGAGAGGTTTCTCAACAGAATTTATCTGGTACATTTAAACGTTTACCATTATTTTGTGCATTAAATAAAGTTTATTAGATTAAATTCATTAATAAATTGATTAGATTAGATTAGATCAGATTATATTAGATCACATTGGATTAAATCACATTAGATTATTAGATTAAATTAAGTTTATTAGATTAAAAACATCAAAATTGGTTCACTGTGATTTGCTAGGAACATTTTCTCAAACAAATTTATCTGGTACATTTAAATGTTTACCATTATTTTGTGAATTGAATAAATTTTATTAGATTAGATTACTTAATTAATTAGATTAGATTAGATTATTAGATTAGATTATTAGATTAGATTAAATAGAGTTTATTAGATTAGAAACGTCAAGATTAGTTCACTGTGATTTGCTACACACTTCTTTCAACCAAATTTATCTTAGATGTTTACCTTTCTTTTGTGCATTGAATAATGTTCACACATCTGTTCTGATGTATCTAGAGATTCTAGACAAAATCCAAAGAAGAATCTGTAATCTTATCGGTTCTTATCAGACATATCAGCTTCAATTTACTTTTCCATCGCTCTAACGTACCTTCCCTGTGACTTTTCTATGAATATTTTTATGATAATTGTTCTGAATTGAATTTCTTCATTGGTACCTCCATTAAACGAATTATAGTGCAGTAATACTTTGACAGCTAGGTCTCAGTGGTTTGGTATGTTTAACGGCACATCAACTCCTTATGGGTAATTTAATGCCGGAATTATATGTTTTTCGTGAGCTTTGGTAATTTTTCTTTCCAAAAATATATAGGGAGTAATTTGTTTTTTTTCTACTATGAAAGTGCATTGTTAGTAATTTTTTCTAATCTATTTTCATATATTCAAGTTTTAACCCCAATTTGGGGATTCATTATTTGCCTGTAGCTGGCTACGTAACAGCTACTACTACCCTTGCTCTGGGTTAATCTGTAAAAAAAACAGCAATTAAGAAATGTCTCCGCGCTCCTCGAAAATTCCTTATTTGCTTCCCGATGTAGCTTATTGCTATACACAGGACGAGTTAGGTCTTATCATTGGTCTGCTGTCATTCCATTTTCTCGCATTTCTCTCTTGGATAACTCTCTTCTTGTTTCTGTCTTAGTGGATATATCACCTTCCTTTTGGTGAAATGCTTAAAAAAAGAAACACTATATTTCAAGAAAATTTGACTACATTTTTAATACCAGTTCAATTTTTTATCTAAATGAAAATGTGTTATATACTATTGGAAACAAACTAAGGTAATCCTCGCATGTTTATGTGTAGAAGTTATCACTAAGCCATGATGGGAGCTGTATATTATTGTTACTGTGTTGGAATCAACCAACTGGCAGTTGAAAATCCGTGTGTATTAAGATGTTTTTCCATGTGATGAGTGATATATATCTATCAGTGACGTGCATATCAGAATTAACGTTCTCTGTTGAAATTTTTCTGGCTATCAGTAATGTGTTACTGAAATATGTCTGCCACCCCCACAACAGCGAACAAAGATAACTTAGCAAAGAAAAAAAACATTTTCTGTCATTCAAACTGTCGGCCTGATTGGCTTAATTTATGTCTAAACTCCATAGCATGTCTAACAGAATTAATCAGAAGTTTTGCATTACGAATTCAAATTTAATTCAAACGGAAATACACGCCAGTTTTTGTTGACAGCTTAAGTGACTGGAATTCGAGTTATTCGTAAAAGCGCAGCTTCTCTGTCAGCATTAGGTAACAAAAAACTGCTCGGCGGATGGAGTCTCATCGAGATGGTATGGAATGTTTAGATGCTATTAATATATTTAACGAAGCTGTCAGGTGGTCTGTCCATCAGGAAATCCTGGAGTTCAAACAGCAGGTCAGATAAATACGTCTTGTAGCATATATTTTACGCGAGGATAAAAGAGAAAACCGAATTGAAATTTGTTTCCATCAGGAAAATTAATTCTACGGCGAATGGACCTGCACGGGTTGTTATCCCATCCACACTTTTCGTTCAGGAAGATCAAAGGTGAATTCAATGCCACTTACTGGCGTTGAAAGGTATTTCATGTCAGACGTCATTTTTCCAACTAATTAAGAATGGTCTGTTGGCAACAAATTCAATCTCTACTAAACCTGTTTTGATGAAAGGAGACTTCAAAAATAAAACTTTGCGCCGGAAAATTGAACAAAAGAAAAAAAGAGCTCCTGAAGATCACAAAATGAAGCGTGAAACTTACTGTCACCATATGTTAGTTCCTTGGTTTATGTGTTTAATGGCATATCAAGTCCATTTAATTTTCTCCGGTGTTTGGTAATTTTTAATATTATAAGGTATTTCTGCTATAAAATGTATCTTTTTTGCTTTCATAATGTTTTGATACCAGTTTTGGGTGTTCACTATTTGCTCATAGTTGAGATATTAACAAGTTCTACCACTCCGGCTCAGAGTAACCTCGGTACAACCGTAATTAAGAGATAGTACCATGCTTCTTTAAAACCCCTGATCCGAGGCCTTTCTGTCGGATGTTGATTATTGCCATAAACGAAACATGACACACAGTGCCTATTTGCCTGTTCACATTGTCTATAAATGCATATATACACGCTCTAACCAAATTTAATAAGATCTCTCCAATATTGAGGCCGGTAGACGAAAAAATATATTGTTTAATAATTAAACGGAGCGTTTAATAAAATACGAATATCCAATAAAAATAACGTTCACTCTCTCTCTCTCTCTCTCTCTATCGCTCTCTCTTTCTCCTTTTTCTCTCTCTCTCTCTCTCTCTCTCTCTCTATATATATATATATATATATATATATATATATATATATATATATATATTATAAAATAGTCCTTCAAAGAACAAATCAATAAAGTTAATTTAATTAATTCTCTATACATCCGACATTTGAAGAGTTAGAGGGGTGTGAAAATTATGGCAATACAGTAGCTAATTAAGTTAAACATATTTTATGGAATTTGAATTTGTTTTTATGTCGACATTTTGAGACATGTTCATTCCTCTGGTTAATAATTATTCTGCTGATATATATATTGTAGAATAACAAGACAATAAACAGCACTTACCGGCGTAAGAGTCCCAGCTAGCGTCCAGTTGGCAGACAAAAATAAAGCAGGTTGTAACTTAATACAAACCCTGCAAACTAACTGATGAATCAAGCTGGTATTTATATAGAAATACCTCCACTCAGGTACCAGCAGCCAATCACAGCCCAAGCAATGGACTATCCCACTTTAGCACAATGAGATGCTCCATTGCACCATAAATAGCTCTCTTCCTCAAGGTTGGATTACTTTTATTTTACCTCAGCTTGCTCCACAACTGAGTGTTTATCTTGACCACGTGATTGTTCGACATGGCGCTGCGAACAGGATTATTGACACCCGAAAATTGGGAACTCTTCTTCATTGAAGCAGGCATATCCACTGACTCGGCCAAAACTCATGCAACAAGGTTTGCGGATGAGAAACTGACAATCGAGAGCCTTCAAATGCTGGATCGATTTATGCTTAAGGAGCTGGGAGTCACTTTAATTGGAGAAGACCTGTGTATCATCAAGCAGGCTAAGGAATCCACCACCCAGACAACCCGTATTCAGGCACTAGCAGCCAAGCCTCCTCATCTCAATCTCGAGATGACACCACAGCAATTCAGGAAGTTCCGAATTGACTGGGATGTCTTTACCAAGATGACGAATATGCCAAGCTCCCAAGCTAATATTCACTTATACAATTGTGCTGATGAAGCTGTGCAAAATGCCATAATCAACACACACCCTGACTTCTTTACCACTGATCCAGATAAGCTACTTGACATGGTAGAAGCATTGGTCACCCAGAGGTCAAGTCCTATTGTCCATCGCCTTGCTTTCGCCTCCATGTTTCAGGATGCGGATGAGCCAATACAAAGTTACCTTGTCCGCCTAAGAGCCATAGCCGTTGATTGTAACTTTACCTGCCCCTCGTGTGAGCATGACCTGTCTGATATATACATCAAGGACCAGATCATCCGTGGAATAGCAAATGACACACTCCAGGCTGACCTACTGGCCAAAGCTGGGGCACTTAAATCCCTTGAGCTAAATATCCGTCATGCTGAGGCATTCGAATCAGCATTGCGAGACCAAACCTCAATGGCCGGCGCTTCAGATACAGCTGCTGCTCGGCTATCAACATACCGCAGACAGAAGGGTACACCACAAGCTAACGAGGGGATCCGTACCAGAACCTATGGCAACTGCAATGTTAAACCAAACCAGCAGGCTTGCTTAGGTTGTGGCAGCCACCAGCATAGCACCTCAGGAACTGGATCCCGCCGGCTAAAATGCCCAGCATGGGGACAAACATGTAGTAACTGTGGGAAGCCCAATCACCTGTCGAGGGTATGCCGGGCTAAGAAACTAGCTCAAACGGTCAGGAAAAGCCTAGAGGCTAATGAAGCTGCCATGGACACACTTATTGCCCACATCACATTCAATCAAACGACAGGCACGTATACATCTAAAGACACATGCCAGATAAGGGAAATTGATGCGTATGTTGTTCCGTTCTCACCAAAACCGGATCCCAGACAAGTTAAGAATATCCCCAGAAATCACAGCACTAGGATGACGATCTTTCCTGACAGTGGGGCCACTATATGTCTCGGGGGACTTAAGCACCTTCTGAATATGAGGCTCACTACCAACAACCTCATTCCATCAAAAAAAGTCGTTCGAGCTGTGGGAGGCTTTACACTTGTCTGTCAGGGTTGGCTCCCTGTGGAATTCATCGTCCAAGGAAGAACAACTAAACAAGCCCTATACATATGCAAAAAGATTCAGCGGCTATACTTCAGCAAAGCAGCCTGCATTGATGTAGGGATACTGTCCAAAGACTTTCCTAAGCCGACGACTACAATATTACCCCAAACAGCAATGCAACACCTGCCCTCGACAAGCACACATAAAAAATCGGACGCAAGCACTAAACAATGCAAAGTCGAGGGACAACTTCCAACGCGTCCCAAAAAACTCCCTTTTCCCCCAACAGAACAAAACATTGATAGACTCAAGAATTGGCTATTGAATCAATTCGCCGAAACAGCGTTCAAGAACAATGGTGAATTCCCACCAATGTCTGGCCCCACTGCACATATACACCTCAAAGAAGGAGCAGTCCCCAAAGCCAGACATAACCCAATTCCTGTGCCTTTTCACTTCAAAGAGCCCGTAAGACAGGCCCTTTGGGAAGATGTGAAAAGGGGCATCATAACCCCAGTACTCGTCGGCATGCCCACTGATTGGTGTAGCACTATGGTAATTACCGCCAAGAAAAATGGCAAACCACGAAGAACCATAGACTACCAACACCTGAATTCACAGTGCAAACGGGAAACACACCATACAGGGTCACCATTCCAGCTAGCACTACAAGTGCCACCTAAACAAAAGAAAACAGTGTTGGATGCTGTTGATGGATATCACTCCATTCCCTTAGATAAAGAGTCCCAGCCACTCACCACCTTCATTACAGAATGGGCAAGGTTCATGTACCTGAGGATGCCACAAGGTTACCTAGCATCTGGAGATGCCTACACCCGAAGGTATGATGAAGTAATAAAAGACATCCCCCGCAAAGTAAAAATCGTAGATGACACCCTACTCTATGACTCTGACATTGACAGCTGGCAGACAAAAATAAAGCAGGTTGTAACTTAATACAAACCCTGCAAACTAACTGATGAATCAAGCTGGTATTTATATAGAAATACCTCCACTCAGGTACCAGCAGCCAATCACAGCCCAAGCAATGGACTATCCCACTTTAGCACAATGAGATGCTCCATTGCACCATAAATAGCTCTCTTCCTCAAGGTTGGATTACTTTTATTTTACCTCAGCTTGCTCCACAACTGAGTGTTTATCTTGACCACGTGATTGTTCGACATATATATATATATATATATATATATATATATATATATATATATATATATATATATTATATATATATGTATATATATATATATATATGAAAAATATTGAACAGTATTTATAGCTAATACCAAAAATAACCATGACCACGTGACAAAAAATAATAAAAAAGGCAAGCAAAGGGGGAGAGTATGTACTTTACTGAACAACCAACAAATAGATATCTTCAGGTAGAACAGCTTTCTTTAAACATTTTCTATTAAATAGAATGATCAAGAAAAAGTCTGTTCAATTTTCCTGTGAATTTAATTTTGTGTCGAATAAGTTCTTTGAATTAAGATGATCTCTCTCTTTCTCTCTCTCCCATATATACATACACACACACGTGCGCACACACACACACATACACACACAATCAGGCACACACACACACACACACATATATATATATATATATATATATATATATATATATATAGATAGATAGGTAGATAGATACATATACATATGTGTGTGCGTGTGTGTCTATCTCTCTCTCTCCCCCTCTCTCTATATATATACATATATATGTGTGTGTGTGTGTGTGCGTTTGTGTGTGTGTATCAGAGGAATCATTGTTAATCAGAGGAATGGATTAGTGTTAAAATGTCGACATAAAAACAAATCCAGATTCCATAATATAGGTTTAATTTAATTAGCTACTATATTTCCATAATTTTCACCCCCAACTCTTCAAATTCCGAATGTATAACTAATTCTAATTTCTATATCCCCCGCTCTGTTTACACTATATTAATCAAAACTCATAAAGTTTCCCCTACTCAAGATCTTCCAGCTCTCTTTCCATTAATCACTTACATCCTTTTATCTATATATTTAAAGTTATTTTTAAACCCCTTTTTGTTCCTCTTTTACTTTTAAATTTATATTCCATTCTTCATATATACCCAAGTTAATATCATAATGTTAATGTTTGGTTTTAATTTTATAAATCTACTTTACTTTATGGCAAACACCTTCCACTTTCCCCTGACCTCTGACTCGTGCTTTTCGACTGACTGAAACATTGAGGTGGATATATTCTGTATTAGGTTTGCGATTGTTTTTTTAACGTTCACAGTTACATTTCTATTTCTGACACAAAGTAAATTCACAATGGGGCTGATAAGACTGACGACCGATATCTTCGTCTGCCAAAATAGGCTATGCCCCATATGAGGTAATTTTAGATTTTATTGTTTATTAATTATTTTCTCTGTAATAATAAATTCATTGGGCACTTTTTGTGGATCAATTTTAATATTTCATATGACTAGGATCCACTTGGATTATAAACCATTTATTATAAAGCATTTGTTACCTTTAATATATATATGTGTGTGTGTGTGTGTGTTTGTGTGTCAAAAAAGTGAAAGAGCAGATGGAGTAAAATTCACAGTTTGTTGCAATCCAGTATTAGTAGCATTCGTATATAGATGTTCCCCATTTTTAATTTTAGCTCTTAGCCCCTTTAAGAAGCATCACGAATATAACTATTTTAAATTTGTTTCTGAAAACTTTATCTCTACTTTAACAAATCAGAACATCATACTTGGCTACATCCATAGTACATTTTTCGCTGTCATGATTCCTATGATCGTCGGATGTCAGGTGGAAGCGTCAGTTTATCATGACATACAACATAACCCACCAACCTCTGCCACCTGACCTTATTTCTCTATTTTAGGGTAGATCAGGTTTTAATTGGTTAATAGCGACATACCCACAGATATATGTTTTTAATTCTGACTTTATGTACCCCCACCCTTTAACTTTCTGAATGACGTAACGATTTTTTTTTTAACTTTGCCTAATAAATCATTTTTATCACAAGTTATCTAATATCGTCTGATCAAGTACAATCATAGGATTGAAATATGAAAGCTTTTGTGTAGCGATTTTAAAATGTTTTTGTCTATAATAATAAAATTATAATATATATATATATATATATATATATATATATATATATATATATATATATATATATTTGTTTGAATCAAAACAGACCACTTTAACGTTCCATGTAATAAGTTATTTCAACACAACCCCTTTAACAGGGCTATGGATCACCAGACTTTACTTCCAAAGGTTGAAATGAAAAATGAAAAGAAATTCACACGTTTTTGATGGACCTCATCAACCATATGTAAAATTAACGAAGTGGGGAAGTAAGGTGGGAGAGAAGATAAGATATGAGTGGGTTAGGTGTGCCATTTCAATTCCTTATTCTTAACCCCACTGTCTGTCGGCTCGACGTTGCTTAAGCCTAACGCGTCTTGTCTCTAGATATCGATGGGTAAGGGGTGAAGACCGACATTAAAGGAATAATCTACAGCAACCCCAATAAATTACATTCCACGAGGACAGGTTTCATTCAAATTCTTAGACGCTGTTAATTCGCGTTACTTTAACGGGCATATTTGGGAGGTTAAGGTTTGATGTAAATCTAAATGTCTAAACAATCTACGAAGAATTTAATTTGAAGTTCGTTGGAGACTTGGGTATTTTCTATGAAACAGTCGATTAGAGAAACTCATAGAGAGTACATGGAAAGAGTAATCCATTTTATATTTAGTAATCATTTTTTATTTTTTTAAAAAACTTTTGTCTTATTGGCTGTTAAGTTGACATCTATTCGTTTGATTTTTGTTCATTAAATAAACTCGTGGTTGTTTTTAGGTACCCAATTATCAAAGGTTATTCCAATTTAAATAATTTTATCATCAATAATGGGGTAGTATATTTCAATTTGAATTAAATTACCGATTTAAACTTTACCTCCGTGCTATCCAAAACTCACTTCCAATTGGAGAATATTAGAGGAGAGATTTGTATAAAATGTCACTAGGAGAAAATTAGGTCCTTCTTTTACAATCTTTTATATATCCATACTCATATACACTTCTACACGTCCTAAACCCCTATCTATATCCACATACCTATATCTCACTATATACCTATGAGTTCTTATATACGCCTGCACACACATCCACACCAAAAACTATATGTATATTCCCGTATTTACACATATACACCTGCAGAGAAACACATACCCACATATCTACATACATATCTCCACATGCACTTATACTTACGTATATACATATATACACATAAAATCACCTGCATATCCATATACATCCATGTACATACGCACATATACATTTACACACATATATATGTATACACATATACACACACACACACATATATATGCATACATACATATACCTACACACATATACATGCATATACATACATAATATGCATATCTACATACACATATGCGTTAATCTGCACGTACACATATATACAAACGTACATGTCTCTATCCTCATGTCCACCCATACACCCACTTATGCCTGCATTCGAAGACTATATCAGTATTTAATCACATTATGGATACCCAAATCGTATAATTATCCATATTTTTAGACATATATTACCCTCTCTCTCATATCTATGGTAGAACATATAGGTACCCATCTAATTGTACACCTCCACACTCACATAAAAAAAACCTGGTGTGCCTCTTTTTCCATATAAAAACATATACATGTACATATCAACAGGTGCATCAGTGTTCAAGTACATTACCATAGTTGTATACATATAGTCATGTGTTGGGACTCATGCGTGCATAGTAATATTTCTAAAAACAAATGGAACAAAAATCATTCAATATTGTTCTTCCTATATAATTATTTCTCAATGTATTTGCTTAGGTTTAGGTTGTTTTTTGCCGGCATTTAAAAACTAGTTCATTGTGTCTATTTAGTAATATGTCTGGATCTTCATGTTTGATTATGAAGATTTTCTCCTTTATCCATTAGTTTCATCTGTCTCTAAAGTTTTGGGGAGTTCTGGCTCTTGATATTATTTTCCACTTTATTTGTGGGGTTAGGCCACTCTCCAACAAATCCCAATAATGTTTTGATAGTGCCGTTTGGTTCTTTTTACACTTATTTTTGAAGGACTGGCGATGGTTGTATAGTCGGTTTTTCCAATTTCCCGCCGATATTCCTAAGTATATCTTTTTCTCCTCAACCTTTTCTTTGGGGAAAATTGTTGCTTCATATATTGTGTTCACTGCCATGCATATTCCTTCAACTGGGCACTCTGATCCTGTCCTGAAGTTGCATGTTGGTGTTTCCATTCGGGTTGTATCCTGATTTTGCCTTAGATTATCATGAAGGTCTCTCAAGATTTTACTATTGTGTGAGCTAATAATTCTTTCCATATTATCCATGCAAGAATAGCTAATCTTTAGATTCATCTTGTTGAATATCTTTTTCAGAGATGCATTTTTACTAAAGTGTTTTTCTATCAGTTTTATGAAGTATTTACCTATATTAATATTGGAGAGGTTACAAAAAGGTGGGTTGAACCATATAATTTTCCTTTTCCTATTTTTGGGTTTAGTGGGTGTTTTATTTACTGACTTATCTATATAATCTAGTGTCTGTTTAAAGTTACTTTTTAATAGGGCTTTATTGTATTCCGATTTATTCTGATTAAAATGGTTTTACTGGAGTAGAGTTTATTTATTTTTGCATTTACTGTATTAGGAATTTGTTTAATTATTGATTTCGGGTGATTGGAGTGGATACTTATATATATGGGTGATTGGTTTTCCTTTTGGAAGGGTTTATAACTGTTATTGTTCAGATTGAATGTAACGTCTAGGAAGTTTACTATTTTTAAGTTGGAAGAAATCTCGATTTTAAACCCTAGAAATGTGAAGGCCCTAATTATTTTCTTTTGTAGTTGGGATGTCAACGGACCATTGGTATCAGGTACAGCAACTAACCCGTCATCTCTGTATAGTCCTATATTTTGAGAGTCAAGGAATCTACTTAGGATATCTAAAATGTATATACCTATTAGGTCAGCTATTTGAGCTGGATCAAATGCTCCCATTGGGACATCGAAGTCGTCTCTGTCTTTTTTTAATCCAAGTACTGTTATTAAGTTTTAGTATGGACTGTCTAGAGTCCATTATGATTTTTATTTTTTCGTCAGTAATGTCAGTGTGGATTTTGGCAAACTTAAGCTATTTTCTAATAATTCTTTAGAGATTGAGGGGTAGAAATCGATAATATCAAGTTGTATGAAAGTAGTTTTATTTTTATGATTTATTTTTAGGAAACATTTAATCGTGTCCGATGAATCTTTCCAAAGGTTTAACGGGTATTTTGTTAATATAGATGTGTTTACTCTTTTTAGGATGTTTTTAGAAATTATTCCTAACTGTGATTTCGAGGGGTTTATTAGTCTGGACTGTAGATTATTCTGAAAGTTAGGTTTATCGTCTTTAAAAAGTAGGTAGGCGTCTTTTAGATGAGTTGTACCCATTCTATCAGCAATATTATATTTAAATGCTAATTTCGCAGTTTCTTTGTGTATGGAGGATAAGTGTTTAGAATTGTATTCTTTCTTATAAGAACCAGAACGTTAAAGAATGTAATTTATTAGGGTTGCTGTAGCTTCTTCCTTTAATGTCGGTCTTCACCCCTTACCCATCGATATCTAGAGACAAGACGCGTTAGGCTTAAGCAACGTCTGACCGGCACACAGTGGGGTTAAGAATAAAGAATTGAAATGGTACACCTAACCCACTCATATCTTATCTTCTCTCCCACCTTACTTCCCCACTTCGTTAATTTTACATATGCTTGATGAGGTCCATCAAAAATGTGTGAATTTCTTTTCATGTTTCATTTCAACCATTGGAAGTAAAATCTGATGATCCATAGCCCTGTTAAAGGGGTTGTGGTGAAATAACTTATTACATGGAACCTTAAAGTGGTCTGTTTTTATTCAAATATATCTGCTCTTAATCTTACATTGAGCTCTCTGGATATCATCTTCCTTGTGTGTACCCATGTGGATTACATAGTTTTGCATAAACTATATATATATATATATATATATATATATATATATATATATATATATGGCAGTATGTGTGTGCATGTGTGTAACGAATGCACGGCCACAATTTAAACCAAAATTTACATGCACATGCTCCAATTTAGCGGGAAGGCCAAGGCCGACTTTGCATTTCCCAACTCCCATCGATAGTGGAAATAATCTACGGCAGTTTCTATGTAGTTTGCGGCGATTTTCTACTGTGGACATTATAGTGACAGAAGATGTTGTTGTTATGTCGATGTGTCTCACGGGTCAAGCTAAAATTTTAAAAGGCACATATATTTATTTATATCTCTGAGATGAGATATGTTGTGTCTTTGTTATAGCCAGAAATAAAGACACAAGTGAAGAATAGAATTAAACAAATATATTAACAGAAACAATAATACAAACATACAAACGAGAGTGCTACAGCAAGAATGCTCGGTTCGACTGCTAGAGCTAACTGTTGTAAGCTTCTCTCTCCCCAAAAGGCAGTACCTGCTCCTATTTATAGCTGGGATTGTCCATGCGTGCGTGGGTAAATTACCATAATATGGTATTATGCTCAATTGCATTATTTACATTATTCAAACTGTTATCCTCATCCACTTCTTCATTGCCATATTCACACCGTTTCGACCATTGTATGCTCCGGACTTCTTCAAGTGATTGGGATTTCGAATTGATGTTTTTATTTCTTCCACCGAGGTAGATTGTTCTAGTTGCACGTGCCATGCCTCTTCCGGATATCTCAGTTTTTCTCTTTAACTCAACTCTCCATTTTTTTTCGTTCAGCACTGCTACAGCCTTGTATCGAACTCACAACTCTTTGGGACTAGTCACTAGATCTAACCAGCCTCTTTAGCCACTAGGCCATGTCTTCGAAATTCCAAACATCTGTAAAATGTTTGAGTGCGAAATATAAATAAAATTTGATAACCATCTGAAATCTTTATTTAAAATGTATTGATCTGTGCTCATCTCACTATATACTGGTTTCAGCCAGTTTAGTCATTTCGCCCCAAGCAAGGCAATGAAGCCACTAAGATTCAAGTGTAAAAGATATTAATGACACAGAATGTTAAAACATCAGGAATTAAAAAAGCAGATGAAATTACATTTAATTTGTTGATGACCAACGACGACTGGAAAGCCGGAACACGGAAGTGCGTTTTAGGGACATTATTATTATAAATAAATAAAAATAAAGTATACAATAATAATAATAATAATAATAAATTAAACTAAAGAAAGATATTTAAACTTTGTTTAAAAGAAATTAAATAAAAAAAAATCCTCCCATCATGCAACATAAATTTTTTCATACCGGAAATAGTAATATCTCGTTAAATTAACCCTCTTCGTCACGAACCTTGATAGGGCAACACGTGTCCATCTTCTGTCTCCGTTATGGCGTGTAATAATACGAAGTAACTTCTCCCTCTCATTACATGTAACATAAAACAATTATAACCTAAAAAATACACACACAAATACGCATAAAAATATAAATAAATTATATGAAATTAACTTAAAATTTACCACGGTTTCCTTTAAATTCTGTACATTCTATTTCCAGCCAAGTATGCTTCTATCGCCGTAAACCGGAGGCTAATTTCTACAGCTATGATGTTAGTGAACCCGCAGACGTTCAACATGAGAATAAATGGTCAATGCCAGCGGTAAAATGTTCGGAACTACTTGCATTCAAGTACTTCGGTTAAATTCGTGAGACATAAGAAGAGAGGTCATCGAATCAATCACCTTAAAATATTTGTATAAAAGCACAGAAAAGCGGAGAGGCCAGGTCAGGACTGATAATATTGCAGATTCTAATTAGAATTTTATCAAGTATCTCTAAATACACAAGCAGAATCAAAAGACTAGATTATTTTCAAATAGCTACGTCTTTTCTTTGTTTTTATTACTGTAATATTTTTCTGCTTCTTTACCTAATTTAAAAAAAAGAAAATCTAGTTTTAGCTACTGTTTGATTAACTTTATTGCCTCTCTGTTTTCTGTCTAATTGTGTTCCCTCAACCAGAGCTGTCTCACGTTTATTCTTGTTGTTTGTGTCTGCATTTTTACTCATTGTGTTTTTGGCAACCAAAATATTTGTTTTCAGAATGCTGGAAAGATTCACCTGTCATAGAAACAAATATGTGTTATTTAGTGTATATATGGTGTAAGGAAGCGCTGTATATACACATTTCCCAGGATTATTTTCATGTAAGTGGGTGGAAAGAGCATGATTAGAAATCTAACTCGGCTCCACTATTTCTCATTCTCAGCTGTTGTCTGTTGAACTAATTTGTGATCGAACGTGGACCGGTGCTTCAAAGTTAAATGTCTGCAAACACCCATCAAACACATTCACAAAACACACGTGTATAAATTGACTTAAAATAACCTTTTAAGAAAAAGAAGTAATTCGATCATTTAGTGTTTATTGATATACAACAAAAATATTTTACATTCAATAAATAAAACAATGAAAATGAAACTGATTGATCTGTGTTGATTTTTACGACTTATGCACCTTTTGTAGGTGTTTAATGCCAGAAAATATTTTTAGATTTCAAGAATATTTTTTTGTGGGGTAGTAATAGATTTGCTCATAAATGCCCTCAACAATTAACGCAGATATCAGAGTAAGCCTATTTATGCGTAAATGAATATAATAAACCCGACTGGAACTAGAACTCAGCTCTCCAATTTCCAATTTTTAGCTGTTATCCATTAAACCATCCGCCCCCCCCCCAAGATGGCATACCTAATTGCTCGCCCATCTAATTACTGATCAGGCTCGACGTTGCTTAACTTTAGAGATCGTACAAAAACCTGTGTTTTCAGCGTGGTATGGCCGTAAGCAGATTACACCACCCACGCATACAAGCTTACACCACCTGATATTCCCAAATTATAACCCACCTAGTTATTGACCAGCTTCCACTTAATTTCGGTGATCGTACTAAAATCGCTATTTTCAACAGTGATATGGCTGTCCATTACTCCACCGGCACATAAAGCTTGCAGTATCTGGTATTTGCGAGATATTACCCATCTAGTAACTGACAAGGAAATGATTATGCTTAACCAGTGATAGCACGAGAAATATGGATGTAAGCGCATTACACCACACGAAGATTCCAGCTGACAGCACCAGATGTTCCCAAGATGTTACTCATCTAATTACTGACCAGGTCCGACATTGCTTAACATCGCTGACCGTACAAGATTCGCTGTTTTCCGTGTGATAGGGGTGGAAGCCCATTCGAACCACCTGCATATCGAAGTTTAAAGCACCTGAGATTGTCGAGAAGTCCCCCATCTATTTGGTGACCAGGCTTGAATTTGTTTAATTTCGGTCATCATAGATGAATAGTTGTTTCAATAGAAAATCTACGAAATAGTCTTTTTTTGGGTCATCTCTTTATGAAACGAAACTCGACTTTTTTTCTTGAGAGTAAAGTCTATGTGGGCAGTCGTATGTATTACGAAAATTACTTAGCAAAAGATGTCGGTTTATTGTGAGCCGATTTTTCCTGTCGTTTTTTTTTCTTTTGCTTTAAAGAGACTTTATACTTCAAAGAACCAACCTTTGATTCGCCAGAGGTTCTTTCTTTCACAAGAGTAAAGTAATAGCTAAAGTCTTTTGTCATTTGTCGTAAAATTAAGTCGAACCACTGCCGGCAAGGTGTGCTTTTGATTTTCCGTTGCGGACCAATAAAAAAAATCACTATTATTCAAATTTTTCCGCTGTTTTTAGACAATAGTAATGACATGTAATTGTAGATGGCTTCAAAGTAAGTGGGGCGTTGTACGAATAAAATTTTCTCATGGTAAAACGTTTCCGAAAAAGGAATAATCCACAGTCCGTTATTTAGAAAAGCTATTTGTTTATAGCCAATAGGTTTAAATGGGAACAACACGTTGGTTTTCTTCTAAGCTGAGCGCCATTATTCTATTAATGCAGACGCAGACTCCTGCTGCTTTTGCTTTTCAACGGAAGTTTTCTGTAGACTATTTTTCTTACTTTAATCTTTGTAGAAAACTAAATCTGAAGTTAGTAATTAGTTTGATCAAATTATTTACAAGGTGTTGGTTTTGAAAGTTCAGAAGAGCCGACGGTTGTGACACTTTTAGATTGTGTCAAACGCAAAATTTACAAAGAAATGACAACGTCAATAAAAACAATTGAAGTTAAGAAGTATCCATCTTTTATTTAGATGAGGGAAGGATTGCGGCAAATAAGTGCATATATAAAACTTCAAGAAGATTTTAGTCATGTTCCTGTTTTTTTTTTCTTTAGCAATCTCGGTATGTTAAAACATACCAGTCTGCAACAAAAACAAAAAAAATGGTTAAATATACCAGTATGTACACTTAAGATTTGGGAAGTGTAAAAAATTATGTAACGGATTCTCAGAATCTTTCTCGAAATCGAATACTGTTTTGTGTATCCCCCACCTATCAAGGTGACTGGGTTTCGCCCTTGCGACGTCGGTCTCCGAGATGGGTGATCACACAGGCAGTACGTTCTACTACAACAAATGTTATCTTTCAGATTCTGATTTTGCAAAAATAATTACTATGGACTTACCAACATTTCTCGCACTCGCATTGCTAGATGAAAAGCCTTTAGCAAAACTTTCCCCTTTCTTGAAAATGAAAAGGTGCTATCCAATAGGACGAACACCAAAACAGTAAAGAAATTGATGAAGGCGATTGGCTAGTAGAGTTATAATCTATAGCACACGCCGACCTTAAAATCAAGATGAACATTTCTGATAAACTGAAAAAAAATACTATCATGAAAGACTAAACACATCTAAGGTAGAGATTTGTCTCAGGCTACACCTGATGGAATCACATCTATCTTAGTAAGCCATGGTTTAATTATCTACCGTAGAATTACAATAAAAAGAAAAGGAGAAACCATAATAACAAACACGTAAATCCTTAAATTTGCTACAACTCAAATGCCTAGAAACATCAAAGTCGGCTACAATATTGAGCCTGTAGAACAATATATCCATGATCCACTAACGAGGTTCAAGTGATAAAAATTTGGATATCATAGGGATACCTGTAGAAGTCACCCAACATGTGGGAAATGTGGTGGAAGAGATTCAGACCACACGGAAGATGGATACCATTAAGAAGAATGATGCGCTTATAGTCAGGCAAAACATTCAGCATACTCACGATCTTGCGACGTCTGGAAAAAACAAAAGGAGATAGTGAAGATGAAGTACAAAAGAAATGTCACATTATATGGGCGAGACAAATAGTAGAAATCTACATGAAATGTCCTTCTTATGCAAAAGTAATGCAAAAAAATGTCCTCAAATCATACCAGTCGGACTGAAAAATAGAGAGCCCTCATTGAGAACCCCTTGCACTTAGAGCCAATCGACTGACCTAAATTTTAAAACTACCTAAAAGACATTTACTCCAAGAAAATAGTACAAACAGAACCAACAAAAGAAATCCAATGAAACGATTGAAATATTAAAGATAAAATTATCTGCTGCTCAAGCACACAATATTTGTCCAAAAAATATAAAATCTCCTTCAAAAACAACTACAAAGCAAACATCTCAGCGATCTCTAGTCCGTTAACTAAAAACCATTAAAGGCTGACTTTACAATGACTAAATACCTAGAATAAATTAATCTGACAAACTAGAAGAAATGAAAGGGGAAAGCCAGAAATCACAAATGACCTATAGCTCCAAACTCAAAACCTTGAAAAATTAAATCACAACAATATAATAAGCTAAAGCGTGAAAACATTTGCTAATCATGTATCAAATAATCCATTGGAACTGCCGCAGAATAAATACAAACATCTGCTTCTGCTAATAACAGACCTGTCATCGACTGGTGTTTGCTTTCCAGAAATATCCTTAAGCAAAATGAAAAACTTCATATAAAAGAATACCATTAATATAACTACACTAATGGCACCAGACTTCGAGAACATTCGTCCTACTTAGAATTGCTGTGTCTCAATATAAAATAAACGTAGCAACATCTTTACGGGGGTTGTTGTTAAAATGACCTTAAATAAACATTATTACATTATATATCCATCCGACCTAACCGGTAAATGAAGTTGGATTTATGAAATCATAAACAAATCCTTTCACCATTTATGATACCAAGGAACTTTAACTTTCACAGCCCTATATAGGGTTGTAAGGACACAACCCAAAGGGGAAGGACAGTAAATAATAACAACGATTTATGCATTTATAAGGATAAAACTCTTACTTATATAAATCCTATTCACTGGCAGTTACTCGGCAATAGATTTATCTCCATGTGATCCAGCAATTTTACATGGATTTCTCTTGGAAGATAATGGCAGACACATGCGGTAGCTAACACTTCCCAATCATCCAATAAAGCTGGGAACCTAGCGATAAAAATCCTCTCCTTGGAAATTAAACGGGGTGAACTGGAAAGAATTTAAAATATTCTAAAACCTAGTTGAAGGAAAAATCATGAAGGACTTCAAAAATTTCATGGAAATCCTCATCTCTATAGCCCCACCAAAAATGCCTTCCAAAAATACAGCATCAAAAACCACAACAGATACATGTAAAGGATCCATATATAATATAATATATATATATATATATATATATATATATATATATATATATATATATATATATATATATATATATATATTAGATTGGTGAAAAAATAATGACGTAATAATGTCGTTTTTGACGTATTTGTTAACGTCAAAAAACGACATTATTACGTCATTATTTTGCACCAACCTAATATATATATATATATATATATGTATATATATATATATATATATATATATATATATATATATATATATATATGTATATATATATATATATATGTATGTATGTATGTATGTATGTATGTATATGGAATAAAAGAAACCAAGAACGAATGCTGGAAGAAGTAAGTCAAAAGACTTATATATCGTACAAAATACAAGATCTGTCTGGATATGATAAAGAAAATTGCAGGCAAATAAAAACATACATGTAAGACATCTCTCGATAAATAACTCTAAAATAACCAGCAAAATGGTTATGGCTGACAAAACGACCCAAAACCATTTCTAAAAATAAATCAGCCTAGAATTGTAAACAACGCTTTCTAAAACTCAAACAATAAAAGGAAAAATACAAATTAACCTTTAAATCAAATAATGTCGAGAGATATAACCTAAAACTCACTCAAGAGGAACTAAATAAATATTTAAAGAAAGTCCACAATAGGCCCAGGATGACTTGGTAGCTGAAAACTAAAAGCTTAATCATTGATTTCCAAAGCACTTTAAAGAAGGAAATGAAACACCACGGACCACTTAAATCACCTAAAAACCTTGTAAGGTCTGCTGAACTGGTCGTAAAAGGAAGGATGACTAAATCCTTACAGAATTTTCAAGAATACTGAAGATTTCAAGTGTGTAAAGGAACTACGCTAGCAGAACGGAAAAATCAAGAAGGAATGATTCGACAAGAAAGCATTCTTTCAGTGAATCTATTCTGTGTAAAAATTTACCCCTCTAGTTAAATTATTAAGCCCAGGAGAGAGATACTCCTTATATGTCGATTTATTTCTAATAATGTATAGATCTCATCATATGCCTACCATAAACAGAAAATGCTTCAATAAAACACACAAATGGTGGCATGGAAATGGTTTTACCTTTTCTCAAAGAGAAACCAAATGTCTACATTTGTGTAAATTAAGAAAATTACACAACAACCGATGTTTAAACTAGAGGGAGCAGAAATCCTAGTAGTGGAATTGTGCAAGTTTCTAGGCACCATCTTTGTCAAAAAAATTAAAATTCCTTCCTTTATACAGAATATCAAAAAATAAAATTTGTAAAGACCCCGAACCTCTTTGTATAGTGGCCCATAATGAAGGGAGAGAAGATCGACGAACACTAATTAAATCATACAGGTCACTACTTCAAATCAAACTGGATTACGCTAATTTGATATATGGGGCGGCCAGGAAATCATACCTAAGAATAGTTAACGCAACCTATCATCAGTGCCTCTGACTAGTTCTTGGAGTTTTTCGAAAATCTCTGTTGGAAAGCTTATAAACAGAAGCCAATGAAACATCTCTACATTTAAGGTTCACTAAACTGGCACTATAGCAGTAATCAAAATATAATCATGTCTAACTAACCCAGCTTATAGCAGTAACTTTAAACCTAATTACTGTGATCTCTTCCAACAAAAGACAATACCGTACAACTTTATGGACTCAGGGTGGAAGCCATTTCTGGGAGTTAGGAAGCACACACTTAAACATACAAAAGGCATACTGAAAAACCACTCTAAAGATACATACATCTATACAGACTGGTCAAAGTCTGTGGACAAGACAGGATGTGCTGTAGGGAGCCAAAATATTACAAACAAACGCGCCTCCCAAAGGGAAGTTCTGTTTTCATTGCGGACACTAAAAGAATAGAACTAGCTCTCAACATTACTACACAAAGCAAACAAAAATGTTTTTAATATTTTCCTACTCACTATACATCGTAATGAATTTGAATAAAAAAAAATCCAATAGCCTGATCATTATCAAACTATTCTGTAAAAAGAACATTATTTTCAAACATAAAGGTATCAAACTATATTGGATTCCTAGCTACATTGCAATGGAAGGTAACAATAAAGTAGAGATAGCAGCTAAATCAGCTTTAAATATCGATGTAGATCGAAGGACCAAAATCCGACTTTAAGTAAGTCATTAACAAGTATATTCAAAAGGAATGTCAACGGGGATGTGATGATAACCCACACAATATAATCTTCGCTATTCAACCCAGGAGAATTTCAGAAAATAGAAATCCTCTTTCAGAAAATATCGAAAGGACGAATTAGTATTGTCCCCCCGCTTACGCACTGGTTACAAGAGAATAACCAACCTACATGCTAAACAATGAAGGTCAAACACTATGACAAACATGCGGGACCGTTTACATTCTTAAACATATATTAACAGAATGTTCTGACGTTGCTCTTTAAAGGCAAAACTTCTATAATATAAACAACATATGTGAGCTCTTTGAGAAAGCAAAAGTAGACGGAATGATATAATCCCTTATCACAGTCAGTCAGTTATGTGTCATGCGTGATATACGCTTAAGCGATAATGTATCTTTCGACACATGACTGACGAGGCAGATTTTTTCCCGCAGTAGTTTGCCATTTCTTTCTGTAGTAGACTAGTTACAATCCAAGAACCCAGTCATTCCTGCTATTTTTTCCATAGTTGGGGGGGGGGAGAAGAAGAGGATTTATACCTTTCCCAAGGTTATTATCACATTAGTGAATGCAACGGATTCGATCGGAATTTGAACTCGGCTATCAGATTCCTCAATCCGAGCCGCTATCCATTACTCCACAGTTACTAAACTATTATAAACTTATGAATATAAAATTGTTTTCATATTTTTTTATTTATAAATTGATAAGTGAAAAATATTGCATTTCATTAGCTGTAATACTATTTGTATTAGTTTTTAGAATTTTCTAAATAAAACATTGTTGTTGTAAATAAACAGTTTAATAAATAAACGGTGTCTAATATTTTTGTTGTAAATTCTCAAGAACAAAACATTTAGGAATTCACAATTGTCAAAGACATAGTTGACCACTTCTATACATAGGGCTCATTAGTAATTCATAGAGACTTTGAAGTATTATTGTGGTTGCAGAAAAAATAGTATGTAAGAATGTGGTGTTTTGGTGCTGGGAATATTGTAAAGTTTATTTGGTCAGCGATTGTGGTTACATATGTTCAAGACAGAGGAAGATCAATCTTCCCGATAGCCTCATTTGGCCTTGTGCATTCATTGTTTTATACAAAAAATAAAGATTATTTGACCACTCCGACATGATGTTTGGTGCTAGCAATATTGTAAAGTTTATTTGGTCAGCGATTGTGGTTACATATGTTCAAGACAGAGGAAGATCAATCTTTCTGATAGCCACATTTGGCCTTGTGCCATTCTTTCATAGAACTAAAAAAAATAAACATTATTTCATCACTCTGACATGATGTAATCACTAGCAAGCTTGTCTTGCTGGATCAATTACGACTGAGTAATGAGATCGAACCCTTGTAGGTGCTTCCTTGTTTCGGTCTTGCGCCACATGTAATAAAATAAAAGCATTTCTAACATACAACGTCTGGATTCATTACAATTCTAATCAACTTTTGTTTTTTTTCAGAAAAGATACATTGCCGGCGAATAAAGGTAGTCAAAATAATAGCGGTGTCAAGGATAAAACTGTCTATTTTTTATTTAATTTTTTTTTTTTATTATTAATGTTTTCCGAAATATTTAATAATATTTAATTATGATTCATTTAAAGGAATCCAAAGCTTATGACTGCCATCAAACATATTGGATTTTTCGTTTATTTTTCTTCTTTTGATTGTTAGGATTCTGCAAATAAATTTGCCTGAAAGAAAACCTTGCCAATATGTTTTGTAAAGTTTTACTGTTGTAAACAAGTAAAACATAAAAAGGTCTTTTTTTATTATTTTTATTTTTCGAAAAGACAGAATTCTACGTCTATTCCGTTATCAGGAAATGCTGCAGTTAAATACGCGATCACAGATTTTAATTTTAGCCGAAGCCTCATTCAGTACTTTTGTGCATACGACCAGCTGAAACTAAGGAGTAACTTGAAGGCAATATAGTGTCAATGCAGGGAACGTTTACGATTATTAACACGTCCCAATATAAAACTATTTGAAGCAACTTCCTCCTCCTTGCCGTTATTCAATGTAAAGCGGTAAATCGAAGAGAAATAAAGGTGTAATATTAAAATATTCTTGTAAGGTTTAATAGAACCCCAGATACGCCAGCACTGTATTTGATGTGGTGGGACAGATGTTTATTCGACAAAGGAAGAAGGAATATGCTGGTTCAACCGAGCGTGACGCAACCAGTGAACATAAAAGTAGACCTGTATGCGTGAGCGGGAAAAAGTTTCCGCTGGAAATATTTAAAGGCTTTTATCTCGGCTCGGCTTCCAAAAGTATTTGCTCGAAATAATCACTTCTCACTTTCACTGATTCAGCTGAATGAAGCACAAGTGTTATATAAAACGGACTTTGATGTCTATTAATAAAAGCATTGTTGTTTCTCGATAACCTGGACTTCATTGATTTAAGCGAAGTACTGCTTTGGATTTACAGTTGAAATTTCTTGAATTAGATATAACCGTAAGTTCTATGTTAAGGGTTTCTTCTCTCAGACTTCTCGCTTGTGGAACTTTTTTTCTGGTTTCTTCCTTTCAATTCAAGTTTGATATTAAACATTTTAAATACTATATCAGTCGTTATTTTCAATATGTTTATTGTTTTCTTTGTTGCATATTATTCTCATTCAGTAACACCTTGTGTCTTAGTGGCTTTATTGCCTTGTTTTGTACGAAATGATGAAAAGATAACGTTGCTTCAAATAAATTTATGTTAATAATCGTAAACGTTCCCTTCAATGACACTATATGATCTTCAAGTAACTACTTAGTTTCAACTGGTTGTATGCACACAAGGATAAAATGAGGTTTCGGTTAAACTTAAAATATGTGATCGCGTATGTAACTGCAGTATTTCCTGATGACGGAATGTAGTGTTTCCGAAAAATAAATAAATTAAAAAAAAAAAAAAAACTTTTACCATTTGTTTGTTTAGATCAGTAAATTTTTACAAAACACATAGAGGCAAGGTTTCCTAAAAGCATTTCTTTTGTCAATCACACCAAGCAAAAGTAAAAAAGTAACCAAGTCATTTATTTCTCCAAAAAGACGGCCAATAGGGTTTGATTATTGCTACCCGTTAAAGGATTAAATCTACAGGCGATGCCATGTATTTTTTGTCTTGTTTAAAAAATTAAGTTCCGCGAATTGTTTGTGGCGCCACGGTAATGGTTACCGTACCAGTCTGCTTTATTTTTCTTATTAGTTGTGAGTTTGCTCCTAACTGAATGCTACACATATCTGACTTTCTTCTATCTCGGTTAAAGCTAATTAAATAACAATTTCGTTTATGCAATTCTCGCTTTAATCTGATTTATAAAAGATTTTACAACAACGTAAATTTTATTCGAAAATTGACATAGCGTATCATTACTGTTATTGAGAATTCACTGAAATTAGGTATAGTGTTTAAGTCACCGGACACACGGGGTATGACGATAAACTACATCCAGTTGCAAGGGCTCTGATTGAGGCATGAAACCACCTCTTAATTGGTGTTGCTCCTTGTTCCACTCTGACTTGAGATGGGAGCACTTGTTAAGGTCCGAGCTATGGGCAAATAATGAACCCCCAAACTGTTGTCAAAACACTAGGAATGTATAAATATACATATTTATTTTTAAAATACCAGCAATATGATTTTGTAGAAAAAAAATACTGGCATTGCATATTTCTAAAGAAAATTACTAATGCGCCCAAGAAAATTAGATTTCAGCTGTAAATGACCCATAAGTTGTTGATATGCCGCTAAACAAACAAACCAAAATGAGTATAAATCAAGTAACCAAAATGAGTATAAATGAAATCTGTTCAAGCCTAGGATTAGCCGTTAACTTCTCCACTTAAAGTGTGCCTATTACTCATTAACAGTCTACATTGAGTGGATCCCTGGCTTTGTACAGGGTGAATATCACTGTAAAAGAATAACTCGATGATTACAATTTTTATTTACTCAAAATTTATCTTACCTCTTACTCTTACGTTCATGCAGGATCCACATTCCGTACAACACATTCTATTCCTGGTATGACGATAAACTACATCCCGTAGCACGACCTATGATCAGGAGATTGGAGGTTTTGAAGGGCGTGGAATCACCACTTATTTGCTATTGTTACATGGTCTACCTTGACACGGGGTGGCAGCACATGTTAAGGTCCAAGCTATGGGCAAATAGTGAACTCCCAAACAAAAACACTACATTAGGAAAGTATAAAAATACATTTTTATAATAAAATACCAATAACAATACCTACTTATAGGAAAATGACCAGCAATACATTTTAGAGTAGAAATACAAATACCTCATTTCATGCGATTTCATGGCTAACGATACATTATACATTTTTTGTGTAGTTATGCAATTGCGTTCAAAATATTTAGATTCCGAAACGAAATAACCCATAGTGGTTATTATCCCGCAAAACAAAATAACAAAAAAAGAAACAACAAATTTGAAATCACTCTTTCATAACATTAATCCATATATTATCCGAACATTTCTTAAAAAAAATCAAACTCTATTCCAAAATATAACTTCAACAAAACTACAACATAAAACACCCATTACCGCCTCTAGTAATTATGTCCATCCAAATATGCATATGATCAAAATCTGATATTATCTACCATGTATTCAATTGTGAAAGCAGAATGAAATATTTTTATTACTTCAAAGCTCCCAAGAAAATTTAATTTCGTTATGTCGTCTTGATGAATTGATATGCCGTTAATAAACAAAAAAACTCTATCTTGAGTGGCTCCTGGATCTTGTAATGCATAAACAATTCGTAAGCATAACTGCATAATGTCTGTTTGTAGAACATAGATGCTCACCCAACAATGGGTAATAGATTAGAAAACTATTATTTATCTGACTTGTTTTGTGGTTAATGTCCGAAATGATCAATTTAATTTTCCTCGAAAAAATAGGGAGATATGTCGACTAAAGAGTTATTCATATTTGGGATAAGTATGATTTAGAACAAAAATACCATATCCTTTACGAAGTATTGAAATAAATAGAACTCATACTTTTTTTTTCAAAACCGAGACAGTGATCTGGAACTGGAATGAAAGAATGAACATACGTCTTTATCCACTGTGACACATGTCCTTGTGGACATCTGTGTATGAATTTAGTTAGTTAGATCCAGTGATAGGATCCAATGAGTGTGAGTTCAATACCCGGTTAAGGCAGTGGAGAACTTTCAGAGGGAAATTAACAGGAGATAACTGATAACTGACATCCATTAAACATGGCACGTGGAACTAGAACAGTCTACCCCAGTGAGAGAAATAAAGGGTTCAGTTCGATATTCAAACCACCGGAAGAAGGCCGGAGCGTAAAACGGACGAAATGTTGTGACAAATATGGTGTCAAAGATGAGGAAAATAATCCGAATAATGTAAATAGTGTACGTAATACCTCATCTCAGAAATATAGATAGATAAAAAAAAAAGTAGTTGTCTTATCGATATGGATAGGGGCTTCCTTGCTAAACTTTTACTCACCAAATAAAACAGGTGCAAACAAATGCGCCTCACAATCACATTTATTAACTAATCAAGAGGATTCTGGCCTATATATTGAAGTCCGTGATCCATGTTTAAATGTGGTATTAATCGGTTGCGTTCACTTTCACAATAATACCGTTAGTAACTTTATAAATTCATCTCTTCTCCCATGCGTTATCGGTTAAAGAGTAAGGTATACTGGCCGCTCTTTAACACACCAAACCTAGGCGAAGGTAACTGGAAACGATTCCGTTACCTCTTCCAATCTGTCATGGTATTGTACGTATAGTGAATAAAAAAGAAATGTGGAGAACCATAAACTCCTACCCCTAAACGGTCATAAAATTAAAATAATATATCATGAATTTAAATTATTTTATTTGAAACATTCGTGTAGACGTGCTAGTACATATCAAGCTACAATTTTTTTAATGAAAATGAGGAAAGTTTTCTGGTTTAATATTCACTAAATCATCCCTGGATTAAAGTTATTTTTATAATTCCCAAGGGTAAGAAGCGTTGATAACGCAACAGAGTTAAGAGAGAAACTCAAACCAACTCAAAGAATTAAAACAGAATCCTAAACAATATGAATAAGTGAAACTCGAAAATCAACGAAAATAAATTAAGTTTTTGGGGTTATTTTTTAAGAATATTACAGAAGAACAAAAAAAGATGTGACCATTTCTTTCTCCCTCTTCCCATATTGGCTATAATTTGAATAAAAAATATCGAGGGATTTTTCGTTAGACATATTTAAAAAGAAATTGGAAGAATTTATTTTAGTTATGTGTTGAGAAAAACTTTTCTCCCCTTCGAATTTCACTGCGATCTCCTATTTTTTTTTTTATCCTCCTTTCCGTCTTATGGTTTCCACTCGTTTTCTTTATTGACAAACAATATTAATATTTTGTATTCCTTATCTTATTTTTACAATATCCCAACAAGTGTTTGGTTTTGCTGAAAAACGAAATATGTTATCCACTGCCAATAGTTGCTTTACTCTCTTGCTTTCTTTTTCTAAACCAAAAATAAAGGACCCCTCCCCCAAATAATCCTCACATATATGATAAAACAGAAACATAAATATACACCTTTGCAGAGTGACAAGTGACAGAATCATGGCCTAAATATCTAATAAATTTCATAAAGTAAATTATTTCTGGAATAAAATTAGTAAAACTGTAAGACAGTAGATTTGCAGAGGGCAGAGTGTTTACAACGTTGTCGTTCCGACTATGAAATCCGCATACGAATCTCCCCGTGGTCGGTTTTTAAGGGAGGGACTTCTTGATATTATCGGACTAGGAAGAGGATTCCGGTGTGCGGCAGTGTATAGAAGTCGTCCTGAGTAAGTCAATAAACTATATTCGAATCCTGGGTAAAACGATAAAATACATCCAGCAGCAAGGCTTCTGATCATAAGGTTTTGAGGAACGTGGAACCGTCTCTTAATTGTTGGTGTTCCCACGTCCACCTTGGATCGGGGTGGTATCACTTATTAGGGTCCCAGCTATGGGCGAATAGTTTACACACAAACTTGCGTCAAAACTTTATGAAAGTGTAAATATAAGTTTTAATACCAGTAATAGTGTTTTCTAAAAAGATTATTACCAGCAATACATTTTTTTTAAAAATATTACCATCAATACATTAATACTAGCAATACATTTTGGATAATAAATATTACCAGCAATACAATTAGGGAAAAAATATTACCAGCAATAAAAACCTTGTCGGCCTTAAATAACCCATCGAGGTTGATATGACGTAAAACAAACCAATCCAAACCATAGCTTTTAAAAGTTGACTAAAAGCATACAATTTTGACCCAAGCTCTGTGTATGTAAAGACTCAGGAAAAACTTTTCACAAGGCTACATGATGATTGTGCTATCGACATACTTAAAATTCTTCATAATCAAGGAATTATGCGGACTGGGTCTGTTCTAATTGTGTGTCACGTCAGATTATGATCTCTTATCAAGAAAATCATAGGTTCACCACACGATAATTGCAATATATATCAGAGGTTTGCGCTGTGGATAGCGAATAAATACCAATGGGCCTGAGTTAGGAATATACGAATATCGATTAGCGAACCACAATAATTAACCGGAATATTCGAATACAAGTTGCGAAAATGTATTTCCTGAATGACATAGCGAAAGGAGTTTTTCTTACTACTGGTAGCTCATGCATACTTGAAACCATATTTTCATTGTTTGAGCACGTTTTCCGGGCTTATGTAGAAGCATTCATCAGGATGACATCAAATCATTGTTTATTAAGGGCGTTTTTCAAATTTACAAATAACAAATAAAACAAAGAGGGCTAGACTGAGAGATGCGGTGGTAAACATAGTTTTTTTAAAGTTATTTCATAGCCAGAAACTCGTTAACATCAGAATATACTGACCACTCTCTCTCTCTCTCTCTATATATATATATATATATATATAGAGAGAGAGAGAGGTCAGTACGCCTCTCTCTCCATATATATATATATATATATATATATATATATATATATATATATATATAAAATGGATTAAGTCCGACAATAATTTAATATATATTTAAGTTTATGCGTTACATTTACAGAAACATTTTCATTAAGTAAATGCTCTGTGTTTGATTTAAATATATTATTTACATTTAGTGGCCTGAATTTTCGAGAATATGCGTTATCCAACAAGAATCGAAACCTGTATTCCTATACGGAAACCGTCATTTGATTTGACGTGCTATACCATTTAGCTACATAGAAGGCGCTAATTTGGGAAGTTCAAATTACTGTTTTTAAGCACAAAATCTTCGACGATTTTCATCGATCGAGCATATCTCCTCACTAAAAGGTTCTTAACGTAAAAATGTATTTAATATAATTTCTTTTAATACGTTATTTATTGATACAATTTAATCAAGTTAATGCTCTCTTTTAATTAAACAGTATTAATTATATTTACCGAAAATATTTTTAATTAACACACTTTAATTAGAAACAGACCATTTACTTAAATAAATTTAATCTATAAAAATTACGTACAAACATAATATATATATATATATATATATATATATATATATATATATATATATTTCTATCACTTACGTGAACCGGCTTCTAATGCTCTGGATGGAGCGGCTTTGGGATAGAAGACGTGATTCGTGGGGGCACACTCCGTTGGGCTAAGTAAACTTGGGTGAATTACACAGCGGAATTTGTGAAGAGCGCCGATCTATCAAGTCGAGTTATATCTTTGTCACGTTGGTCCAGTGGGTCCAGTGGGTCCAGTGGGTACGATCCTTGTGTCGGTCTGGATTCGATTTATGCGCACTGATGGAATCCGCAACAGAAACAACGGTCTAGTACTTTCTATATTCTGTTGAGGATTCTACTAGACACGATAAATTACTTAAATATGATTATTCACCCCCCACAAAAAAAAAAATCGTAAATAATATTAGACCTATTTAATTTTTAAATAGGCAAATATTTTTTTTACGAATTTAAATGCTCATTAAGGAATTGTATTCCTGCTCAATCAAATTTCTTATATAATTATATAAGCCATACTACAACATGTTTGACATGCAGACTCACTCTACACCTTTCTGACCATAGCGCAAGTAAATCTCATTTAAATATTCATGGAGACTATTCGTAATAAACTTGTTGACAACACTAATATAATAGCATCATCTACCTCCAAAAAAAGGCTAAAAAATGAAAGCCTTATTAATGTGAACCAAAAAATTACACTTAATAATATTAACTATGAACATGGACACAATATCTCGACCGTGTTTTGAAAAATGAAAACATTTTATAAAAAATACATGCAACAAACTATTTCTTATTTTATATTCAAAATATTTAATCCTTGAAGATGACTGAATGCATAGCCGAACGCGCTCGAAAAAAGAACATTCAGACAATTTTCATACAAATTATCATCGGAAAAGAAAAAAAATATTAGACAGCATGAGAAATTGTATAAAGAAAAAGAGAAAGACAGAGAAAGAGAGAGACAGAGAGAGATTACGTTATGTCTAGTTGATAAACATATTAGAATATATGCTGCGTTTATAATCTTAAACCGTGTTTATTTTGTATACATTAGGCGAATTCGGGAAAGTGTATTTAAGAAAATATGCCCTCCGTCCGGATACGAAGCTGCGTTCCTCTTTTCAGGAAGAACCGCAGGTTGATCCGACGTGCAATTACCGGTCAGCTACAATAAAGCAATGTTCTATTTTACATTTGTAACCACTTAATCGTCTAAAATGAACGTAGCGTCTACTCAAATACAGTTCTCCAATAAAAAAGAAAATGTTTGTTGCGATAAAAATATGGCACATTCAAAAAATCCATTAAATCTTTAGAGGTTACTTTCTTTACGTTTTGATCACAAAACTAAGCAGATATGTGAATCTAATCTAAAAGCAAAATAGAAGCTCGCTTAACTGATATGCTGTTCGTAATCAAGTGATAAAATCTCGACGGACCAGACGATGGCCCTTCTTGTAAAAGGAAACGCAGGTTTAAATCCTACCAAACGTTCCGGTTTTTCTTTTTTATTAATTTTTCTCTAATATGCAGGCCGGTGGATAAAGTAATTACTGTTTAAAATAAATGAAGTGTCTACACAAATACACGTATCCAGGATAAATAATGTTTGAAGTAATAAAAATAAAAGATGAGTTGGCAGATATTTATCATTTTAGCTTTTGGTAGGGAGAGTGTTATTTTTAGTCTGATATTATCCTTGTAGATATACACCAAGACATATTGTATTTTCTAAAGAAATATATATAACTGTTTATTTTTACAGCACTTTTAGCAGTGGATCTTATATATGTGTTCCACTTGAGGTCTGCGGCGCGCTTCACTCCTAATACACGCCTCAGGCAAAGAAATTCTCTAAAAGTAAAAACGTTCCTCATCGCTTATTGAAGGACGTATATTGACCCTAAATATTCCAAGAGAAAATTTACATATAGGAATTACGCGTTAAAACAGTATGTCCTTCATTGTCATGTTGGAAAATAAATCACTTGTTTAACCACTGGAAATTTCCAAGTTACATTAACTTGTTATATGTGAACATATATATATATATATATATATATATATATATATATATATATATATATATATATATATAGTCTTAAAGTGTGTTATATTTGTGGGATAAAATGCTCAATATCAGAGATAGAGCGTGTCTAAATATAAAAGTGAACATTGAAGTCAATACTTAGAGGTGACAGCCGACGTTACATAAAATTCGAAAACCGAAAAGAGCAGATAAAAATATACAGTATAAAAAACAAGTAAATCAATTTAATCTAAATACATCCAAATAAATAAAATAACAAACCGGTCCCGATAAATTAACCGTTAGAAAACACAAATGAAGATAATCCTTCTAAATAAATTCATGAAGTAATAAACAAAACTGCTCGCGCCAAAATAATAGTTAAAATAAACTGCAACAATCAACCCCAAAAGTGAATAAATAGCTTTAATTATTTTCCCAATCAAAACAAAACTATTAAAAAAGCGATATAAACAAATTTGTACTACGTCAATAAAAACGTCGTTTAAATTAAAAATAAAATAAATAAATATATAAGATAAGAAATAAAAAAAATGAAAATGAAAAATAAAAATAAATAATAAGAAGTAATATAATTTTACCTAAATAAATAAACAATTAAATGACTTCCGCTAAAATAACTGCCAAAACAGACTACCCACCTGTATATATAAATAGCCGAGAGAAATAACAGCACTTGTGGCCTAACGATTGCATCCAGCATGAAACAGGCTGTCGCCTCTAAGTATTGACGTCAATGTTCACTTATATATATATATATATATATATATATATATATATATATTATAATAATATTTTTTGTTTAAAAATATGATTCCTTCGCTACATAAGAGTTCTCATGTTTCAAAAACGTGAGCCGAAATCATCCAAATAATTAATAAAATTAAGTTGGATTGAGGTGTTTAGTCACGTTTCATCTTCAAGCGAAATTTTAGGAATAAGCTATCTCTCGGTTTACGTGTATTTTTACAGAATTTGTTACTGTGGGAGTGGCTATACTATTTTCCTTCTTTAAGTGGTCAGGGAGTTAATTCTTTTCAGTAGATTCATCATCCTCTGAGAGGTTTTGCTAAGGTTGGGTAGGGCATCTATTTCAAGGCTAATGTTTACGGTCATCCTTTAGTTGGTTCCCAGTGAAGGATATTTTTATGGCGCGCCTACAGTCGTTATGTGTCTGGAGAATTGTCTTTTATTATTGTCTATCTGATTATCTATTTATTTATTTGTTTATTTAAGTGGGTGTTTAATATACAGATCGCTTTGCATTGAATTTCGGTTTGTTTTTTTAGTTTTTTTGACGACGACAAAAAGGGGTTTTTCCTATTTAAGGGTTTGGCTGAGCTTTTTAGAATTTTACTTAGCTATGTTTTTTTTTTTTATGCTAATTATCTAATGCGAAAGTCTGTTGATGTCGGCAAAAAACCGTTAACTCCTGCCTATGGTTTAATAATTTTTCATTATTTAGGAATTTGATGATGTGTAGTTTTTCATGTAAGCATAAGAGGCATGGGTCATCCCAGGTTCTACAGGTTCTTGTTCTATTTACTATTTTCCATTTTACTTTTGGTGTTTTATTCGTTTCCTTTAGATGCCAGCAATATTGGGATAGAGATGTCTGATTTCTATTTTGAATATTGTTGAAAGAGCTCTTGTGTTGTCTCCATCTAATTTTAAAATTATTCTTTGTTGATCCTATGTATATCCTATCAGTGTTAGGGCTCTCAATGGATGCGATAGTGCATTGGTATACCACGGATTTTGTGAGGCATTTATTTTCCAACGGGCAGTTTTTAGGGTTTCTACAATCGCATAATTTTTCGTTATTTTTATCTAGTTTTAGTTTATGTGTTTTATTACTGTTTTGGTATCCGTGTTTATCTAGGATTTTCTTATTGTGTCTTTTTATGATTCTTTCTATATTTTCAGTGCAGCTGTAACTCAGAAATTAAATTACAAATTAACGGCTGACGACTACAACAAATTAATTAAAAAAAACTTAACGAAGACTTATAAAAAAGCCCAGAATAACAATATAAATATGGTTGACAGTATCAATAGAACAAGTAAAATGATTACTGATAAATTAAAAATAAGTGATAGAGTAGGCAAACTGGCCGAAAAAGAGTGCTACATCACCCTTAAGGACCACAAACACGGTTTTGAGGAAGACCCCACTACCAGAATGATAAACCCTACTAGATCCAACATAGGAAAGATAAGCAAAAAAATCCTGGAAAGGATCACTAGCCAAATTAAAAAACAACTTGGATTAACACTCTGGATTAACACCAAAGATGTCATAAACTGGTTTACCAACATCGAAAATAAGCCCGAATGCACCCTAATCCAATTCGATATTGTCGATTACTACCAGTCAATATCAAAAGACCTCTTCACGACTGCCCTGGAGTTTGCTACGGTATATACAGACTTAACTGAAGAAGAAACAAACATTATTCTCAATGCAAAGAAATCTGTCCTCATCCATAATGGGGACCAGTGGATAAAAACACCAATGACAACTTTGACATTACCATGGGATCTCTAGACTCTGCAGAATCTTCGGACCTTGTCGGTCTATTTATACTGTACAACCTAACCGCCCACCGTGAACTGGACGTGGGGGACATCGGGCTGTACAGAGATGAAGGGCTCATGGTAGTGAGGAGCTCCACAAGCTTTAAAACAGAGAAAATTAGAAAGGCAATTTACAATGAATTCGGGAAACTAAATTTAAAAACAATAGTCAACACTAAATTAAAAAAAGTAAACTTCCTAGACGTAACCCTAGACTTAACTAACAACGTTCACCTACCTTACAGAAAACCTAACACTAATCCCTTGTACGTACATCCTAAGTCAAACCACCCCCCATCTATAATTAAGCATATACCCACATCAATAGAGAAAAGAATAAGTATGAACTCAGCAAATAAAGAAATATTCCAACAGCACAGTAGTTTTTACAACACAGCCCTGAAAAACAGCGGATACAAAAACTTTGACATAACCTATAGAAACGTTAGTACCAATAATAAGAGAAACAGAAAAAGAAAAATCATCTGGTATACCCCACCGTACAACCAAATGGTCAGCACCAAACTAGGCCATAAGTTCCTAGCTTTAATTGAAAAGCACTTTCCCACTAATAGCAAACTTAGCAACATCTTTAACAAAAACACATTGAAACTGAGTTACAGCTGCACTGAAAATATAGAAAGAATCATAAAAAGACACAATAAGAAAATCCTAGATAAACACGCATACCAAAACAGTAATAAAACACATAAACTAAAACTAGATAAAAATAACGAAAAATTATGCGATTGTAGAAACCCTAAAAACTGCCCGTTGGAAAATAAATGCCTCACAAAATCCGTGGTATACCAATGCACTATCGCATCGATTGAGAGCCCTAACACTGATAGGATATACATAGGATCAACAAAGAATAATTTTAAAATTAGATGGAGACAACACAAGAGCTCTTTCAACAATATTCAAAATAGAAATCAGACATCTCTATCCCAATATTGCTGGCATCTAAAGGAAACGAATAAAACACCAAAAGTAAAATGGAAAATAGTAAATAGAACAAGAACCTGTAGAACCTGGGATGACCCATGCCTCTTATGCTTACAGGAAAAACTACACATCATCAAATTCCTAAATAATGAAAAATTATTAAACCATAGGCAGGAGTTAACGGTTTTTTGCCGACATCAACAGACTTTCGCATGAGATAATTAGCATAAAAAAAAAACATAGCTAAGTAAAATTCTAAAAAGCTCAGCCAAACCCTTAAATAGGAAAAACCCCTTTTTGTCGTCGTCAAAAAAAATAAAAAAACAAACCGAAATTCAATGCAAAGCGATCTGTATATTAAACACCCACTTAAATAAACAAATAAATAAATAGATAATCAGATAGAAAATAATAAAAGACAATTCTCCAGACACATAACGACTGTAGGCGCGCCATAAAAATATCCTTCACTGGGAACCAACTAAAGGATGACCGTAAACATTAGCCTTGAAATAGATACCCTACCCAACCTTAGCAAAACCTCTCAGAGGATGATGAATCTACTGATAAGAATTAACTCCCTGACCACTTAAAGAAGGAAAATAGTATAGCCACTCCCACAGTAACAAATTCTGTAAAAATACACGTAAACCGAGAGATAGCTTATTCCTAAAATTTCGCTTGAAGATGAAACGTGACTAAACACCTCAATCCAACTTAATTTTATTAATTATTTGGATGATTTCGGCTCACGTTTTTGAAACATGAGAACTCTTATGTAGCGAAGTAATCATATTTTTAAACAAAAAATATTATTATAATATAAGCTCTACTTCTGTATGGAACACTGTTTTTTAAAAATAAAAACAAAAATACTAAGGAACCCCGGATTATGCACCCAACGTGTTCTTTTCTATTTTCTGCATACCTGCACAAGGATACATATATATATATATATATATATATATATATATATATATATATATATGTGTGTGTGTGTGTGTGTGTGTGGGTGGGTGTGTGTGTTGTGTGTGTGTGTGTTGTGTATATTTAGGTAGCATTTATCATTCAAGCATGTTTAGTTAAATAATGTAGATCTATTTATTTAGTTGACAACGTTGACAAGACGGCTTACTATTCACGAATAAGCGCAGTTCGATCTCAGAACATTTAACGGATATTAGTCGAAAATACATTAGTACTTCATCAAAATAATAAGAAAAAAATTGAAATTATGGAAGCTCTTTATGTAAAATCAACTACGGGTATAGCAACAAACTGCTTAAATGGTTGTAGCAGCAAAGTTTTCTATAAAATATTGAATTCAAATATTATAACCAAAAAAATTAAAAATGTTATTAAATTTTTAAATATAAAAATAACATTTAAAATCTTTACCGTCTTGCATATTCGAATTTTGAACTCTGTAAACGAACATTGAAAATTATTTTGAATTTAATGAGCTACTGTATACATTTCGGCATATTTCAATCCCCTTAATATGGCCTCACTTGAGATTAAACGTACCTGGGAAAATTATTTGAAAGAAAATTTTAGAATTTTTCTTCATCGATTTTCTGCAGCAACCAAGAAATTCATTCGCGGACATAAAAGGATTGAATCTCAAATAAACTGACATAATATGCCCAACTTATTTCAATAAATATGCTTATATATATATATATATATATATATATATATATATATATATATATATATATACATATAATAGAAATAGAGAATAGAAAAGTTCAGAGCAGATAACATTAGAAAGATTTTAGTGTCCCATGAAAATAAGTGGATACATCGTCTAAAATATCCAGCCGGGGTAAACCATAAATTTAACAATATAGATAGTGCCAATATATAAGTCAACAAATCAAAACCTACCCACATTTCTCACCCACACAAGACAGCCATGCTTACGGAGGTGTGGATGCCTCACACTTATACACTCACCCACATGAATATACACACTTACACACATCATACTCACTCACTCCCTAATGAGCCAAATGATACACACACCCACAGCAATACACACGCTTACACATATCATACTCACTCACTCTCTAAGAACCAAATAACACACACACACAAACACTAAACAGAGACACATCACTTCTCCAGGACCAATAAAACTGTCAAACTGACCAGAGAATTCAGGGAAGCATAGATCCACCCAGCTCTTATCTCAAATAACAACTTAAAAGAGACTGTTTGACCAACACAAGCAATGTTAAAAGATTCATGTTAAAAAGATAAAAAAAAAAAGAAGAAATGAAAACTACAGACAATAGTTCATTTTCTCCAGCAAAAGACTAATTTCTGTAGTTTACTTCTAGCAGCAAGAAGAAATAGTTCTCCTCCCGATGATGGCCATTTTGGTCGAAACTAGTCGAGGAATCTAAATGAAATAATAATAAAAAAAAAAACGAATGAATATTAATTTACAACCCAGTTTGTCTAAAGATTTTAATTCTTTAATTTTTTTATTGTTCAATATATATATATATATATATATATATATATATATATATATATATATATATATGAAAACCTAATATACATCCGGGAGTGCGGGACAAAACAGTTAAAAGAATGTATTGATAAACATGCATTGTTCTCAAATAGATTTTTATATAGAGCTATACATACTTGTCGCTTATTTGTCCCAAAGAGAAATTATTACACATGCATACAATTTCTCTCAAATTAGTGAAAAAGCGGGTGGATCTTGTAATATTTCTAAATTGCAAAATGAACAGGCCAGTGGTGTACTTTATGTACCCAGGGAGACAATATTCTTGCACTCATAAATTTTGTGGACTGTCATGTCTTGCATAATATATAGTCAAATCACGTAACCACTCTCTGAAACGGTGTATCTCACCGGCCGTATCTCGGTCCCTGGCGAAGGCATCCAAAGTTTGATAATCGCTCTGTGCATAGATACAGTTCGGTTACCGAGCGACATTTTCTGCTTAGAAGATATTAAAACAGGATAAAAGACGATCATTTACGCTGAACGTATTAATGAGATACAATTATTTTATCTTTAACTTGAAAAAATTTCGGGATTGCAAAATAAGAAAGCTATCATAGCATGATTTTCGATACTTCTGTGAAAATTTAGAACATCGCACTTTGTCCTGGTGCTGAATTATGGATCATCATTGTAGGTAATTCTATTTGCCGCATTTGACAACCTGTCAAAATGTAATTTGTCACTTTTACGATCCTCATACACTAAGAATCATGTGTCTAACTGCAGGGTGCGTAAGTGTTTGTGGTTACAATTCAACTTTGCTTCATTTATATTCTGATCCATTAGAAACAATTTTATTTACTGTGAAAGCCTCCAAAGAACGTCGGTCAATAGCGGTGTGCCTTACGAGTTCAATAGCTCACGAATTTCTAAATGCAGATTTGGCCACATATCCTCCCTTCTTTCAATCGACGAAGGGATTCATCAACAGTCACTGTCGGAGGCTGCCTTACGGCCGGTATAATTACGTATTCCCTGCTGCGGCCAAAGGTGTGTGGTCGAGTTCAGGTATAAGCTCAGGTTTCAGAGACTGATTTTTATGACAGGTAATTCTTGCCCCAAGCTGTATAATTGGCATAATACAAACTTTGTACTTCCCCATTTGATTATTGATCCATATACATTCGTAACAAACACACACACACATACGCACACACACACACATATATATATATATATATATATATATATATATATATATATATATATGATCTGAATATTCTGACATCTATTTACTATCACAATGTGATTGAGAGAATTTTCCCATGTTTCTATATACACACTTTCTCTCTGTTACACACAGACACAAACATACCAGTGATAAAATCTATCTATCTATCTATCTATCTATCTATCTATCTATCTATCTATCTGTCTGTCTGTCTGTCTGTCTCTGTATATTAATGTGTGTCTGTGCTTGTGTGTGTGTTTGATGGTAAATGGGAGTTGAAAGCTTAGAACAAATTTGATTTTGAATATAATTACTATTTTTTGTATTTACAAGATCCAAGTTTTGGTGAAATCGACAGCTTGCATAAGACGATGGATATATTAAATGTGTGTATGAGGCAGAGTAAAAACATTAAATCATACCCACTTACACCCTGAAGAGCCAAATAATAACACACACGCATAGTAATATACACGCTTACACACATCATACGCGCTCACTCCCGAAGAACCAAATAACACACACAGACGTCCCCTTTCCAGGAACCAATAAAACTGTCAAAATGACCAAGAGAATTCGGAGCGGAATGAATCCATTCGGCTCTTATCTTAAATAACAACTTCAAAGAAACTATTTGACCGACACAAGGACTGACAAAATTCATGTTAAAAATATTTTAAAAGAATGAAAACTACAGACAAAAATATATTTTCTCCATCAACAGTTCACTGCTACCAGCAAGCAGAAAATTCTTTTTCTCCTGATGAATGCTATGTTGGCCGAAACTAATCGAGGATTCTAATGAAATAATAATAAAAAAGAAAAAATATTAATATACAATCCAGTGTGTCTGAAGATTTTAATTTTTTAATATTTTTTATTGTTCAATATATATATATATCCGCCTGAGTCGGGTTTCGATCCTAGCTAGAGGCAACCGGATGTCTATCCGCACTGATGAGCTGTGATACAGCGAAACAGTCTGTCTGTGGATGACATTATATTAGCTCCTGAATTAAATTTAATTCCAGTTGAGCACTCTCGGGCTGAGGTATGGGTTTGTAAACAGCGACTATTATAGCTATATAGCGAGACTCTTCGCAAGCCGAATTGAGTCACTGTCGGTCACTGGGCGTGTTTCCAAAAATAAATACGCTAAAAATCCACCTTCATCCCGACCGTGCGCCGACAGCTTAGTGGTAGAATATCCGCCTGAGTCGGGTTTCGATCCTAGCTAGAGGCAACCGGATGTCTAGTACCGCACTGATGAGCTGTGATACAGCGAAACAGTCTGTCTTTGGATGACATTATATATATATATATATATATATATATATATATATATATATATATATATATATATAGTTTAAGAAAAACTAGGTTATCTGTATGGGTAAATCTAAGGAGAATAAAATCCAGAGGCCTCAATATAAATCCAGAGAAAATAATTTAAATTTATATATATATATATATATATATATATATATATATATATATATATATGTATATATATATATATATATATATATATGTATATATATATATATATATATAAATTTAAATTATTTTCTCTGGATTTATATTGAGCCCTCTGGATTATATATATATATATATATATATATATATATATATATATATATATATATATATATATATGTGTGTGTGTGTGTGTGTGTATATACATATATATGTATATATATATATATGTACGTATTTGGTTGGATTGATGTGAGTTTGTAACCCTGGTTTTCACGCTTTTGCGATTGTCAGACAAACTGATTAATTTTTTAAAAGATTTTGGGTTTATGTAGATTGTGTGTATTGGTGTTATTATGGAAGAAGTGGGGGAATTCTAGTCGTGGTGTCATCGTATTAACGCAAACATCGATGTATGTTTATATACCCAATGAAGTACGCAGACACACATACATACTTGGTCGTCCGTCGGGACTCATACATATATAAACATATGTGGGCAGTTTCGGATATGACATATGTATGTATACGGGTGGCGTTGTGTCTATACATACGCATTTCTATGTTGAAATTTAAAGATTGGAAGTGTGGCGGGAATGTCTCGTGCATGCCTCGTGAATGTATACATGTCATTTTTACACACACTTTTCATATATTAGCTTGGTGCAAAAATAATAACGTAATAATGTTGTTTTTTGAAGTTAAAAATACGTCAAAAAACGACATTATTACGTCATTATTTTTGCACCAACCTAATATATATATATATATATATATATATATATATATATATATATATATATCATTCATTTATGTCTTTATTTCATTTATATTTTTATATGTCAATTTTTTTATATTGTGACATCTCATGTGAAAATCTTTTTCTATATGTAAAATTCTGTTTGAGATGTGTAATTTCCTCCTATATTTAAATATTTCTCTCCCTGTTACATGTTTTCAATATGTGGAATTTTCTGTTATATTAAATTGTTTTTAAAATAGTGAATTATTTTAAATATTGAATTTAAATTTAATCCATTACAGTATTTTTAAATAACTGGTATGAGTATGATATAATTTTAATTATAAAATTAGTATTTGAAAAGTTATTAATATTATATGGATATAATGAGACTGGCTATATTTAAATTAAAGTAATATATTAATGATTTAATTAAAATGTTTTTATTGTAACTTTTACTAAATATTATAGTTAAAGATGTAGCATTCGATGGATTGATATTAACATATTTATATGAAGTATTAATTTTAAGATTTTACTCCCATTCTATAATATTTAAACTCCTATCTAAATTTTTTATGGCCTTTTTGTTGTTTATTCTTCTTCCTTGCACAGCTGTTAATAGGTTGCATTTATTTCAGTGTCCAGTGCCCAACTCCACAATAACTACTTTAGGACCCTTAACCCTCTTTATCTATATAACTCCCTCCTCTATGATAAGCCAAAATCTTACACCTTCTCTTTCCTTTTTCCTTTTTCGTTCTTTTCTTCTTTTGCCTTTCAAATTTCCTTTGAAGAAACAAGGGATTTTATTCATTTTAATAAATTTATTTGCTTTGATAAACCCAGGGAAAAATTACATTTCCATGGACGAAATAAGCATCTATAAAAGGTAAATTGTTTGGATCTCATTATTGATATATATATATATATATATATATATATATATATATATATATATATATATATATATATATATATATATATTAGTGATCAGTATAGAATTCAGCTGGTGGTAATAAGTTCGATTAAAAAAGTCTGTGCTTGCGTTTATGCATATATGTGTGTGTGTATTTATCTATCTATCTATCTATCTATCTATCTATCTATATATATATATATATATATATATATATATATATATATATATATCCTCCATCAGCGACGCCCCCAACATCATCCTTGCCAGTGCTAGAATCGTAAAATACAACACCCGTTTCACCCCAATCAGGTGATATATGGATGTGAGAGATGCATAATTTTGGGGACAGCAATCAGAAATGTATTAAGTTGCTATTGTGTGACGTCTACTTGCCCGGTAAACTCGATTATCAGTTACGGTTCTGGAGTTAAGGGTTTCTGACTTTTTTTTCTTTTACCTGTAGTTGTATTAAATTACTGCGTTGTTGATTGGGGATATTTTCTTAAGAATATTTGCGAAGTAAAATTCAGGTACAGGAAAGCAGAAACAACATCGTATTTGATTCAGACTCGTGATCAAGTTTCCTGTCTGTTCATCAAACTCGTCCGCTTTATACGGAAGTTGAAAGAAGCGAAAATGTCATGGACATAATTGATGTCAAAATACATTAGAATTATTTTTTTTTTTAAATATTACTCGTTTGAAATTCAATTTTCTTTCTTCAATAACACTTGTTTTTATTTCAAATTTTTATCTTAAAAAAAGGAAAAATATTAGGCCAAGGAATGCCGGAAAAAATCTGAAAGGAAGGACATTAATCTTTCAATTAATAAATGCATCGAAAGGCTATTTTAAATAAATAAACATGGTCGCCTTGTAATTATGAAAATATCTGATCAAGTAATCAATGATCAATCAACCAAGTATTCACTTGTCAATCAAAGATTATTTTTGAAAAAGTAATTAAAGCTGCCATTTCCTGCGTTCGCCAGGAAATTTCCATTTCTGAAAGTAAACATTATAAAACCCCCTAAAACCACAAAAAGTCGATCTTAATTGCATGGGCATCATAAAATATAAGAATGTAACGAACAAAAAATGGAAAAGGTATTTTCTTTATATGCCGTATGCATTCAGAGAGTGAACGAGCATAGTTCTCCACAACTTCCTACTTTTATCAGCCCTCCTTTATATGTGTCCTTTTATGAAGTGCAGACGCCACATCGAGTATGCATTCATCAAAGCTCGTCCTATCATTTTAGACTTCGATGTGTTCTTTTGTGTGTAAAATAGCAGGACAGACTGGATACTATAGCCTTAGATGGCAACCAGGCTAGGAGAAGGAAACTCTGAATTCAAACCGCCTCCTGTTTGTCGGGCCTGTCTCTTTAGGCATAGGTTATAAGATAACTTCAAAAACAAACCACCTCTGCGAAGAGGTACCGTGTAACGTTAACAGCCTCGGTGCAAAATGAACTGCTAAGACATTTCCTTATTCTTCCTTGACTGTCACCATGAACCACATCTATGAGATAGAGGTGAGTGGTGATCACAACTGCACAAAATATGCTGTCTGAATAAAATAAAACGAATTTGTCCTGTTAGTGATAAATTCTCAGAGCCCTAATTCTCTTTGCGTGTCGGAGAAACTTCAATTGTTTCTTTCTTATTATGTCAACCTTCTTATCTATGTTGTATCACTTCAGGACATAGGCGATTATGGCTCTCCACAACTTCCTCTTTCGTAATGCTTTGTTATTTAATCATCTTTTGCTGTTCGAATGCGCGTTCATCTTTCGCTGTTGTATCCATCTTCCTCCATGTCTAGGCGAACTGAGTTGGGCAAAAATGGAGTTTTCCTCGGGATAATGTATGGAAGCGGAGAGAAAAAAATTAGAGAGAAGTAGAATTGGTATGAGACCAAAATATGAAGAAATGTATTCTGCGATACAATCAACTGTCTGAATGAATTCGAGGTAGTTAAACTGAAAGGAAATCATTTCAACATGTCAGTCATAATTTTATACAATCTGCATGGGAGGTCTAAATACCAAATTAGCAAGATGGGGGAATACTATTTACCTTATTCGGACTATTGTCCTCATCTTTATCGCCACACAAATTATAACGTTTCGGCAGGTTTTACGCCCCGGCCTTCTTCAGTATCTGTCTATATATCTGAGATGAGGTATTATGTACACTTTTTACATTATTCGGACGATCGTTCTCATCTTTTTCGCAACATATATTACGACGTTTCGGCCGTTTTACTCTCCGGCCTTCCTCAGTATCTGTCTATATTCCTGAGATGAGGTATAATGTACACTATTTACGTTATTCGGATGGGTGTCCTCATATTTGTCGACATATTTATTACAACGGTTTGGTCGTTTTACGCTCCGGCCTTCTTCAGGTGGTTGGAATGTCGAACTGAACCCTTTATTTCGCTCACTGGGATAGACTGTTCTAGTTCCACGTGCCATGTTTAATGGATGTCACTTATCAGTTATCCCCTGTTAATTCCTCTCTCCAAGTTCTCCACTGCCTTAAGCGGGTATTGAACCCACGCTCTTTGTCCTCAAAGACGCATGGCACAGTGGATAAAGTCGTTGGTTATATCCAGTGAGAGAACCCAAAGAGAAACCTTGTAATAAATATGGCGACAAAGATGAGGACAATAGTCCGAATAAGGTAAATAGTATACAAAATACCTCATCTCAGATATATAGACAGAAGATGGGGGAATAGTTAGCAAACGAAGACTTGGAACTCATAATGAATACTGAAAAAATGGGTCCAATTCTGCACACACCGAATCGAGGTCGCCAAGAGTTGGTTTCAAGAACATTCAATCCGTAAAAAAGGAGAAACTAATAGCGAAATTGACGATATAATAATAAATAATGCATTCAGGAATGAAGTTGTACACTGTAAATATACAGGGGACGACATATAAATTGTCGACACTTTATATTTTTAATTTCGAGAATGTGGGTTGTTTGTTTTTGATTTTGTTGAAGACACGCTATAGTAGGGTCAGTTGGGAACTGAAATCCCTATGACGCAATCCACCCCGACAGAGATTTGGAAACGACATGCTGCACTGGTTGGAATTCGCGCCCCAAGCTCCATTCCGAACATTTCAGAATCTTTGGGTATCAGTCTGATGACAGTGCATAGGATTCGGAAAGAGTTGGATGAAGCTAATGGTGGTTAGGAAGGTGTTTGAATTGATTACTAGTGATAGCGACGTTATCCTTCCATTTGTTATCTCACTGGTCCTCAGATTCAAAACGTGTGCATACATCAAGTGCATCAAAGAGGTAGTGCTGACCTGTGTGAAAATGGTGGCTGCTATTGGGCTCTATCTCTGGCAAAAGAAATCTGCACCATGCCACACAAGTTGACAGACAATTTTTGCGAAAACATTACCTTTTTATATATTTGGATAGCTAACTTCCCAGACTGCAACCACCTTCAGTGTGAAGCGCATTTGAGCGAGAGACCAACAAAACTCCTTGTAACATCAACGATAAACTGAAGTATTATGGCAGCATTAACCACCTTAACCAGAAGAGTTTCAGGAGATTCCTAAGTAGTCCGATGGCCGTGTTTGAAGCCAATGACGATTTTATGGAATTAATTTACCCTTTAGTATTTCAAGTTACTTTTGTGTAAGTTTGGTAAATATATCTTTTCTGTTGCCGCAAAACGTTTTGACAGGGAACATTTCTCTGATGAAATCACGATCCAAGTGTTCGACAAATTATTTTACATATTTCGGAATTTCACTCGAAAAGTATCGAGAAGCTGCCTGAGAAGTGACAAAAAGGTCGCTGCATTCGTTAATACATAAAATAGGAGCGAAACGCGTCGCATTGAATGTTCCCATTTTGTCATTCATTGTTTCTTTATTAATTTCACTGCCATCCAAGAGAATAAATCGGATATGATGTGAGGGAGTAGAGAGTGTAAAATACGGGAGGAAAGAGCCCTTTGCATGGTGCGAAAACAAAAAAAGAAAAACAAAACGGAAAGAAAAAGATTGACATTGCATTTAAATTTTTGAATATCAAAGTTGATTGAAAAGATATAAGCCCAAAAAGTAATTCTACAAATGAATCGTGCGAAAGCGGAATCTGTTAGAACAGAATTTACATCTATCAATTTTAACGGTAAAATGATGAGACATATCTGCCAATCAGGCCTTAAATTTGTAAATTCCATGTACCAGAATAATGTTCATCAGAACAATTAAAACGAGATTATTCATAGAAAATGCAAGGGGAATTTGACTAAAATATATAATTAGACAAAAAGTTCGCTTGTACTTCATTTTATGAAGAAGAAATTTGATAAGCAAAATCGGAAATTATTTATAACCCAAACAATTCTATATTTTATTTGTTTCGTTTTAAGTAAATGTTTTTTCCAACATTATGCATTGAACTCCTGGAGGTTTCTACGAAAAGAGACATATTGTTTGGAATACTTTTAGAAAAATTCTTTCACAGTGTCGTGTCAGACATCTTTTCCGATTAGAATCTATCGATCACATTTACTAATCAACCACACGTCCGTGTATTGAATAGTGGCAACATATCTGGTGATCCTGCTGTATATCTCGACATTCTAGTTAAAATTCAAAGAATAACCCATAATGTAATGTAATAGATTCTGACCTTGCATCTTGACTTCAGTCACTTGGCTTCGTTCTCTCTTTCCTGCAAATAATTTTATAAAAATATGAGTCAAGCGGAGGTCATTTTAAACTTTAAAATAGTGGGGCCCGTCTCACAACTTGATATGGAACATTTACTTTCGACTAATGGCTATCAGTAATAAGAATCAACTTCAAGTTACATGAGCAAAAGTCTCAGACTGAGAGAATGTGATTGAAGGAAGATTGATTACGTTTTCTAGACGAAGATGACAAGACAAAGAAAATTGTTGTCTATAAATCTGACCATCCCTCTCAAAGGCAAACAGAAGGAACAAAGCAAGCCACGCATAAAGATATAGAAGACTGCCGCTTAATGTCACACCTCCTCCCGTCACTTACTCCTCGACCCGCTTTCGCTCGCTTATAGTAGTAAGTCATTACATAAGAATAAATTCTTTTTTTACATCTAGAAATTGTTTTGTTCTATACTCGTGGGTAACGATCTGGCCAAAGGGTAATTTTTAAGCCACAAACTTTTGGCAGAAAGAAACTGCACACTGTCAACGAACCTGGTATCTGGTCTGAGCTGCAATGTAACAATTTTATAGCAATTGCTCTGATGAACCTTTCTCTTTAGGGACTCGACTGCAGGAAGTAAAACGTGCTACAAGATTGGCAGTTAGGTCTCACATATTTCAAGGTTGAACTAGTTATATTCATCTCCCAGTTCTATTCAATTCTCACCCAAGGAAATTCCGAGATTTTGCATCCTTTCTACCTACAGCCTTCAAAAATGTAAATGTTACATCAGTCGCTGTCTTCTGCCTTCCTGAAAGCTGTTCTATTTTTGTCCTTTTCCTAAAGTCTCCTCATTTTCATTCACTTCCTGTAACTCCTGCATCCTTGTGGTAATACTAGTGGTATTATAAAGCTAGTTGAATGTCATTTTTTATAATCTCGACTAGTATCATGCAAAAGAAATGCTTCATCTTATCGACTGAAATCGATTCAGACATAAAATTAGCTTCGGCTGTCCAAATGCAGTAAGTCCGATACACTTCAGCTTTGATCAAAAGAAGAAAAAATCCTGAAGAATCAAAAGCGGATGAAGATTTGAGCTTCCGTTTTCTTCGTTCAGATCAATTCGACCTTAAACCAATCGTCGGGTAAATAAAGCCAGTGTGCCACTGCGGAAATCGAGATATGTCCGTCAGTCAACGGGTTAGAGACGTACAGATGAATCGCCGTCACTAGCAACATTTCATGCGCCTTCACTCTTCGCATTAAAGATTATAAGAGCAATAAAGATTTTAATGAGAATCGTATGTTTCCGCTTGTGTAGAAAGATATCATCGGATCCTGGCAAGTTTAAATAGCCATAATGTTAACAATACAATCAAAGCCCAAGGGTGATGGGCTTAATATTTAGTGAAGGGTTTGATCTTGATAATACCGGGCAGAAGTACTTTCCGTAATCAAAGTACAGTTGTGGTGTAAGTTCTCAAATGAGAAAGGCTTTTAATTAAGAGAGTTGCCCAATCCCTCAATATGTACAGGAAGACTGAAAAGTAATATCCTATTTTAAAATGCTTATAATTCATTTATTATTTATCACTTTTAAAAGAGTTCTACATGAGAGGAAAGCGTGTAACATGAGGTTTTATTTAAAATTCGATATGGGTACCATAATGCTAACTTCTCGAGGCTCCCACAGATCGCGTCAACTAAGATAATAAGGAACACTTGTGGTATTGAAGACATAACTTCATGATTTCTTACTTCAGGTTCTTGGAGATTCTTCGTTTGACATAGTAGATATGCTCCTTTAAACAACCACAAAGAAAAAAATCACATGGAGTTAGTTAACCTGGCTGGTCACTCATACATAAAATTATGAGCTATTTTCAATCACCTTCATATATATATATATATATATATATATATATATATATATATATATATAGAGAGAGAGAGAGAGAGAGAGAGAGAGAGGGAGAGGGAGAGAGATACATAATATGCGTGGTATATATATATATATATATATATATATATATATATATATATATATATATATTAATTACCAAGAGGATAGAATCCAGGTAGAACTCAATGTCCCGGACAGAGTAAGAATATCTTATAATAATATATTATAATAATATAAAAGGCTCAAGCACAAATATTCTTTTTGAATTTGTAGGTCTGATTAATTGAATCGTGATTACGATTCCAATGGAATAAATTATAACCATGGAATATCAGTGTTTGAGCGTCTTATACACACACACACATACACACACACACACTCACACACACACACACACACACATATATATATATATATATATATATATATATATATATATATATATATATATATATATGATCAAAAGAGATCGTGACTGGTGCTATTAAATTAAAATTTCAACACATATCAATTCGGTTTTTAATCTCCTCCGAAGTAATCTCATTCTGACGTGACAGACTTAATCCAGTATCGTTTCCTTTTATGGAATCAATTCTTGAACCAATTTTTCGATAATTTTTTGTTCACTTGCATTACGTCGACGATTGAAATCATGTTCCTTGATTTGATTTTTGAAATCGGGAAAAGATCACAAGAGGCGATATCTGTTGTAATAAGGTAATTGTCGGATCAGGAGAATGTTTTCTTGACAAGGCAGCTAAATATTTCTTCGTTCCTGAATGAATAATAACATGAATCTTCCCGTATATTAATTATATTTTTATCTGCGTCTTATTTTCTCTTTCTCGCTCTCATATATATATATATATATATATATATATATATATATATATATATATATATATATGAAACACAAATATATAAAAGCACAAATGCGCCTGAGCAAGCGTCCTCAATAGGGATTAACTAGGCGCCCTAGTAGGGTATCCTCGAATATATATATATATATATATATATATATATATATATATATACACTGCGTGCCAAATTATTATCGAAATAACGTTTTTTCTAATATTTCAAAAACTCTCCAATTAATTCACACAAAATTTTCAAACAATGTTGCCAACCCAGAACTGCGCAATCACTGAAATTTTCTTACTGGTCTCCGCAATGTAAACAAACTAGCGGCGTATTTGTTATCAGCACGGCGATTTCAGAGTGCCAAATTATTAGAAAAGTGTAAGAATTTAGTGAAAAGATGTGTCGTCAAAGCAGTTTAAGTGATGCTGAAAAGAAAACTATCACCTCAGAAATCTCCAAAGGTAAATCTACCCTAGAAATTTCTAAAATGGGTAGGGAGGTGTCATCAAAAAAAAAAGTTCACCGCCGACTCTACACAAGTACAGAAAAGGGCAGATAAAAGCAAGTCGAAGGTTATTTAACGCCGTCTCAAGTCACGACTTAAACGAGAGGCCACGAAGGACCCAGTCAAGAGCTTTTCAGTCGCATTGGGTATCCTACTGTGTCTAAAAGTACTCGGTGTCGGTATCTGAGGGAAATAGCAACAACAGTCACACCTGTATCGAAGACTCCGTTGACGAGAAATCACATTCAAAATCGATGGAAATGGGCCGAGGACAATATGAAGATTGACTTCTCTAAAGTTTTGTTCACAGACGAAACTCGAGCAAGACTTGATGGGCCAGATAAAGGCTGGGTAATGAACGGACAGAATCGCCATCAGTGTTTGAGACTCCAACAAGGCGCTGTAGGCTTAATGATCTGGGGTGATATTATTGGAAAAACATTAGTGGGCACTTGGAGAGTACCAGATGGCGTCAATACGACTGCTGATGCATATATAGCGTTTATGAAGGAGCATCTTGAACTGTGGATGAAAAGGCAAAAAGTTACCTTCAGAAGGGCCATTTTTTTATGTAAGATAATGCTCCCTCACATGCTTCTCACAAGACTACTGAATATTTGAAACAGATAGGCTTCGACGGACCTCGAAAAATGAAGTGGCCAGCAAATTCTCCGTATATGAACCCAATCGAAAACCTTTGGAGCATCATAAAGCGAAAACTGTACGCCAACGGACGACAATTCAGGAGCAACGCTGAGTTGTGGAAAGCAATTCTTGACATATCTCGCGTCATTACAGCAGATGACATCCTACAATTAACAAATTCTATGGATCGTAGACTTCTTCAAGTAATTTCAAAACTGGAAAGCACATTCCCTATTAATTTGTTTATAACTATTCCTTTGTTTGTATCTGTTATTATTTGTTTGATTATCTTATTGACTAGCATCTTTTGATCATAAACATTCACGTGCAACATTAATAAAAGTTTTGTTTGCTCAATTCTTGGAATTTTAATAGACTTTTCTAATAAATTGGCACGCTCAAATCACCGTGCTGATAACAAATATGGCGTCAGTTTGTTTACATTGCGCAGATCAGTACAAAAATACAGGGATTGAGCAGGTTAGTATTGCCAACGTTGTGTGAAAATTTTGTGCGAATTGATTGGATGGTTTTTGAAATATTAGAAAAAAGTTATCTCGATAATAATTTGGCTCTATATATATATATATATGTGTGTGTGTGTGTGTGTTTGTGTGTGTGTGTTTATATATATATATATATATATATATATATATATATATATATATATATATATATATATATGGTATCTTGTATTGGAGGATTCCAGTCTACAACGTCGGCCTGCCAATTTCTATTGCAAACGATTGCTAAGGCGCATTTGTGTTTATTCAATAAAGTCCATTATACTGCATCTATGCTGAGCAGAACATAGTTACAGCTGCTGAGATAGAACGTGTTATCTAGTGTGATCAACAATTTGAACAAGGCCACGATGACTTGTGACTTCATGCCAGCACATCTATCGACAGCATCCAAGGGATCCGTTTACACAATTTCACTCACAAGGCTTGGGTCAAACCGTGGTATGCTTTTCAGTCACTTTTCAAAAGTGCCGCACGCTGGAATCAACCCTTGCAATCCGATAACATCAGGAAATCTCCTTCCTGACAAATCGACCATGGTGAGATTCGTACCCGTGTCTCGTGGCCAGAATGCGATATTTGTAACCACTCGACCACGTGTCCTCTCTCTCTCTCTCTATCTCTCCCTATATATATATATATATATATATATATATATATATATATATATATATATATATATATATATATATATCATTCATACAAAAAACAGATATTGAAGTTAATGATATAAATGCCGAGAATCCATCTTCGCAAACAAATTTAATAAATTACATTAACCCCGAACCTGTAGATGAATGTTATGATCCCTGTTTATAAATTCCAGTTGCATAAGGTCTTTTTTTACAAGATTTCATCTGTGCATACAGACATCATCAGGTATGGAAATAGATTTGTTTTTTACATCCGGGTGTAATAACAGGACAACGAAAGAATTACAATTAACAATAACACATAATAATATTTCGGATTACATCTATTCTTTATGTAATGTAAATTAAACTGCGCCACATACTTGATATATATATATATATATATATATATATATATATATATATATATATATATATATATATATATATATATATATATATATATATATATATATATAATTCAGATATATTATATTTGTTAAAGGGCAATATTAGTAAAGACAAAAATAAAATTTATCCCTTGTGTTCTCTGGGGAACAATCCAAGACAAATGCAAGTTTTTAATCTTGAAACAAGTGTTTATATACAAGATCAAAAATGTTTAAAAATTACTGTTTGCAAGGAAAACGTCAATTTTATTGTATCACTTGCCTAACTAGCTTGCCTAAATTTCCGGCTAACGTAATGAATATATTTAAGCGTTCTTAAATTTTAAAAAATTAAAAAATTATAAACATTTTTATCTATTGTATATAAATAATTGTTACGAAATAAAAATCATTATATTTAAGTTCTCTTTTGGTATTTAATTATATTGTCCTTAACCAATATTATCTATCTGAAAATATACATACATACATGCATAAATATATATATATATATATATATATATATATATATATTATTATTATTATTCCATGAATCATTCATACAACAGATATTGAAGTTAATGATATAAATGTCGAGAATTCATCTTCGGAAACAAATTTATTAAATTACATTAAACCCGAACCTGTAGATGAATGTTATGATCCCTGTTTATAAATTCCAGTTGCATAAGGTCTTTTTAAAAAAAGTTTTGCAAGCTTTCTTCTGCGCATACAGAAATCATCAGGTAGGGAAATAGATTTGTTTTTTTATTTCCAGATAATAACATGAAAACGAAAGAATAGATGTAATCCGAAATATTTAGAAATGTTTTTAGAAATGTGTTATTGTTAATTGTTAGAAATTTTGGAGCATGCGGTTGCAACGCTGACGTTAAAATTTTTAAATTTAAAAATTCAACCTCAGCGTTATTTTTTTCTCTCTTTGTTCATATATATATATATATATATATATATATATATATATATATATAGACTTCCGGTAAGGAAAACTTGTCTTTCGTAGTTTTATCAAATTGCTATTGTTCGCTGTAGTTCGATATATTTTCTAGACAAATGACATTACGCTCGTGGCTTTAGCATCAACAATTGATTGCATGTACTCCCCCAATCTCATTGGACACATTCGCTAACAGTGCAAACGTTAATTCGTGGTACTGATAAATGTCTGGGAGCTAAAGGCCACCATTTTGAATATCTCATGTGATTGTAGAATCCAAAGGTAACTTGTATTTATCAAGTGATGTCTGAATAAATTTAGCTTTACAATATCAATACAAGTTTTAACTCTCCTGAAGCGTGTATACAATTTTGTCGAACTCTCTATACATTATTTCGGGAGAAATAAATTAAGCGACTTGCCACAAATTTGATTTTTAAAATTCTAATCTAATTTAAAAGTGAAAATGCTATAAGAAGATGAAAATATATGGAAAATACTTTAATCAAGAGAGTAAATTTACGTCCAGGTTTTTACGACCTTTCACAATTCTTGGTAGAGTTTCTGTTATCACAATGTGCGATATTTATAACAAAACTGATGGACGCAAAAACGAAACGAAAGAGAATCTAAATGAAAACGGCAAGATTATATGACCAAACAACATATATATATATGATCGACTCTCCCGTCGAGATTCGACGTATGAAGGTCAAGCAGATCAGTTTCCAGGAAACCGACAGCCCGACACCGGCACATGAGATTTGATTATAGTGGTGAAGGCCTCGTGCAGGACCATCCACACTTCTCCTTCTCCTAGACCAGTTGCCATCCAAGGCTAGAGAACCCAGTCTGTCCTGCTATTTTACCCATAGCTGGAGGGAGAAGAAGAGGATTCATACCTGTACCAAGGGTATTAGGACGTAAGTGAATGTAATGGATTCGAGTGGAATTCGAACTCGGCTCTCCGATTTTTGAATCCGAGCCGATATCCACTACTTTTCGTGTATATATATATATATATATATATATATATATATATATATATATATATATATATATATATATATATATATATATATATATATAAATGTAAAATATATGATGAATGCATATATGTTAAAAATGTAAACGTCTCGACTTTTCACCTGCGCATGCGTAGTCTCAAAACCCATGAGCATAAACGTAAAGCACAAAACAATTTACACGAAAAGTGTTTCTACTTTGTCAATTATTTCCACTAAATTTTTTCTTGATAATTAAAAAATATATATATATATGACGTTATCACATATGTTTATATATATATATATATATATATATATATGTTTGTAATATATATATATATATATATATATATATATATATATATATATATATATATAGAGAGAGAGAGAGAGAGAGAGAGAAATCTCTGACAGAATGATAAAATAATTACAAATAGGAAACATTTATAATTTTATAATATTTCCCTTTTATTTAAGCTTCATCAGAAATAATTTTCTTATGCAGCCCAATTAAAAGTAAAATGTGTTCAATTTATAAAATTCTTCCTATTTACTTGTTATAATTTATAATGAAATTAAATTACTCGTTATTAATACTAGGGAATAAAATACGTTCAATAAAAAATATTTAACATATAACAAATATAAGAGAATTTCTGCCAAGAAGAGCAACGATAATAATAATAATAATAATAATAATAATAATAATAACAATAATAATAATAATAATAATTTATAAAGATAATCAAAGCTCATGGACAAATATAGTGATTTAAGACCACAAAAACAATATGTGATTTATTATTGACCAGAGAGTCCCTGTAGTCTATTAGGTTGGTGTAAAAACAATGCCGTAATAATGTCGTTTTTGACGTTAAAAAATACGTCAAAAACGACATTATTACGTCATTATTTTTGCACCAACCTAATATAATGTATCTTTTAAGACTTTCACAAACTATGAAAATATGAGGACCTTTAAATCAAAGTCTCAAAAATGAGGAATGAGGACATCAACAATTCCAGTTGTTGCTGCAGCCCTCAAATTTATTGGAAAAGATTCCAAATAACTCTTTAAAGTGATTCCTGATAACCAATGCCTTATTTTACGGAGGTCTTTGTCGATGTAACATATGTTTGATCTTAGGAATGTTTTTTTCATCAAAAGATGCTCAGGGACGAATGCCATGATGCCATTGCTGACCTTTGGTCTCTGGTTGGGACCCGAAAGTATACACCAGAAATCAAAGGAAATACTACTACTACTACTACTACTACTACTAATAATAATAATAATAATATGTGGCATATGGGAACATCAATTCCTGTTGTAGTTGGAGCCCTAAGACTGGTTGGAAAAGATTGCAGTAGACTAATTGAAGGGATTCCTGGAAGTCAATGCCTCAAAGAGATACAAAAAATTGTTCTGACAAGTACAGCCCACACTTTATGAAGGGCTTTATTTATGTAATACTTTCTTTTTTTTTGTCACTGGAAAGTGTCATGATGCCATTTCTAACCTTAGGTCCCTAGGCGGGACCCGGAAAGAAATGTGTAAACGCCAGAAATCAAAGAAAGTAATAATAATAATAATAATAATAATAATAATAATAATAATAATAATAATGTATGTTTAAGCTGCAAATTTTCGTTCGAACACGTTTCAATAAGTACAACCCCACAGTCAGTCTGTTTAGTTTATTGTATTTTTTCAATTTTCAAATAAGATATTGTATATTGGGATAAAAAATGAAATATTTTAGTGTGATTTACTCAACTTAAAAATTACAGATGACGTCACCATGGAATGTTTGAAACGTTCAGATTACTAAAGATCACCAGAATTTTAATCTTGCCTAATCTTGATGGACGGCGTATAATCCTTGAAAATGATTGAAGCATTCGACATTGGCTGTTTCTCTTTTATTACAACAGCCTCTAGAATTTAAAGTCTTTCTTTGCTCTGTGTACTATATAATATTTTGGTTTTATCTACTAAGGAAAACACACAAAGGCTACACACACAAACACACAAATTGTATATCATCAAAATTACACTATAACAAATTTAATTGTTCGTAAAAACTCCTCCCCAACATCTGATATATTACGTAAAACCAACTTTATATAGTAATTTAAATCTCCCTTAGGAGAATGTATCTCCGACAAAAAAAAACAAAAAAAAACAAAACAAATATATATGTTGGGTATACGACAACTAAACAAGGCGTCTTACGCTACACATGTCTGACCATTCGTCAATTTCGAAACACCTGCAGCATTCTAGTCCAAATTAACAATATAAAAAATACTGATCGACAAAAACTATCCTAAAAAAATAAAAATAAAATCAAGCTACAGATCTTTGAAGTCATTTATATTAAACAATTAAAACCGGCATTGCACAGAATTAACTATGAATAATGTAGTAATGTTCTGAAATGCCTATAAAGGAACAGTTTTTGACGCTTTAATATGCGCGTGATCATGAAATTATAACAGATAGGAAAAACATTCTATACGAGATAATTTTTTCACGTTCTCATGAACACTCAGGACATTGTCAATCGATTGCATTAAAAAGCATAATGAAAATTACGTTAATGGATAGCAACACACAGCTTTGCATAAATACATGTACCCCTGAACAACATATAGTTTTGTACTTTTGCCCCCCTGAAGATGATCTTGGAAGAAGATCGAAAGTACCTGGGAAATTAAAATGAAATACATTTAAACAGTTATAGCAAATTTCTCTCATCCTTTAATATCAATATCCCGCAGGTTGTTTGTGAGGATGAATGGTTTGTGTAAAAAATTAACAGATATAATGTTTGTAAATTATTCAATCAGACATGCCTAGAAGAGAATTTGCTGCCTAAATGGGCATACACAATCCCACTCACACACACATATATATATATATATATATATATATATATATATATATATATATATATATATATTTATTTATTTATTTCTATATCTAGAGACATCTCTTCAGGCAGTAATAATTACCACAATTTTTAGCCGCCAGACATCGAAATAAATATGCATTTTTGGCGCAGTAACTTGCATGTATATATATATACATACATACATACATATATATATATATATATATATATATATATATATATATATATATATATATATATATATATATAAAGAAATATAGTCTTAAGGTGTGCTATATTTATGGAATAAAGTGCTCAGTATCAGAGATAGAGCGTGTGTAAATATAAAAGTGAACATAGAAGTCAACACTTAGAGGCGACAGTCTGTTTCATGCTATAAGCAATCGTCAGGCCTGAAGATTGCATATAGCATGAAACAGACTGTCGCCTCTAAGTGTTGATTTCTATGTTCACTTTTATATTTATATATATATATATATATATATATATATATATATGTATGTATGTATATATATATATATATATATATATATATATATATATATATATATATATATATATATATATATATACCCAAGTATAGGATTGTTATATATGGAATAAATTCCAATAACCAAAAAACATTTTTCTTAAAAGAGTGCTCAATACAGAATAGTGAAAATATAATCATTTATTAAAAAATTATAACATAAATATGATATAAAAAACACTGCAAAATTAGCCATTTTGTTTCAACACATCCGTTGTTTTCTCAAGTGATGGTGTGAATGTAGAATAAAGAGTTTTAAAAGTTTCACATCAATCAAACACCCCTCGCTAGGGTAAACGCTGTTACATAATCTGCAATGAACATTCAAAATACAAGTATATGAGAATTCAAAAAAACGTAACAACGAACCTTGGGTGTAATAATTAATTAATGCTTTAATTAATATTAAATTTTGCTATAAAATTAAAAATTAAACACTACCAATTTTAAATTTTAAATTTAATCTGTATTAAGTTTTAAAAAAATATAAAATTTGTTAAAGAAAATGAGAAAAAATATATATGTTTTGTTATTTATTTTGTTTTTATTGAAAGGCCAAAAAATCAGAATAAACGTTAAAGTCTAAAGTTGATCTGAACTTCGTTACAACTTAGATACATTTGAATGATGATATGGGCAGGGGAGGGTGAAATTTTGCAAAAGACCATACATACACAATCAGATTATAATATATAAACACGTAGACATATTTAGATAGAAGCAAAAAAGCAACGAAATAGAAAATGGGTGTACTCGGCCTTCAAAAAAACGACCACATGTACATACAATGAAAGGCACATATAAGCGATTATAAACACATATATTAATAACGACATGGACACATACAGATCAAGAAATATCCAAATTTGAAAGTGTTAGTAAATAGGAATCAAAGAAACTATTAAAATATAACTCGCATGGGAAAAGATATATAGATAAAAATGGTTGAATAGATATAATTTTATATGGAAAAAAATAGAAAAAACAAATATTCAGCAATGAGAAACACAAAGAAAAAGGACACTAAAATATATAGAAAAGGATAGAAAAAATAAATATATACGCATGCACAAATAAGAAAAACAAAAATTGTTTTTTTTTCTAGGCAAAATGTAATACTTAAAAATAACACTAATATATAAAAAAAGAAAACTCCTAAACACACAAATATATATAAATATCTTATATATACTTATATACGTCTAAGTGCACATACACGATTACAAATATATAACAATATGTGAAAAAGGTATATATATATATATATATATATATATATATATATATATATATATATATATATAAGTATGTGTACATACATTGTTCACTAAAGATAGAAACCTACAAAAATATACCAACGCAAATGCATATACATGTACATATACATATATATATACTTATATATACATATATACATACATGCACACATACATACACATATACGCATATGCATATATACACACATAAAAATAAATATAAATATATCAACCTACACAGAACATAAAAAGTGAATGAAATAAATATATATATATATATATATACATAAATACACACATACACAGACATATACATATATATATATATATATATATATATATATATATATATATGTATATATATATATATATATATATATATATACATATACAATCATATACATATGTATACATAAACACATACATGCATATACATACATGCACACACGCACGCACACACACACACACACACATATATATATATATATATATATATATATATATATATATATATATATATATATATCTCCGTGTAGGATTCAGGTTCCCTTCCCGTCGGTGGACGCATATTTTCTATGAAAATTAGTCGGACATTCAGACCAGTAAATGTCTATAATACTGTTTATTATAAACAGAACATTTACTTCAATATTAGTATCTATATATAAAAAAACAATGTATAAGCATAAAAATGTCTTTTATATATATATATATATATATATATATATATATATATATATATATATTATATATATATAACATTTTTGTTTATTAGCGTTGGCTCAATATCTAACAACTACACAGCTTTATTCCTGATTTCGAATGTATTTTTAGTGTAAAATTATTTCCAGTTCAAACTCTAAAAAAAGCACACATCTTGTACATAAAATTGCATCACATTTAGCGGCATTGATTGCCTTAATTCCTAACCATTGATACTTACTGACATTCAATTAATCTTATTATAATATTATTTACAACGAATTTTAAAATTCAATCTTTTACAATTCATTTATCTCGTAAAATCATTAATATAGTCCACTCTTAGTTTCTTTTCTATGTGGACAGGACAAACACACTGGGAAGACACATCAGTATTTCTAAGAAGACAATGTCTATCTATTTTATAATGTGGGAAACTTTTATGAAGTAAATTCTAATATTTTATGGTTAGCTTCTTTATGTTTGCAAATTATTTTAATTAAAGAATTCAGTGAATTTTAGTTGTACACAAGAAAAAAATAGATGAAGAAAAATCTAAAATCAAAATTGAAATACCTGTTGTATGAAAAAAATAAATATCGTAAGAGTGACAGGAATCGATTTATCGATCAGTTGGCAGGGTAGCTGATCGTGTATATTTGATCGGTATTAATTTATCGTTTACCTTTATATATATATATATATATATATATATATATATATATATATATATATATAATAAAATATCCATTTTGATTACAAAGAACGATTGTTTCTTTAATTTACTATTATATTTTGCCAGTTTTCCATTGAAGTGTTGTAACATGTGGATAAATTGCGCAAAGTTAATTTTGTGTTGCAGTCTGTACATTTTCTTTCGATAGTCTCAGAAGAAATCCTTTGTCTACATACTGGTACCGTTTATCATAACACACTGTGCCAATAGATTCTTCAATATTACTACCATTTATTACTAGTTTCATTTCATGTATTATTTTTTGCTTTTTTTCCCAACATTTGAGTTGGGGTATATGTTGATACACTTGTTTTTCAAACATATTTTATCAAAAGCAATATAAATTCTATACATACTAAATTGATTTATCACCTTTTTTATTATGCGAAGAAATGTGGCAGTTGTAGATGTGAAAAAAATATATCAAATCTTTGAATGAGATCCAAGCTTTCGTCTAACATAATTTATTTTTCAGGCATGTGATAAAGCAAAAAAAAAATGTATTTTAACAATACTTCTAAAACACTTGGTTCCTTAAAATATGTCTTATTTCATTTCCATACTTACTCAATGACTGATGAGAATCGAAAGCCTGTTCATAGTAAAAAAATAATGACTACATTTCACGTCTTTACCGGATATATTTGCGGAAACTTATCCGTATATTGGTGAAAAGATCAATATATTTAATAGATATATAATATATATTCGAACATAGAGACGCCCCAATATATATATATATATATATATATATATATATATATATATATATATATATATATATATACTCGATTCGAGGTTCAACCAGATCAGTTCCTAGGAAACTGACAGCCTGACGTCAGCACATGAGATTTGATTATAGTGGTCAAGTTTTTGTGCAGAAAAATCCACACTTTTTGAGGAGACTTGTGCACTAATACCCTAATGAAAGGTGTGAATTCTGTTCGGCAGCCTTCATCTATGGGTAAATAGCAGGGTAGACTGGGTTCTATAGCCGGGGATGGCAACTGATTTAAGAGAAGAACAACTCTGAACTGAAATATAACACAGTCTGTCCTGCTAAATACCCATAGCTACAGGGAGAAGATTAATAGCACGTAAGTAAATGTAATGGATTCGACGAATTCAGAATCGGCTTTCCCATTCATCAATCCAAGCCGCTATCCATTAATCCACGGTGACTTCATATATATATATATATATATATATATATATATATATATATATATATATATATATATATATATATGTGTGTATGCGTGTGTCTGTGTGTGTGTCTGTGTGCGTATTTGTGTGTATATCTATCTATCTATCTATCTATATATATATATATATATATATATATATATATATATATATATATATATATATATATATATATATATATGTATATAAGGGAAAGGACATAGTAGTTCCAACAAGACAAAAGTGTATATTTAAAAGAGTAGAGAGAAAACGTTTTTGGTTATAATTTGGATTTTTAAATATATATTGTACTTTATTTTCGATATTTGGCCTACACGTGTTTCGGGTCTTGTGACTTGCCTCAGGCAAATAGTGCCCATTTACCCATGATTTTAAGGAATTAATTTTTCCTTATGCTTTCCGATGTTTAACCATTGTTTCTTGTCTGTAGTAATAATCCATATTTCTTTATACTTGCGGAGAAAATCATCTTTTCAAATAGAACACTGCGTAGTTCAAATAGAAATTATATTGAGCGGAATCTTTTTTTTTCTTTTCATTAAAAGAGACGAAAACTGACATTTTTGTTTACGAAACAAATATTAATTCCCCGTTTTAAAACCTTGTAATATATATATATATCTATATCTATATCTATCTATCTATCTATCTATCTATCTATCTATCTATCTATATATATCTATATATATATATACATATATATATATATATATATATATATACATATATATATATATATATATATATATATATATATATAAACATAAAAAATAGGCAGCATATAATTTACATACAAAGAAATAATCACACATCGAATCAATCAGAAATATTAATGCCTGATGATGAATAGAGGACTATTCGTAAGTACTAGCATTTTAACATGAAATAAACTGAAAACTATGGTTTCGACGAGGATCACTTCACTCTATGGATTAACAGTATTTTAATGCATATATTATGTTTCTAGTGACGGATCTCACCAATAATCTCATTAACATTTCTCATTGATTCTGTGTGATTATTTCTTTGTGTATGTATATATATATATATATATATATATATATATATATATATAAATGAAACGTTATTTGAGAAAAATTAGCAAATTTAAAGTTAAATTCATCTGATTGGAAACAAATATAACTTATAGCATAAAATGTTGTATACAACATTTCTTAACTACAGGGTCTTGTTTCCTGGGGTTTTAATAAATTTATTTACATTTTATTGAAAGCCGAAAGTGTTCCTAGTTAAGTATGGTGGAACAAGCGATAAAGTTTGAAATTTTTTCGCTGTAAGTGGGGACGATCCTTAAAACACGTGACTTTTAAATGCTTGATTTATCGATAGGTGAGAAATTCTGCTTGTAATCACACATACAAAAACAAGTCGAAATTCTTTTTAAAATATTCCGGTAGTAAGATTGTAATAAGCTTTGGAATATATGATTAGCCAATACAGTTTTAATTAATAACAATATCTCCTGAGAAGTATCTCACTGAAGATAAATTTTAAAAAGATTTAAACTTTATAAATTAATTAAATTAGAAATGTAAAAAATGTAAACAAATCTTGTAAAAATTAATTTACGTCGAAAAGTTTTTTTTTTTTTTACTTCAGACAATATTATCTTTAATATATGTTATTCATAAAAACAATTGAAAGCTTCTCTAAGTAAATAATGTTTTAGATTTATTGCGTGTTTTTCTGTTCGATTCAGAACAGGTTCAGTATACTGAGTCCGCTCCTGCAAAAAAAAAAAAAAATATATCGATGATTTATATTATGTAAAGAATGCACATTTTAACTTATATAGTCACTAAAAATTATCATGTTGAATTTTTCAACGTTTCATAAAATTAAATAGGAGACAGAAATAAATTATTTCATACATTTGTGAAGTCCGGAAACTTTCATTAAAATCTTTCAAGAATTTCCAAATTAATGTTTGTCACCGCAAGAAAGAGGCGTAAATTTGCTCTGCTAAAAGATTGTAGAACCGCTGACGCAAGAAAAACAAGTTTTTCAATCCAAATTTCGAATGTTCTAAAAAGGAGAAAAAAGTTTAGTTAAATAATCAAAACTACTTTGATCGTTCCTCTTGATAATAACAAGAATTTTGATGATAATACGATGTTTCATTACGTTTGAAGCATGTTTTCTCCACGATATGCTGATTTGTTGGCGTTTTCAGAAGGTGCCTACATGCACACACACAGACATATATATATATATATATATATATATATATATATATATATATATATAGATAGATAGATAGATAGATAGATAGATAGATATAAAAGTCTTAAAGTTTAATAGATAGATATAAAAGCCTGAGATATATTGATAGATATATAGCCAGATAGACACATTTGAACAACCGTAGACAACTTTAACCATATCCCTCGCCTAGAGTTATTAACTCAGTGTGGTAAATACAAATTCATTCTAATTTATATATATATATATATATATATATATATATATATATATATATATATATATGTATATATACACAGACACACACATCCACACACGTATATGTATAGGAACCGATATCCAGGCACCTGAACATATGATTTGATTATAGCGGTGAAGTCTTTGTGCAGAATCAAACACACTTTTTGAAAGGCCAAATAAAAAAAAAACTTGGTGCACCACGTGCCACATAGTCCCCGAAACGACCCTCCTTCCAATCTATCTCTCTATTTCTTCTAGTTCTTTTTCCTATCTCTATATCTCTTTCAGCATTTTCCTTTCTCTGTATCTTTTTCAGTCTTTTTTTTCTTCCTATCTATCTATCTATCTATCTATCTATATATATATATATATATATATATATATATATATATATATATATATATATATCCGTTTCGTCCTTTTCATATCTATCTGTCAGTTTCGGCCTTTTCCTTTCTGTGTATCTCTCTATTTCTGACTATTTAACTGTTTCAACCTTTTCTTATCTAAGTATCTGTCTAGCTACCTATCTATACAATCACAGTTTCTACGCGAAGCAAAAATCGTGTTACCCAGTATAACCATAGATTTATAAAAAAAATATTTCAGGCGTTAATTGAATGATTGCAAACTTATTTGAAATATTAGACTGAATTTACCCGGAGTATTCGGATAAAACACAATGAAAACAATAGGGGATAAAACTAGTAACAAAACAATAGTAATACTGAAAAATGTATCTGTTCAGAGGATTGGGGAAAATAATCAACATTCATTATGTTGAACAGAAATTCATGATAAAATAAAAATAATAGTATCTATGAAGCGTTTACTAACCGGACTGGGATTATATGCAACAATAATAAGATAGTAAAAAAATAAAATAAATAAATACGTTTATATTGAGAAAGTATTGGTCTAAGAAGCACATGTATTTAGATGGTGTAAAATTAGTAATACTATAAACAAAATAATGTCGTTCGCATTGACCAGAAAATTAAGATTTTCATTGAGAAAACAACGATAATATGGTGAATAAAACTATAATAATAATACATCGGTTAAATAAATAAGTTACAGAATAAAACACTTTATTACATTATATATTATTTTATATTATTATATTCTGTATGTAAGACGGTAGATAAAATCTTAGACGAATATATCTGAGAAACAAATTAATGAACTGAGTTGTTTTTACATGTCTATCCGTCTACAGGGTGGTCTGAAAGTCTTGTCACCCGCATATAACATAACTATAATATAATATAATTTCACATTTATGGGGCGTGGATTATAACAACTTCCGGTACCTGTCAAGAGGAGAGTTTCATATAACTGAATCCAGAATACCCATCAGTTGAAGGATGCCGTTCATACAGACCTTCACGATGTGTAACAGTGTCAATGAAACCAGTAAATATGTTTTGCATTACTTATTGTTCTATCCTTCCCATTACTTTTTGGTAATGGGTAACAAAACTTTCGGGCTAATCTGTATAGTTCAGTGAATTCTGGATCGTTTCCTTCCAGACGCGCGAAGCGACAAAGATTAGCTTATATAAGTAATATGGTAAATAGAATCGCAGAAGAATAAGTCTCAGAACGTCTGTAGATATTTTCTCATCTTCAGTTGTGGTTCCTCTATGACTGGTATCAAGACGATTCACTTACAATGTGATTCGCTATTATATGGAATGCGAGATCAAATTTCGTCGTAAACTACTATATATATATATGTTCTCTCTTGACTTTTAAAAAAATGTCTATCGATCGAGTCCTTTCGAGTGAAAAGAGATAAGTTGTTAGAATGAATTCAAATTACAAGTCTTGTTATTTTCTCTCTTAGTTTCAAAATGGATATCTTCAGCATTTAACACGGTAGATTTAATCTTGAACAAAATAAATGTCTTAATGTGTTTTTTCTTTATATTTGTCCCCCTAAAGTTATAACAAGCCCGTTCAGCAAATGCGAACCGCGAAAATAGACGTATTTAAATCCTGTTTTGTAACGTCACCAGAATGCATTTTTATTTTTATTTTGGCAGCAAATGTATCGATCATTATTTTTTTTTTATTTTATTTTTTTACCTATTTTTTTTTATCTATTTTTTTTATCTATTTTTTTTTTTTTGCACAAAATTGCAGCAAGAAAGATTGGAGACAATTCGCTTTGTTAGGAAATTGTTTCTACAGGACAAACAAGCTAGCCTCCCGTAGCAACTGCGAAACGCAGCTTACACAAACAAACCGTCGACAACACTTAAAAAAAGAAGCAGATGTTTGTGTTTCTTTAACAAACATAGTCATTACTTAAAAAAAAAAAATGCTTATTTACAGTGCGGTATTATTTCGACATGGCAAAAAAGTCGTTTTCTAACTCGGAAGATATTTGATTTTTTTTTTTTTTTTTGTCGGTAAATAAAGTTCTTCAAACAGACTGTCTTTTCCCTTCTTAAAACACGACTGGCCTTATGATAGATTGGGCGCCATGTCGTTGAATGATAAATCGAAACAGGTTCCAGAAAACTGTTATTGTTTTACTGGTCTCAAACTTGAGTGTGTGCTCCAGGCACAATCCATGTGACAAACCGGGATAAACACAATATCTAACTGTGAATGAAAGGAAATAGGGACATAGTTTTGGAAGGTTACGGAGAAAAGTAAGCTTTGGCATTATTTCCTGCTAGACACGTTTACAATACTGAGTAGGATATATATATACAGTTAGATCAGGGCTACAGAAATGTAGGACGCCAATTGCTAAGATACAAAGACAAGCTGAAGAGAAACTTGTCAGCAGTCAATATACCACATAATACTTAGCGCTTAGCGTTGGAGCGGATAGAATGGAAATCAACGAGTTTTAGTGGACTCAGCAGTTTGCAATCTGCTTGTCTGAATCATCTTCAAGAAGCCAGAGCAAGATCTAATAGGGCTGCCAATCTAACAGTGATCTCATTTCACAGTCCTCACACTTGCTCCATATGTGGCCTCCTTTGTGAACCACTAGCGGGTCTTAAGTGCCGCTTAAGATTATCGCACTAAATTTAATAACTGAATCAACTAAGCTGTCAGATACTCATACGTTGAAACCGACTGGTGAGTCCATTATTATTATTATATATATATATATATATATATATATATATGCGTGTGTGTGTGTGTGTGTGTGTGTGTGTGTGTGTGTGTGTGTGTAAATATACAGAAAAATAGGAAAGAACCATGAGGTTAATAATCCAAATTTCTTTAGTATTTTTATTTTTAAAAAACAGTGCTCGATATATCAGTAAGTCCTGTATTATAATTATTTGTTTTAATTTTAATTAATTTTGTTTAAAATCCTAGTAAGGATTACTAAGCAAATTAAAGACTATATTTGATTAACACTCGGGATTATAGAAATTAAATTAAAGCAGCTAAGCGAATTTTGGAATAACTAATTTTGAAATTTACGTGACTTTTTCATTTACAGGGGTTGGGTGGGGTATATCTAATGATTTTTCTTTTTCTGTTTTTTCTTCCAGTTTGTACTATTTTTTTATATATAACTGATGTTAGTGTTTTTGTATCCACTATTTTTTGAGCTATTACTGTGTTTCTGGAATATTTCTTCATTTGTGGAGTTCACGTGCTGATTCTGTGACTGAGCAGACGATGTGCGTACATGAATGCCATCATTCGTTTTAAAATGGACATTGGCTTGACCCCTTTCCGAAGGTGACTGATATGTAGATACAAATTAACTCTTATGCCTCTTATCAAAATGGTCGTTCCAGCCGTTTCCATAGTAGTTCATTTTACGAATTAACATGCTTATAAAGATGCGTAAATTTCAATATTAGTTATTTCTAAATTTTTGCTTGAGGATGAAACAGGGCTTGATACTTAAATTCAATTTAATTTTAATAATTATATTGAGATTTTCGGCTCATTTTTTTGCACTGATTTTTAAAAGTAAAAACAAAGGACTCCGGATTATTTACCTAACGTGTTCTTTCCTATTTTTCTACATAATTGCACACGTACGCACACACACACACACACACACACACACACACACACACACACACACACACACACATATATATATATATATATATATATATATATATATATATATATATTAAACAACTCGTCCAATACAAGTCGATAATGGCATTAACATGCTAGGGTTAAACAGAAAAAAAGACAAGACGCTAGTGAGGAGAAAATAAATAAAATAAGATTTTGGAAAATTATTTACATCATTCGGACTATTGTTTTCATCTTCGTCGCTATATTTATCACAACGTTTCGGCCGTTGTACGCTCCGCGTTCTTCAGGTGGTTTTGAATGTCGAACTGAACCCTTTATTTCGCTCACTGGGGTAGACTGTTCTAGTTCCACGTGCCATGTTTGATAGATGCCAGCTCAAGGACACATGACACAGTGGATAAAGGCGTTGGTTAGATCCAGTGACAAGACACAAAGAGTGTGAGTTCAATACCCGGTTAAGGCAGTGGAGAAATTTCAGAGGGAAAATTAACAGGAGATAACTGATAACTGACATTCATTACAACATGGCACGTGGAAATAGAACAGTCTACCCCAGTGAGCGAAATAAAGGGTTCAGTTTAACATTCCAACCACCTGAAGAAGGCCGGACCGTACAACGGCCGAAACGTTGTGAATAAATATGGCGACAATGATGAGGACAATAGTCCGAATAATGTAAATAATGTACATAATACCTCATCTCAGAAATATAGACAGACTCTGAAGTTTTTGGATGTCATAAAACGGCGATTTGTTATATACCGTGTTAATAGGAAGATATACTTGACAAACATGGTGATTAAAATAAGTAAAGGTTTATTGTTAAAACCAATACAATAAGAATAAAGTTAAAAGTTATGCACAAGGTCGTTGCAAGTCAATCCAGTAATTAGTGCTACTATTGGAATGTTGGTAGTTCTCGCGTAAGTTTGAGTCATAATCAACAGATTCCAGCTGGACGCTATTTAGCAACTGCCCCACGCAGTCACATGTGGCACATGGCCGAATTGAATGTGGGGTTATCGAGCCCGTAGGCTCGGCCAAAATATCCCCGTAGACCCCACATAAACTGGATTGAGTTTGTCTACCTCCCGGGACGAGGCTCCGTGTTCCTCTTTGCCCGAAAGCAAAGAGTTTGACAGCACAGCTGGAACAGATATCAGCTGGACTCCCGCAGTCCGTTGCCTTACGGATACTTATAGATAGTTACTACCTATTGTGTATTCACTCATGGGGGTGACAGGTTATTCCATTACATCACGATTGATATAGCATTTAAATATTTGAAGATTGTAGGTGACATGAAAGTAAGAAAGTGGAAGACTGTTCAACAAAGGGAGAAAATGGGAGAAAAGAAACTCTTAGAATAGAAGTTACGGTTCAACAAGAAACTGATAAGATATAGTTTCTAATCCTTTAAGGCGCTTATATACATGCGGTCGATATAGCATGGAAGAACAATTGCTATAAATAGCATTTATACAATATCCAGAGGGAGGTCACATCTCGTAGAGAAAGTGACTGAAGTCATCATGCTAGGTAGGGAACGATTACATTACATACGCCTCTTTTAATTTTGGCGAGAATGTCTAGATTTTAGCAATAACACTAAACCTAATGCAAGGACGAATGGTAGATTTATAAATGTTTAAGATGGATTGTGGCGAGAATAAATGATTGGCACGACACAGTGCACCAACTTTCAGAGCAGACTTTCTAAGCTTAATAAAATATGCCCCAAAAATATGAAGACGCACCTGAACAGCAAAACATAGATCTGTCTATATCTCTGAGATGAGGTATTATGGTTATTTCCATTATTTACATTATTCGGACTGTTATCCTCATCTTCATTGTCATATTCACAACGTTTCGGCCGATGTACGGTCCGGCCTTTATGTCTGAGTCTCTCTATATATCTGTCCATATCTCTGAGATGACGTATTATGATTATTTACATTGTTTACATTATTCGAACTGTTATCCTCATCTTCATAGCCATATTCACAACGTTTCGGCCGTTGTACGCTCCGGCCTTTATATCTATATCACTCTATATATCTGTATATATCTCTGATATGAAGTATTATGATTATTTGCAATATTTACATTATTCGGACTGTTATCCTCATCTTTATTCTCATATTCCCAAAGTTACGTCTGTTGTATGCTCCGGCCTTCTTCAGATGATTGGAATTTCAAATCGTACCCTTTATTTTACCCATCGAGGTATATTATTTTAGATCCAGGCGCCATGACGATTCTTGATGTTTTATTTATTTCCGTTTAACTGAATTCTCCCAGACCCCGTTCAGCGACAACACATAGCCCAATGGATAAAGACGTTGGTTAGATCCAGTGACTATAACCAAATGTTGCCGGATATTTCATCTTATTATACTTTTCGTCGATCATCTGAGCCGAAACCTCTGTTCGAAGAACCGGATAATAAAAAATATCCAAATATTGGACAGTTTTTGCGTTTATTTGATCCTGAAATTAAATCAACTATACATGGTTAGAACTGCACATGTTCAAACATAATAGACATTAGTTGTCAGTTATATTTAACAATATATATATATATATATATATATATATATATATATATATATATATATATGGGGGTGTACATTTTTGTATTTTGGCACCATTTTTTCATTAATGCATGTTTCATTAAATAATCGTAAGTTTTTTTATCGTTGCATAGCAATCTTCCATGCAAACAAAACAGATTATGATAGTTGCAATGCCCGTTCCCATTCTAAAGCAAAAAATTACCATCTTTGTTATTTATTATTTAATTTATTGTAATGTTCTTGTAATCTCTGATGATGGCTTATGTAAGCCAAAAGCTTAGATAGGATTAACAATAAAAGCATGTTTCCACATGATGATTTTCTTTTGTGTTTCAGTGATAATTCTAAAAAGCTTATTCGACAATTTGAAAGGAATTTACTTATATATATATATATATATATATATATATATATATATATATATATATATATATATATGAATAAAATGAACAAGAGAGAAAACTATATTTAGCCTACGCGTTTCGTCCTCTTATAAACTTCATTATACTAATTGGATTTACCGAAGGCATTGAGCTTGCGTTGTAATCCAGTAAAAAAAACTCCTTCAAACGCCTGCGAGATATCTACAGCGTGATATATATAATGAGTGATGGCCGTTATCACATCAGCGGTAGACCTGTCAAAACGGAAGCCATATTTTTTATCCGAGATGTGGTTTTGTAAATTAAGATGCAGTTCAATACTTTGCTGAAGAGCGGTAAGACACTTAGTGGCGATAATCTGAGTAGTCAGTGTGTTCTCCAGAATTCTGAAAAACAGGAACTACAGAGGAGGACGTCCAAGAACTTAGAAAGCAGGAAGCATTGAGGAAATTGTAGAGTTTGGTGAGAATTGGAGCCAGGTCGAGAGACCATTTATTCAGGACAATGGCTCGGAACTCGCACCTCTGCTTGCCTTGCGAGTATCTAGTTTGAAATTTATGTCTGTAACAAGTCATGGGGTTATGCGCATATCACTCAATGGAGTCTCCGTTCCAAGGGTGTGGTTAACTGTGGTGTGGGTACTCCAGATGATTCGACAGTGGAGTTTGAAAAGAAATTCCTAGTAATGGATTTAGCCTTATCTGCTCTCTGCTGCAGATGTCAGGACTTCAAACTGATTGAATAGAGGAGTGATTGAGGATTTGCTGTTGTTCAACACACCGTTGCAGATATAGTCTCTGGAACCGAACGTCCGAGAGGCTATACGTTGTTTCAATGTATCAGCATGAAATAACTTCGCTTCATTGAGGACACGCTTGTACTGATTACGAGCAAAGACAGAGACGCGTATCACGCAATCAGACATGTCCCACTGATACAGCTGGAAGAAATGGTCTATAGCGGGAGAGTATGCAGGCGAGAACCAAGGAGAATTACGTGGTTTCACTTGATATTTCCGAGCTGGAATGAAAGCGTCCATGCAGGTTTTCAACGAGTTAGTGGCCTCAGCTGTGCATTTTTGAATAGTATTGTTAAAAATCTTAATTCCAAGGGACGTCACGAAGGAAGTCACGCATAAAATCCCAATCAGCTCGTTGAGAGCAGAAAGGTATACGTTTAGAAATTGAAGTCTGATGATCTGCAGTCCTTTAAACATGGAAACTTAAAGTGATCTGTTTTTATTTAAATTATTTGCTTTGCATTTACATTGAACTCTCTGGATTTTATCCTCCTTGGGTCTACCCATACGGATTACCTAGTTTTCATCAACTAACTAACTAACTAACTAACTAACTATATATATATATATATATATATATATATATATGTAACCAAATATATGCATATAGATCCGACTGTATGAAGAAAAATATACGGAAAAAACAAACAAAAATCCTTATATACAATTATGCTGTTTTAATGTTAATATAATGTCAACGTTGGGCGTTTCGGTCTAATAAACCATCTTCAGGCATATTCATAAAATATAATTAACTTTATCAATTCAGCATGAAAGAATAAAGGAAATCGACACATTTATACATATTTAAATCTGATCTAAGCTTTCGGCTTACATAAGCCATTATC
>OZ010588.1:98986011-98988511 GCA_963932145.1 Acanthosepion lycidas
ACTTATTCAAATGCAAATGTGGGATACTGTGATTTACAATAACAAACGATAGGTAACAGTACTATCAAAAAACTACTTAGTATGATGTGTAATCTACAGTACTCCTTATAGGAGTTGATATTGACTATAATCTGCTTACCAGTAAACCTGACTAGTTTTAAATAACACAATCATCCAATAAAGCTGGAAACGTAGCGATAAAAATCCTCTCCTTTGGAAATTAAACGGGGTGAACTGGAAAGAATTTAAAATATTCTAAAACCTAGTTGAAGGAAAAATCATGAAGGAAATCCTCATCTCTATAGCCCCACCAAAAATACCTTCCAAAAATACAGCATCAAAAACCACAACAGATACATGTAAAGGATCCATATATAATATAATATTATATATATATATATATATATATATATATATATATATATATATATATATATATATATTAGATTGTTGAAAAATAATGACGTAATAATGTCGTTTTTTGTACGTATTTTAACGTCAAAAAACGACATTATTAGGTCATTATTTTTGCACCAACCTAATGTAATAATGACACAATATAAAATACCTACCAGTGTATATTGTAAGTTGTTTCCTATACAGCGCATAGAGAAATTTATTACGGTTACAATCTATATATACAAGTAAGTGGTGTGAAATTATATAGTTTTGGCAGAGGTTATTGTATACTATAGGCTAATTTAATTTAGATGTAGTCTTAAGTTTTTGAGTCATTTGTAGCCTTATTATATGTTTTGGGGGTCGGGGTCGACGATAGGTAGAGGCCTATCTCAGAATTTTGAGTATGGCGCAATTTACAGTATATTTGAACTCTCTAAGGTCAAATTTGCTATAAGACATGGAATAAAATCAATGTTAGCTTCCTAAATTAAAAGATTAAGAATGTTGTACTATGAACGAGATTGACTCTCATTTAATATAAAGATTTATCGACTAATTCCTACACCCCAGCCAACATTTTTTTTCCTGAATGACGGGTGCTTAAATTTTAAGCAAACAGTTTGAGAAATTTGAATAAATGAAATATTCAAGAAATAAATTGCTTTTTTAAATAAACATATTATAATCATGTGTATCACGTATTGGAAACTTTTTTTGAAAATCGATTTTTTTATAATTAAAAACTCTCAAATGCAGATGGCGAGATATTGTTATGGAAACCAATGTAAGATCCTTTGAATAAAGAAAGTAAATCTAATTCATATTCTGCCGCAATACTCTAAATATGGTAATTATAATAATAGCCGTTTCCTTGTAAGGAAACATCCGGCTTTCATTGACCGAGTACCTACTTGAGTAATGATATTCCTTCACTTTCTGAACATCAGTGTGAAATCAGAGTGTAGTATCTGTTGACTTGATATCTAATAGATGTATTAGCCGTTTCCTTATAAGGAAACAACCGACATTCATTGACCGAGCACCTACTTGACTAATGACTTTACATCTCTTTCTGGACATCTGTGTGAGATCAAAGTGTAGTATCTGTTCACTTGATCCCTAATCCTGATAGTGATATTAGCTGTTTCCTTATTAGAAAACATCCAGCATTCATTGATTGAGTAGCTACTTGAGTAATAACTTTCTCCACTTTCTGGACATCAGTGTGATATCAAAGTGTAGCATCTCTTCACTTGATCTCTAATACTGATAGTGGTATTAGCCGTTTCCTTATAAGGAAATATCCGACATTCATTGACCGAGCCGCCATTGCAATTCTAGTGATTCTTTTCTTAACTGTCTGGTCATAAGAGTCTGATAAAACTTATTTTTTCCTCACCTGTAATTGGTAATATAAGCTGTCTCCTTATAAGGAAACATTAGGAATTTGCACGCTACTCTTTGTTGGAATTTATAAAATCATTCTATTATTTTCAGAAAAAAATGTTTCTCACGTTCAGTAAAATCAACATCGTCTATCCAGTATTCCAAACAACTGGACAGAAACCTTTCCAAAACAGAAATTTGATCTGCAATTGCAATAATATCACTGATGACACGTACCTTTAATCCATAAATTAAACAGGTTGTAGAATCAGTAAATGGCAAAAACCTCACATACATCCAGGCATGTATTAGCTATAACAAATTTAGTATGGGAGATGAAAACAAATTTGTATATAATTTTGTATAACTATATTTCTGAGATGAGGTATTATGTACACTATTTACACTATTCGGACTACTATCCTCATCTTTGTCGCCATATTTATTACAATGTTGTACGTTCCGGCCTTCTTCAGGTGGTTGGAATGTCGAACTGAATCCTTTATTTAGCTCACTAGGGTAGACTGTTCTAGTTCCTCCTGTGATGTTTAATGGATGTCAGTTATCAGTTATATCCTGTTAATTTCCTTCTCTAAGTTCTCCATTGCCTTACTCGGGTATTGAACTTATACTCTGGATACTCTCACTGGATCTAACTAATGCCTTTATCCACTGTGCCATGTGTTCTTGAGGAGATCTGTGTATGAATTTC
>OZ010588.1:98993511-99021011 GCA_963932145.1 Acanthosepion lycidas
TTTGTTGGAAAAGGAGCACTATGACTCAATTCACTCCGCCAAAAATTTGGAAACGTCATACTGTACCTTTTGGCATTCGCGCCGAAAGCTCCAATACGAACATTTCAGAATGTTTTGGTATAAATCTGAGGACAGTGCAGAGAACTCAGAAATAGGTGGATGAAATTTAATGGTGGTTATGAAGGTACGGCAGATCGGAAAACTCACTCTGATCGTTCAACAGGGAGGCCTACACCAAGTGCCTTGAAAAAAGGAATCTGAACCAAACAACGCAAAATCTAGAACTAAGTTATAGCTGACTGACCATTACTGCAACATCACATCTTACATCTTAATTCCCTAGAGGGTAACCCGTTGGTTATTATGTGTGGGGCGCAGTTGAGCAAGAGACCAAGAAATATCTTTGTATAAATCAAAGATGAACTGAAGGCAAGGATCCTGACAGGATTCACCAACTTAACAAGGAAAATGTCGAAAAGATTTGCAGGAGGCTGTGGTTGAAGTCAATGGCGATTTTAGTGAATAAATTTAATCTATTTCCAGATATTTATTTTGGTATATACATCTGACAAAATAAAATGGAAGTGTTATTTTTATTTTTGCGTCATGTAGACGACAATTTAACCATCGCAACCTGTATTCTAATCTAAATTGTTCACTAACGTTTACGATGATTTATTTGTTCATAGAATTTCCAAAACAAACGGGGCAAAGTCATAAGCTGTACACTTTTTAATAAGATTCTGTATCAATATTTGCTTCAAACTTATTAGGTTGTTCGACAAATAGTGTCCGATTTGAGAATAAACCTTTATTTCTAAATTAATATATATATATATATATATATATATATATATATATATATATATATATATATATATATATATATATATATCACTGTACTTAAATCAGTCAAAATAGGAAGCCCGGGCATGTATGCATTTCTTTTATTGAGATCGAGCTATAAGTTTATTCCTTTACGATAGAAAATGTACAGGTTTAAAAGCCAAGATGCTTGAATAAATGGTAGTCGTTGGAAGAAATACCATGGGAATATGGTTGTAAAGGTCCGTATCCTAAATGGCCGAGTGTTATCATGAGGCAAATTTGGACTTGATCAATTAACCAGTACCGATTTAATTTTGGGCATTTCATCCAGATGGCAGTAAACTTCAAACATTAGATCGCAGGAAGTTGTAATGGATAACGCCAATGTTGAACCACCAGATAGTAATCATTTCAGTAGCTATTTTTAGTTTTGGATAGAGTTTGTCAAGCCGACGATGGTCAAGGATTATCATGAAATATTGCGTCACTAGTGATTGCATCAGGATTTCATCAGGCCCAGGCACTATTGTTTCGACTGTCGATTAGTTGTCCTAAGACCATTGTCTGCAATGGACATTACTCCAAGGCAAGCGTAGGAAAATTTGAACGCTGCATGAACACACTGGCAAGCCTTGCCAGTAAGAAAATCAAAGTACTATAGACTGGCCAGGAAACTCTCCTGATTTAAATCGAATCGAGAATCTCTGGTCAATCTGCAAGGAACGACTTTGTGGAACGGATACACTAAATGTTAACATGTGAACTGGGTCACGTATCATTGAAACAATACGAAAAAAAAAACGTGAAAACGGAATTATTCGTTTTGTTTCAATTAATTTGCACAAGGTTGTATATGTTCTTGTTTCAAACATGAATATGATATTGACAATAATTACCCCCCACCTTATGCTTAATGAGTTTTCACTCCTTCATCGTCAACGTACGAACTTTTCAGACCACTTTCCTCTTCTTGTAGATCATCATCAGAGTATTGAGTTCGATCCTATAATCTGTTGCCAAGGAGTTCTGCTTTCATTTATGCTCACTTTCCGGTTATTTTGCCAGATTATCAACGTGTTATAGATGATACTTTTCCGCGATTATCCGGATAAACGAGAATTTATTTAATAAGTAGTGGATACCATACGAACATTTGCAAAAGATTTGCTTCAGAATCGTAACTCAAACCTCATAAATAGAATACAGAAAATATGGATCATTGTGGCATTTTAAATTAGACTCCGGTTTCTTTTCTCGCAGAAGTTATCTCCAGATGTCAATCACGCTGTAGTTTTTCCACTTTAACTGACGTTATCAGGCGGGCATTAACATCGTCAGCAACTTAATGATAGACAACATGTCCTCTGTACATACGCGTAATTTTTCAAAGATTTATGAGGACAGATACTAGTCATTGGATTTGTGAAGAAGAATTTGGATCATAAATATTTATGAAATTCTCTTCACACTCAAATATTTTACGGTCGAATCGTCGCTCTGATAAAGGCTTTCTTTTATTCAGCACTGAATGTGAAATATTCAGACTGTCATCGGCTAAAAGTTTACGATATGAAGAATAAACACAAAATTATAACAGAAGGCAATCTCGACAATAATCCAAAGTTTATATATATATATATATATATATATATATAGATAGATAGATATAGATATAGATATAGATATAAAAATATAGAGATATAAAGATGTATGTATGCATATATATATATATATATATTTCGATAGATAGATAGATGTATATATGCATATATATATATATATATATATATATATATATATATATATATATATATATATATATATATATAGATAGATAGATAGATTGATAGATAGATAGATGCATATATATATCTGTGTGTGTGTGTGTGTGAAAAGTAATCGCAAAATCGTGAAACCCAGGGTCCCAAACTCACATCAATCTAACCATATATATATATATATATATATATATATATATATATATATATATATATATATACTCGTTCCATTATTTATTCTTCTCGGTTTTTTATTCAAATTTACAATGAAACATCTGTTATAGTAAAAGGGATGCTAAATTACATCGCTTGAGCGCTGCAAGTTTTCGACTTGTATTTTTTCCTTTTTTGTATTTTAATATTATTGTATATACCAAATTTGCTATTTTTTGAATGGACACTTTGTAATTTAAAATCATTGGGGGTCCATATTAAGTGTCGATATGGATCCCGATTGAAAACCACTTGTTTGAATGTCATGTCATGTGCTGATTTTTGCATTCGTCTATAATTTGCGGGCTACAAAATAACAGAAGTCATAAAAATGATAATTATTTTCCTCCCGCAACAATAGATACTCTCGTTTAAAGTATAATAAAAGAGAACTCTTCTTGTAATTAAATAACCAAACAATTGTTGATATGTCGTAAATCTATCAGGTCAACGCGACCGATATTTTCAGTGTGTTAACATTATATACATATATTATGTTTAGACAGAAATAATACGTGTTTTTGTTATCGCTTTTCTTTTTCTAATTATTATATTCTGTTATATATTCGCCAATATAGTAGGCAATGATGTAAACTTGGCAACCGCTCTCTAAAACGATCGCCAATATGTGGCTAATTGGTGTAAAAAAAAAACGCCCCCAAAGCAAAACTAAATTCATTTACTTACCACAGAGAATCTTTTCAGGATCCCATTAGCATGTCTGACAGTATGCCCAAGAAGAGCACTACTCTAGGCCTTTCGTGCCACACGTTTTCCACTGACCTGGGATGGCGCGTCTATATCGAGTCAATTGCTCCGTCTACTTCAAGGAAATTTGGTTCACTGCATCGTACCAAAAAATTTTTCGCAAGAGAAATCTATTATGCATATCATGAATCTACAATTGGTCTGTGCCTTGGATCAGTCAATTATGCGTCATGCGTGATACACGCGTAGGAGATTATGTATCTTTCGATACATGACTGACAGGCAGATTTATTTCACACAGTATGTTGTCATTTGTTTCTGCGGTAGACCATTTACCATCCAAAGCTATAGAACCCAGTCTGCTATTATAGCTAGGCGGAGAAGAGGATTCATACCTTGCCCAAGTGTATTAGCACGTAAGTGAATGTAATAGATTCGACTGGAATTCGAACTCGGCTCTCCGATTCCTCAATCCAAGCAGCTATCCATTATTCCACCGCGCCTTGAATAGTATTGCCAAATAGGGTAGGATTCTCCTGTTGTTCATTTTGAGATTCCTAACAAAATCCAAAAATGATTCTGTAATGTAATCGACCCTCATCAGATATCTCACTTTCTACCCAGTTTGACGGGGTCTTATGTCTTTTATACAAATAATAGCAATATAATCCGTCTTTGAATTTGGAAATGTTTGCTGTTCATTTGGAGTAGTTTAAGTTGAAAGTGAGCCCACCCGAAAATCAATATTAATAACAACATTTGGGTACAACTGAGGCATATCCCCAAATGGGGGATTAACTATTTGAATGGAGTCGCTGAAAAGGGAAATGTCTAATAATAAATAATAGGGAAATGTCTAATAATAAATAATATTATTTTAATGATTTAAACTATTTATTTCTATTAAAGTTTTTATGAAAGATATATATCCAAGAACATATAGTAAATAGTAAAACATTACTGAGAGTTACAATAGACAGGAAGTAGTGGAGAGCCATTTTCGTCAACAATTCGGACTCAAAACCGCCACTGATGAATTATCTATCAAACAAAAAAATTTCATCAAAATCGGATGAAAACTGTGGTAATGCATGTACAACATCCGATCACACATACATGCATACAGATTTTGAGAATTATAGATATAGATTTTCATGGTAACTTTTCTGATGAACCGACTACACGAATTTAAACGTGTTACTAGATTGGGAACTAGGTCTCACCTTTTTACTGTTGAACTAGATGTAACCGCAACTTCGACTCAACAGTTTTTTTTTTTTTTTTTTTTTCAATCCCTTCGGATTTCTTGCTTCCATGTCAACTACAATCTTTAAAAACTGAAATCCAACGTCACAAGCCATCTTTTGTCTTCTCTGCATACATTTCCTTTGTTTTTGTCAATTCTTCAATCATAAAGCCCCCTTTCGCCGCCTGTAACATCCCTCCGTCCCTGTTTGGGGCGAAACGATTTAAAAAAAACATGGTCCATTAGCAAAAACTCATACACCCCTCGTTCGGCATTGATCTGCAAACACAGTCTCTGTAGAACGAAACGCTATAAACCAACCTCGAACTTAAGAGTCAGTTCTAACTCCTTGACCCTCACCAAAAAACAAAAAACCAAAAAAATAACCAAAAAATAACTACATATTTTTCTAGATGTTTCCCTCGCGTTATTTCATCGCTTGAAGCCACATGACATTATGTGTCGTAAAACTGTATATTATTGCGGTTAAGTAATTTATTCTTTATTTCACTTTCTACGCTACCACTGCCCTACAAAAACTAAAGCATGTTAATTGTAATCTATATTTATTCAACGTATGATCAGTATTAAAATTGGTCTTATACAATGGAAATATCTCATGAGTCAACCTAATATTTGAGTTATACAAGTATGAAATAAATATAATATGAATAATGACTAATTGCTAATAATACTTTTGAAGTGGGTATTAGGGTATTTGTATCTAAAGTAAACAAATTTCAGTAGCAGAATTGGTTTATAAATAAATCCAGAATTTACGGCCATAGAAATATATTTTTTTTAGTAATAACATAATGGGTGCATTTTGCAAGAAATAAATATTCTTGTTTTAAATTTCTTCTTGATGGACATTATTATGATTATTATATATCCAACTTGTACCACACAGAAAATATAACACGTGTATACAACAACAACAGTGTGAATATGCATACATATAGGGTTCTACTTGTAAAAATTTCCAACGGGAATTCGAACCGCCGGAATGTTTTTCTATGAAGCGATATTTTTTCAAACGTGAAAAATCTGAGGCCTTGAGGTGCTCCCACATTTATATTTGTTAGCGGGAATTCGAACGGATGGGATTTATCTTCTATACCTCTAGTTAGTTCATATTTCCCAACGAGAAAACAAGGAGTCATGTGTATTTCCCAATGGCAATACTGCGTGCCAGATGTAGTTTCTATATTTCCCAACTGGAAAACGTCACAAATGTCAGGCCTGTTTAGCCTTTAACGTGCCAATAAACCCATCTGAAACCTTGATACCAGTCAGTTAACTACCGACTCGCTTTCGTCACTCTATGAAGTGACGTCACTCAGCGTCCGTCATCTGGCCATCGAGAGTAAATCTCTACCAACGGGAGACAACCATCTTCTATCTTCTAATTCATTATCTGTAAACTAATATGACTTCTAAAGTATACTTCATCGAGTTATATTGTTTAATTTTCTATTTTTATGCATGGGATCTATTTTATTGCGCCCCAGGGATCTTTCTCACATGAATATTGTTTGTTTTGTTTTTTGGGTTTTTTTCAAATAAATCTCTTATCAGGGATTTTGTGGTGGATATCATCTGCCAAGTCTAAAAATGCCGTAGTGTTCTAAATAATGAATAAAGATGGTACAGAATTGGTCACTTCCTGTAGGGCTCCAGTAAGTACCTGACTCCTCATGCTATCTTCTCTCTTTACAAGAGCCAGACCAGATCAAGAATGATGTATTTTTGTCATATTTTCGCGCTAGCAGGCTAGTCCCCAATTTCCAGTCTCGATAGAGTTATAAAATGTCTACGAGTCCTTGTGGGTGACAAAGAGAGATGAGGCAAGACTTTCACTGCTCTATAGCTACGTCTTTGGCTCGTAACCTTCACGGCTAGGATACTACATGCCACTTACGTTCTAAGAAACCACACACATTCCTTCCATATTGCATCGATAAGAAGTACGTTCCACTCGAACAGCGCCCTCCAGCAAACAACTGCTCTGTGGAATTGACTCACAAGAGGATATTTGCCAGATGCCTGCAAACTGAACCTGTTCATATATAGATTTAAAATTTATCTTACCGTATTATCTATACAAACTACCTCTTAATGCAACCCTCTACCTTGAATGACGCCGGGTCTTGTATAGAGCGAAAAAACTTTTGTAATATTGCCAGATAATTCTTTACATTTTTATTTTTCTGTTTTCATTGGATATGAAACTACTTTCGCCATTAATATCATTGATTTCATTGGATATGAAACTAGTTTCGCCATTAATATTATTGTCATACCAAACTTTATTAAACGAAACATTGACAACAGAATAAAAACGGTTAAACATTCATCTTCATTTCTCATATCCGGTCATGAACCCTTGTGCAAATTAATTGAAACAAAACGTATAATTCCGTTATTATTTACTTTTTTAATATTTTTCCAATGAAGCATAACCCAGTGCACATGTTAGTACTTCGTATGTTCATTTCACGAACTCGTTCCTTGCAAGTTGGCCACAAATTTTCGATTGGATTTAAATCAGACGAGTTTCTGAGCCAGTCAATAGTACTTTGATTTGCTCACTTGTAAAGCTCGCCGTTGTGTTCGTGCAGCGTTACAATTTTCTTGCGCTTCCTTGGAGTAACGAACAATCGCAAAGAATGGCCGTAGGACAACTAATCGACAGTGGAGACAATATTGTCTGGGCGTGATGAAAATCTGATAGAATCACGCAATATTTTTCAAGGTCAAAGAAATTTCATCAAACACCCCGAAAATAGTTTCACCCCACTGCCCACCACTGCACACCACTGCAAATAATCTGAGGAAAAAATAGAAATCGATTACACCCTGGCAGTCCAGTGGGTGTAAAACTGACCGTATGTTGAAAGAAACGAAACTAAATCAGTTGCTTCAATTAAGTTGCACATGGGTGTATGTATTACACATCAGCAGACACCATTTCTTTAATTTAGTATATCTGAAATATTTAATTTAGTATATATGAAATTTAGTATATCTCAAATATTTAATTTAGCATATTTGAAATTTATTTCATCTGAAATATTTCCAAGTAATAGTAACAGTAACAATATGTAAAGGAATAGATCAAAAAACTTTTATATTTTTTATCCACAAGATTTCTTAAATATACGACGCGTGTCTTCCCCCATAAGGAAATTTTCTTACTCCAGCGAATATCATGTTGCACTGAACAATACGCAGGATGTTAATACTATAAGCTTAGATGTCCACGCACAAATGCACAACAGAAAATTCTATAAAACAGTGGATATAAAACAAAATCAATCTCCCACTTTCAGTAAAACATAACACGCAAGTAAGAAGGAAAAAAGAGTTCTTTACACGTACTATGAGCCATTTCTGTATAATTTCTCTATAGTTCATCCTAATAAGTCTCAAACGCCACAGTATTTTTGGCTCTAATTTGTACCACGCAAAAAATGGCTTCCTTAGTAGCTTATACTATATTACAATGGGATATGATAAGTTTTATTGTCCAATATCCTCGCACCACAGTTATGGTCCAAAGTTAGAACCATGGAAGAACAACACGAACACAAGAGTAGAATAACAAAGATATATTACAACAAAAATATGGTACAAGTAATTGAAGTTGTTAGTAATAACTGTCCGTCTTGTTTAGAGTGAACTAATATTGTCTCGACTCGTTACACCATTCATTCATTATACCTCTTGAGAGTCACAGTATTTATAGTGTCATGAAGAGTCCATTATCGTTACAGGTAAGTTCCCATAACACCCACCTTCCAAAGCTTTTGCGTCGCAGGGGTCTTTAGTATTTTTTTCTCTTTGGATTTATTATCAAAAGTTCTGTGAATTTTCTTTTTTGGTCGATTTTCCTGGTTCAGACATTGATTGCGGCATTTGCATATCAAATGTTTCGAATATTGTATCCATCACTTCTTCTTCCTCAGGTGGACCGTTAGAATCATATAACAGCCTCTTTCTTATTTGATTTACATGTCTTTTATGTGAGAATTTCGGGCCCTGCACTATGTAAACCATGTCCCCGATTCTTTTGTACCTTGCTCCAGGTAGGACGTATTGTTTTTATACATCTTTAAAAAAAACTTTCTCTCCTGGGTGAAATTTTCTTTTTGGTACGCACGGCATTGGTATTTGCCTTGTTTGTTTTCGTAACAATTTGTCAAAAACTGATCTAATTTTTCGGTCGAACATCACTTCCGCGGGTGATAATGCCGATGGCGTAGCACTGTTTGGTGTAATTCGATATACTTATAAAAATTGTTGCAACGCCTTTCTGTTGGCACGTCATATGCTTTCCTTAACGCTCTTTTGAGTGTGTTTAAAAATCTCTCCGCTTGCCCGATTGATCTTGGGTGATATGGCGGGGATTTGATATGTTTAACTTGAAAAATTTCACACAATTCTTGAAAGTCAGCAGATGTGAATTGTGTCCCATTATCAGTGACTAGACAATCAACCACTCCGAAGCGAGCAAACAGCTTGTGGAGGCAATTTATGCTAGTTTCAGAACTAGGTTTTCTGCACTGAAACACTTCTGGCCATTTGCTATAACTGTCTACTATGATCAAATAGTAGAAACCATCTATTGGACCTGCGAAGTCTATATGGATTCTTGACCACGGTCGATCTGTCTCTGTCCATGGCTTATGGATGATCGGCGCTGCTTTCGCTGCTAAGGAACAACCCTTGCATTTTTCCACCATCTGTATAATGTCTTGATCCATGTTTTGCCAATATACGTAACTTCGCATTAATGATTTCATTCTATTCCTTCCTCGATTGCCCATGTGGAATCTTTTAGGATTCGCCTTTGTAGTGTTTTTAGAATTACTACCCTTTCGTTATATAGTAGAACATTGTCACATGACGAAAAACTGTCTATTTTTTCTGCAATTTTTGTTTTTGTTTCTCTTATGAATTAATCATTTGCTGCTTCATTTGTTATCTCTTGTAGTGTGACGGGGAGGTTTCGAACTGTACTACACAGTGATGTCCTGATATCTTCTTCATGTCGTAGGGCTGCAATTACGGAATTTTCCAATGGCTCCGTTTTCTTAAGTATTAGTCTCGGGAGACCATCTGCATGTCTAATTTTGTTCGTGGTAAGATATTCCAATTTGAAATTGTATTTCAGTAAATTTGTACCCATATTAGCAACCCATTTGGAGCGTAAACTGGTAGACCTTTCTTCGATCCGAATATTGTTAATAACGGCTTGTGGTCCGTCTGTAAAATAAAAAATCTACCGTAAATATATCTATGAAATCTTGTAACTGCAAAAATAATTCGATTTGTGAGTAATTTTTCTCTGCTGGTAGTAAAGTTCTTGAAGCATGCGCGATGGGTTTTAGTATCCCATCCGGCATTTTATGCAGTATACATGCCCCGACTCCATAGGCACTCGCGTCACTTGCGACTACTATTTCTAATTTTGGGTCATAGTGCGCTAAAAATAGATCCGCGGTTAGCGTCTTAATTATTTTGTCAAAAGTTTTCTGGCATTCATCTGTCCATTCCAAAATTTTTTCCTTCTTCAACAGTTCGTTTAGTGGTGCGCACAATTTATGCATGTTTGGAATGAATTTTTGGTAATAATTCACTAAGCCTAAGAAGCTTTCTAATTCGGCTACGTTTTTTGGAGCTGGCATTTTTTTTTATTTATTTCCGTAGCCCTTTCTGGATCTGGTCGTCTTCCTTCTTCATCGATGATATGTCCCAGATATTTTATTTCCTTAATAAAGAAATCGCACTTGTTTTCTTTTACCTTGAAACCATAGTTTTGTATTCTCCTAAAACCCTCTTGAACGTGTTCCCAGTGTTGCTCAATGTTTTTGCTATTTACCAGTATGTCACCCAGGTATGCAATCGTGAAATCATGTCCGCCTAGCATAGTATCCATTATCTGTTGAAATATTGCCGACGCAACCTTAATCCAGAATGGTAATCTTTGGAACTTGTATAATCCTTTGTGTGTGTTTATGCACAATAATCTCGAGCTTTCCTCATCTACTGGTATTTGTAGGTACGCTTCGCTCAAGTCTATTTTTGAGAAAAATTTTCCTCCGTTTAGTTTTGTGAAAACTTCTTCTGGACTGGGTAGAGGATAGTGGTAATGCTTAATCGCTGCGTTTAATCACGTTGAGAAATCAGCGCATACTCGTATCTCCTCCGATATCTTTTTTGACGTAAACCGTAGGTGCGGCCCATTGACTATATTCCACTTTTGTCAATATACCGATTTTTTGGCGGTCTACCCAACTCTTTTATTTATTTTTTCTATTCGAAGCAAAACGTACGTTCAAGATATTTTTTAGATTATAAAATTTTTAAAATAATGATTCAATGAGACATATCTTACTGATTAACCCATAGATGGGGGCAGAAGATACATATCGTTCCCAAGTATGTTTGCGCTCAAGTGAATACAACGAATCCAACTCGAATTGGAACTCTGCTCTTCAGTTAACAATTCTGAGTCATTATGCATTACACCACCCGCACATCCGAGCTTACAGCACCAGATATTGTCTGGTTGCCACCCGTCTAACTACCTAGCATGCTCGACTTGTTTTTATCTTCGGTGATCGTACCAAGGCCGGTGATTCAATACGTTCTGCGCATACGATGATTAGAGCGTCTAGTTCTCTGCCAAAATGATGTAGAGAACGAATAGTCTGGTAAATAGAAGGAAAGTTGGTTACTCTGACTAGAATAATGTCAGGAATTAACACTTTCAGGTCTATACATTCGAGCGCGACATTAACATTCACCTTTTATTTTGTTATTCTGACTTAAATGTGGTATTTGACTTACCTCCCTCTCCTGTGCCAATGTTCTGAATGCTCAGCATCTTCTTTGACATTGCTTGCGTTGGCAACACCTGCTTCCTCAAATATTTCCTTGCTTTTTACTATATATTTTTCTCTAATATCTTTCTGTGATATTCTTAAAGACATGTTTCTTCCCGTTATAGTGTCAATGTTTTCAATTTATTTGCTTTATTTTTCTTATATTTCCGTTCAACTCTTTGAAATTTCTCAATGTCTTACGATAACTTCCCTAAACTCTTTACAATATATTTTACAATTTTGAGTGTTTACTTTTTTTATTTCATACAATTGATGGTAATCTTTATAAATGTGAAATTAAATAGCATAAATATACAAAAAAAACAAAAAAAAAAAAAAAAAGAAAACATCGCTATTACCAGTCTGATTCAAAAGTTCTTTTTTCGGATTTTCACTCATAATATCTGGCAACTGACATCGGCATATCATATCATTAATTTGATACAAATTTGCTGAATTGTTAATTTGTTATTTTCATATACGTGTATAATATAAAAATTATTGTTTTTTTTTCTTTATTTAGCAGCTTTGATATTGAGTAATCCACAAATTGCAATTACAGACATTTTAAGCTACTTGTAAGAAGAAAAAAACGTTACAAGGGCAGTGGCAAAAGAAATTAATGACGTAGAAGGTTCAGGAAAGTGTTAACGAACGTGTGGCACAAAACTGATTCAGACGTCTCATGTAAGATAACACCAGCCTCGAAGATAAAGCAAGGTCGGAAGATGAGGTCTTGCTTGAAATGGTTGAAAATAAAAGAAAGATGCATAAACACTCTTAAATTATCCGCAGGATTTGGTCCTTCAGAAAGTACCATTAATCGACACTTTCATACGGTCAAACTTGTGACCAAAATTTGTGGGGAAGTTTCTCAAAGGTGTCTAATGTGCAGGCTCATTCACGATTGAAAATTTGCAAATAAATTCTATCACATCCTCATACATTTTGCGTCGGATTGTAACTTGGGATGAAAAGTGGATCTATTTTCGTAATCCTTATCAGAGAAATCAGTATTTTCGTTTGGGCCAGGATTCAGAAGCAGAAGATCATATTGTGTTTTCTAGTAGAATGTCGGTTTAAACAGGTCATATGGTGTATTCTGTTGGTATGTCCCTGGAGTGTTTCACTTTGGGATTTTCCCATATGATCAATCTATGAACGCTGAACATTATCCTCAATAACTTCAGTGAATATATGATGATTGGAAAGCTCCCTATTCGACATTGGCCAATCGAAGACGCACAATCCTAAAGCGTAGCAATACCTCAGCGCACAATTCCCTTGTAACCAATAGCAAATTTGTCTACAAAATTCCTACGGTCCAGATTGTATAAATTATCAGGTTACCGTGTTTTTCGTGCGATGATCCTTTTCTTGACGGAAGCTCAATAATAAATATGAGGATGACCGGATTTCTTTTGTCTCTAACTCAGTCAAATAATTCTGCGAACAAATGGAATCGCTCCAGAAAAAACAAAAAAATAGATTTAATCATCTGGAGTTTATCAGTTAATATATATTTTCCCAAATTTTGAAATAACCATTTTAATAAGGAAAAAAATATTGTTATTCATTTTCTGAAGCAATCCTTCAAATTTTTGTATCAAACAACACATATTGTGTAAAAATGCAAAGACTAGCGCGCGTCTCATATGACGCTGTTGATTGTTTAATATATATGTGTATAGAAATTCCAATCGGAGCCTATAAAATGCAAAGAAAATGAGTCAAGTATTCTGTGAGTCAGTGTTAGTACAGGGTCAATTTTTTAATGATATCACGAAAATACATTGCCTTTTTATACACTTCTTTAACGGGGTATCACACACACACAGACACATATATATATATATATATATATATATATATATATATATATATATATATATATATATATATATAAATTGAAACTACAGACAAAAGTTCATTTTCTCCATCAAAATATTCATTTGTGTAATTTATTGTTACTAACAAGCAGAATTTTTTTCCTCCTGATGATGTTTGCCGAAATTAGTCGGGGAATCTCACTGAAATAATAAAAACGAAAGAATATTTATTTTTTAGTATTTTTTATTGTTCAAAACACACACACACACACACACACACACACACATATATATATATATATATATATATATATATATATATATATATATATATATATATTTATAGTAAGGTAATGTAAGGGTTTGGTAATGCGTGTGGATAATTTCAAAGAGGAGAGAGAGCTCAATATAACACTAGAGCAATATTCAAAAATTAAGAAAGAGACAACCTTAAGTTACCACGACTACAATTTATTTCTCCAAACATATTTTCTGGTGAAATAAATTATGATCAGAGAACCTTAAGGTTGGGTCTTTCTCAATTATTTAATACATAATATATATATATATATATATATATATATATATATTGTTAAGTATTATTTTAATTCCTATACTCTCGCGGTGCGAAAAGGAACCCGGAGAATACAAGTTCTAAAATATATAATTATGTTTCTACAATTATTTGACAGGATTTTACACATACACGCACATCCGAACAAGTACACACACTCACACACGTATATATATATATATATATATATATATATATATATATATATATATATATATATATATATATATGTGTGTGTGTGTGTGTGTGTGTGTTGTGTGTGTGTGTGTGTGTGGGCCCGTGTGTGTGTGTGTATGTGTTTGGTTTTGGCTGTGAAACTTCGTTAATGAATTATAGAAAAATGCAAAGGATTTTAGTGATATAACTAAAAAAAAAACATTTTATACATACCTACACACACACACACACACACACACACACATATATATATATATATATATATATATATATATATATATATATATAACGATAAAGAATCTACGAGATGTCTAATAAAATCTAAGCCAATCTGTGATTCGTTTGTCTCTCTTGTCTTCAGTATTTCCTGTGAATACCAAGTCCTCCAAGACTTCTTTATTCATTATTTGCCAAATAAATTTCAACTGTTTATTTTTAGTTTTGGGTACAAGTACCCTTTTCTTACACATTCTTTTCCGTTTTTCCTAAGCTGTGCATTAATGGAATTCTCAGCATCCTTCGGTAGAACCTCATCTCTCTTGTCTCTTCTAATTTTCAAACGATATCCAGCATTAACTGCCGTATAAGAAAATTAATATAGCAGTTCAGCGCTCTTCCTTTCGTTTTTAACGAGAATTTTCTTCGTATTTTATCTTTTGGGAAGAATATTTTGCTACCCAAGTGCTTCTACAGATTCCGGTGTCATATTATATTATAACACTTTTCCTATATTATTAGTGTGTTCCGAAACATATTCAATTTTCTAATATGTTTTTGTGATAGTTGCACGAAAATATAATACTCATTCCTAATGATTAAAGTGTCATCTTTGTTAATTTTTTTATCAATCTCTTTCAGAATTCAACTTGAATCATTATATAAAGCTCATATCATAAAAAAATAATAATAGACGTTTTTACTTTTTTACCTGAGTTCAATTTTCTCAAACTGTTGTCAATATAAATATGATATGAAGTGAAGGATTAATTTTTGATCTGACTGTAAACCCCTGGTTTTTGAAGTTCCACAGTGGGGATAAGAATCTTGACGATCAAAGCACGATAAAAAATGTAGGAAACGCCCATATTTAAAATTCAAAATCTAAAAACACTTCTCGAAGAAAACCGACATCAGAGCGTCACAGAAACGACTCAGACAATGAGTGTCAGAAATTCAACAATATTCGTTCATCTCAATTGCCAATGCGAAAAAACAATGATATATCGACTTGAAATCTTCACTCTAGACAGATGTTCATCGAGTCTTCCATGAGGGAAACATTTCAACAAATTATTAAGTTTTGTATTAATTATAATAAGAAAAAAGAATGCATCACACTATTTTTTCAATTGTTTGAATAATTTCGTAGAATTTAAGGAAATCTAAGTCAAGTAAGAGACTCTAATGATATAGGTGGTGTCATGGTATCCCCACTTAAGTCTCTTTCTCCGCGAAACAAAATGGCTTCTATTTAATGTTTTCTACATATATTATCATGGCGGTTGGGCTAATAAGCTTTACTCCGTACCTCAACCACCCCAATTTAAGCGTTCTACTAGCTTGTCAACTCGGTCTCATCGTTTTAGATGAAACCGGATGTAATATTCCTTACTTCTTTTCTTGCACTTATCCCCTCTCCTGATTACCTGCTTCTCTGACATCTGTAATCATTAAAAATTTAAATGAACCGCTAATCGACATATTCAGTGTTCGTAAACTTTGTTGTCATATTTTATGCTCTCCTCATTAAAGTCCCCTTCACTCCCAGTTATCACTTGCCTCTTAGTGGCATTACCTACTTACTAATGGTGAACGGATTAAAAAAAACAAAACATTATTTTAAATTATATAAATAATTCCCTTTATTAATTTGGTTCCACTCGAATAATTTGCAACAATGTTAAATGTCAGACGTCAACGATAGTTTTTAAGAAAGCTGATGAAAATAAAATCGTATCTAAAATCAATTGGTCTAAAATTAATTAATTCTGTAAAAAATGTAATTATTAAAACAAGTATTATTTACTTTCTGTCTACTTATTAATGTTACATATAGAAGCTAAAATTATATTTATTGTAAATTTTTTCAAGGTAAAATATTGACTTTTTTCTATCTTACGAATGAAATTTTACAAGACACATATAAATAAATCCTATATAAAGAAAACGGACTGAGAAAAAACTTTATCGAAGAAAATTACTTATATATGGCAATTTTAAAAAGAAGCAACACTGAAGAAACATTTATTAAAATATCCTTTTTAAAAGTGATATACGAATTCAATGTTAGACGTTAAGTTGTAAACGCCATTTTACTAATACATATCTATCAATCTATCTATCTATATATATATATATATATATATATATATATATATATATATATGCAGTGTAACCCGGATATAAGAGAGTTGTCGGGACCGGAGAAGAAGTATCTTATATCCGGGTTTCTCTTATATCCGGGTTTTGTCTATTTTGTTTACATTAACACAGGCTCTAATTTGGGACCAGATAAAATTTCTCTTATAGCCGGGTTTCTCTTATATCAGGGTCTCTTATATCCGGGTTACAAAGTATATATTAGGTTGGTGCAAAAATAATGACATAATATTGTCGTTTTTTACGTTAAAAATACGTCAAAAACGACATTATTACGTCATTATTTTTACACCAACCTAATATATATATATATATATATATATATATATATATATATATATATATATATATATATATATATATATATATACATACATACATACATGCATACATACATATATATATATATATATATATATATATATATATATATATATATATATATTAAAAAGAAGAGAAGGGAGGTGCCGTAAACGTTTTTGGTTGTAATGTGAATTTATATAGAAAAAAATATTATGCTTTGTTTTACAATGTAAAACAAAGCATAATATTTTTTTCTAATATTTTTTTCTAAATAAATCCACATTACAACCAAAAACGTTTACGGCACCTCTCTTCTCTTCTTTTTAATATACATACTTTTCTCTCGTTGGAACCACTACAAACTCATTCTTATATATACTTATATACTTATATATATATATATATATATATATATATATATATATATATATATATATATATATATATATATATATATATGCAAGAGTGATAATTTTAGTAGGTGATAAATTTCTGGGGCGTTATTTTTTCTACTGTTGAAAGGCGTGGATATACTGAATTACTTTAACCTTAAGCGAATTTATTAAATATATTTGTAGGAAAATCGATTTTTTAATTACAGTAAATTTCAGACAAGTCAGATTTTATGAAAAGCGTTCTGCCACCTCAGCACTTGAACACTGAGCATTTTTCCCGCTCAAATTAAACTTGGCTTTATGAATTTGGGTGTCTACTGTAGCTAAAATATTTGTCATCATCACCAACCATATCCAAAAGATTTTCACCGATTACGATGAACGGGTGTTCCCTCAGGGAGTGACAGTGCTTTTAGCGCCCTGTGGTGATTGAAATTAGTCCTTAACTGGAACTAGTACGTACGATCCGCCGCAGAAGATTACGGAAAAATGGTCGGTTCCCTCTAGCCCTCCAGTAAATATCTTGCACCTCTCTCCATCCTCTACTTTTCTCAGATCTATACAAAGGCGTAAAATGTAGCACTGCTGCCATACATTGGTAGGAACTGCCTAGCTTTCGAGCATCGATAGTATCCAAATGCGTTTCTGCATCCTTGTGGTGAACGAATTATTTTTTCCTCCAAGCCTTTCTCTTAGACAAATCGTCGCAAATCTCTCTCTGCTTTAGAAAGTGCTCAGATGAACTTCACTCTTTAGTTCCACAAGTCCTTATCTTCATGCCTAAGACTCTCCATGCAAGGCACACTGTAGCGAATCACCGACATACCCTTCGTATTCCATGTAATTTCGACTCGAGCAGCTTCTACACACGGAGCTCTATGGGACCGACTCCAATGATGAAGCGTCCCCGATAAGTACAATCTTAAACTGTTCAAGTCCAGGGTCAACCTTTATGTTCCGAACATATACCTCCGAGTTTTGTCTCTTACGCTGTAACACTCGCCCTTGAGTGGCTGTTGGCCCTTGTACAAGGTGATCATCATTGTAAAAAAATGTACACTCATATATATAACCCATAGATAAAGATTCTGGGAAAATTGCTAACTATTTCTACCGCATCCAAAAAGTACCTCGCCACTTAATTTATTGTTGGAAGCGTAAGGTTATACCAAAAATGAGGTATCGCTGTCATTTGTGGACAGTATTGATGCTATGTGTAGAAAATAGCTGTCCAAATTTCTCTTTCCCGCCTTGAACAAGTTTAAAAACTCTTACGCGCTTTTCTCAGTGGTGAGTTTATTTCCTATTTACAGTCTCTTTCCCACAAACTCAATATTAGAAGCCTATCTCTCCCATGTCAGTATTTCCATCGCATATATTCAGATGAGCTCCATTCTTTAGTTGCAACAGTCAAGAACTTTACAGCTAGAACATACCAAGCCATTTACAGATAGTTGAATCACCCTCATTTGCCCCGTATTTTATTTCTACGGCAGAAGTACCACTAAGTTTTTACTCCGAGAACTGCTAATTTGTTCAACAAACTCAGACCAGGAATCTTTCTTGTAGAATACAAACTTAACCTCTTCAGTTGTAGACTACAATCTTAACCTCTTCAATTCAAGAGTCAGTCGCTGTTCTCCTTATCCACATAATATTCACTTGATTGTACCTCCGTTCGCATTCATATCCAGCACCTCAATCTGACATGAGTTGGATGAACATGTGTTGGGTGATGGTTATTTTAAGATAGATAATATGAAATCCGTAAAAATATCTGCATCAAAAAATTTGCGCATTCCTAACCTTGGATATATCTCTTCTCCCACAGGGCTTACAACTATCCCAATAAACTTTTGCTAACTCTGGTATTATTATCAAGTACTTTGTTATTGGCTTCTTAGCGTTAGCATAAATAAACGGTATAACTATCAAAGTTCAGAGCTAAAAACAAGAGAAAGAAGTGGAGCGTCATGATCGCCCAGGTTCACTAGGGAAATGTCCCGTAGAAGAAGAATATTCATCACTATGCAAAGATATAATCTATGCATCCCGAAGGAATATATATATATATATATATATATATATATATATATATATATATATATATATATATATATTGGAAGCGATCGCTTAATCCATTTCATTTAGATCGCAATATATATTTTTGTTGAAAACTGACAATAAGAATGATCCCGAAGGTAATATTTAGTTTGGTAAAAATATTTAGTCTTATTAATCTACAGGCCATCGCGTTTATTGTTTAATTGTATTCATACCTGGGGAAATATTTACTTTTGGTGAAAATTGTTAATTCAGTTTATGTAGTAAGGTTGGCTGCTGAAATGGTAAGGCAGACTGCGAATTTAAAAGGGTGGGCATTTAGCATAAAGGTGAGGCATTTTAGGTATCTGTGGCATATAATGAAGAAGGAGCCCCTGGAAAAGCTGATACACACGGCGCAAGTTGGACAAAGGAAAACAACGCATGACATACTTAATCAACTTGAGTAAATTAATGGTGGTACAGGCCTTAGGAGAAATATTATATTGGTTTGGTTTGGTTTGGTTTATGGCATATCAACCTCAATGAGCTAATTTAATGCCGACATGATTTTTACTGCTGGCAATTTTTTTTTTTTTTTTAAATTCTTTCTGGAATTACTTTTCTAAAAAAAAGTATTACTGGTAATAATCTATTGTTGGTAATAATTTTTTTCTTCAATTTTTACATGTTTTGACCGCAGAAATAATAGAAAGACAAATTTTATTAAGAGCTACAAGAGTCGGAATGTTGTGGAAAGTCATGATCCCCTACGACCTGAGGGTAAAACTGTACGTAAGGAAGAAAGGAGATGGCATTATTAAGTACCTGCAGAAAAAAAAAACCTTTAGCTTTCAAGAGCATCTATACTGACATTGTTGCTTTATTAGGAAATGAAGCTTCTGTTTTAATAACAGTGCAAAAGTGGGAGACTGAATATAAGACGAGAAGGGAGAATTTTCAAGATAACCTAAGGTTTGTAAATCCGGCAAATGCCACCACTAAGTAATAAAATTTATCGTTTCCAACACATGATGATAGATGACAGGCGATTGATTATAAAGGATATAACCAATGCTATTTGCATATTTCCTGAGAGAGTTGAGAATATTCTGCACAGTGATCTTGCCATAACGAAGTTTTCTGTTCGGTGGACAGTATAGCTGATCAAAAGCTCAACAGTTTAATTTGATCACAGGAACATCCGACATTGTTTTAGGCATATAGAGCTCTTTTCTTTGAACGTTACCTAACACAGGATGTTTTTGGTTCATCATTTTGAGCCAAACACAAAGAGACATTACATGCAATGGAAACACTCCTCTTCACCTGTTTCAAAGCAGGTCAAGCTCGTATTATCAACAGTGCAGCTCATGTTCTCAGTTTTGTGGGATAATAAAAAAACAGTGTTTATATTGATTATCATCAAAAGGTACACACCATGAATGACTTGTACTATGCCAAGTTGCTGAGGCAGTTACGAAAGTCTATCCAGAGTAAACACCCAGGAAAACTGATGAAAACGGTCTTGTTTCTTCAGGACAATACTCCAGCATATATTAGTTTCAATAATTGTTGTGCTCGATTGGTTTGGAACTGGTTGATTACACTCCCTATTCTTCTGATTAAGTATTACCTATTCCCACAATTAACAAATCAATATCGCAATAATGCTGATATCATATCTGCTATTGATGCGGTTTTTGACCAACAGGATCAACAGTCTACTTAGAAAAGTCAATCGATGTTTATCTGGAAAAAATCAAGGTAGACTGTTATATGTTTGTCTCTTAATGTGGTAAAGTCGACATTTAAATTAGTAAGACTGACTTTTAAGACAAGACAAACCGTGAAGGCAGTAATTTTGGTCGCTAAGTGAGTAAGATTGGCTGTTAAGATTGGAGGTTTGGCTTTTAAGTTAAGAAGAATGCTGTTATGGTTTTATGGTTGTCTGCTACGGTTGTAGATGTTGCTATTTAATGAGGTTGTTAAGGTAGTAAGAGAGGGTGTTACCGTTGTGTGGTCGCCATTTAAGGCAGTAATTTAAGCTGTTCATTTAGTAAAGTAAGTTATTATGTTTGTATGTCAGTAAAGGAGGCTGTTAATATGGTACGTTGTCAGTTAACGTAGTAAGGTGGTAGGTTTGATTGTTAATGTTGTTAGGTCAGCTGTTAACGTAGTAAGGTAGGTAGATAATTGTAATAAGTTTGGCTGATAAGACATGATCTTAAGGTAAAAACAATGAACAATTTAGTAAAGGTACATAGTTAAAAAAAACAAACCTTGTGGACTCCGTAAGTGTGTAATGAGAAGCTGAAGATGTGGCTGCTACATGGTTTATAAGAAGAAATTTTTAAAAGATTATAACAAATAAATATACTGATTATTGTTTTTAATATATAAGGGATTTCTTTAAGGTTATTTTACGGTTTTTGAAGGGTAAATTATGAAATAGAATTATTTCTTTTTAAGTGGTTTTGTATAAATAATTTTTGAAGATTTTTGTGAATTAGATGTTTCTATCCAAAACGGTCTGTGTATTTGAAATTGTTTTAAATCGACGGTTAGTGTTTAAATAAGTTTATATTTTTTAAGTGTTTTTTCTGCAACTGATTTGATGAAGAAATTTAAATCTATATTAATTGATTTAAGGATCCAATGGCGTTCTGTTGAGACGCCGATGTAGACATAAATAAACTAATTAAAATAAAATAAAACTAAATGGTTCAAATTATCTATAATCAATAGTATTTTTCGGTGTGAAAACTTTTAATTCTATTCGTACGGACTCAGTATTAATTCCCGGTGAATACATTTTATTATTTTTACACGCAAGCAATGTCTTTGAAGATGTTTAATTTTGTTCATATATTTAACTGTATTTATATTTTTGCGAATAAATCATGTTCCTTTTAACTCGAGGGATCTTTTTACGGTGAAAATGTTTAACTCTATTCATTCCTATATAATTATTTCATGAAAAAATACTTAGCAATTTACAAGTGTAAGGAAGGAAATATTTTGTGGGAAATTCTTTAATTCTTTGTTGTTTTTTGTAAATATATATATATATATATATATATATATATATATATATATATATTAAGTCTTCTTTCAATTTCTTTTTGAACCATTCTTATTGCGCTCCTTCCTTCACATCATCCTGTCTCCTTTTATTTGATTTCTCGTCCTTGTTCATCGATTTTATTTAATTCAATCTGTCTTCTTTCATTTAATTTTGATCTATTCTCTGCGACATTCCTTCACATCATTCTGTCTTCTTCCAGTTGATATTTGGTGATTTCTCATTGCATTTCTTTTCTTCATATTTTCTTCTTTCCATTGATTTTTGATCCATTCATATGGCTTTATTTAAATTCATTCTGTCTCCTTTAAAAAAAATAGTTGATCCTTTCTTATCGCTGTCCTTTATTTCATTCTTTCTTAATTTTTTTTTCTTTCTCTTTTTTCTCGCTTTCATATACAACTTTTTTGTATAGCTTCCTCCTGTTTCACTTCTGTGCCTGCTATCAACAGGGTTACCTTGTTCTTTTTCCGTGAAAATTCTTTATATTCCTCATTATATACATTTCTTTTAAAATTATTTTCTTAATATATAACACTTGTTAATTGTAATTGAACATGTCCTTCTGAACAGTTCAACTTGTTGGTCATGTCTCCAGTCTTGATTTAATTATAAATGCTTGCGTGCTATTACTTTGATGAGATCAAGGTAATTAGATGTCTGACACTACAGTCACTTAACAATCTTATCTAGTCCCATGGAACTGATGGCGTGTTTCGCCATGGATAGATGAGCCTTTCAAAATGTGGCCCGCTCAAACAGTTTTGGAGATGAGTAAAGAAAGCTATCGACATATTAGTGTCTGATATTATTAATTACGTGTGCATGTGTAAAGGAATTAAATATACATTCAAACTGGGTACAGGCCTTGCATTATGTACATAATTCGGACCGTTATCCTCATCTTCCTTCCCATATTCACAACGTTTCGTCCGTTGTACGCTCCAGCCTTCTTCAGGTAATTAGAGAGTTGAGTTAAATTTTAACTGAGACATCCGGAAGAGGCATGGAACGTGGAACTACAACAATCTACCGCGGTGGACCAAACAAAGGGTTCGGTTGGAAATTCCTATCACCTGAAGAAGTCCGGAGTGTACAACGGCCGACCCGTTTTGAATATGGCAATGTAGATGAAGATAACAGCACGAATAATGTAAATAATGCAAGTAATCATAATATCTCATCACAGAGATATAGACTGATATTGCGAACAGTCTATACACAAAAAAGACAATACCAATAATGATAGTGAAATTCAATTAAAATTAAGTTAAAATTACTTTTTCTAAATCCTTCCACATGCGGTTTAATTATTCCCTAATTATAGTAAAGTTTAATTTTTTCTTATTCATATAAGGAAATTTTTATATAATCCGCCAATGACCCAGCAACAGAGTCGTTGCACTTGGCCTTGTGATAGCACGCATGCGTGAAACTGACGCCCTATGAAGTGTTAATTCATCTCCACACTGTCGATAGTTATAAAAGGCTATATCTATGTTATTGACCATTCACTTCCTGTAAAATATAATAAATTTTATCAACGGGTTGTCCGGCATGCTTGGAACTTACGCCTTCGTTTGGCAGGATAAGTGCCTCTAATTCCGATATACTTTAGAGAGTCTCGGTGACGAACTGAGCTAATAATCTCCTCAACCATGGGAATACCCGATAAATAATGCTCTACTCAAATACAGGAATCCACCAACGTTTAATATATATATATATATATATATATATATATATATATATATATATATATATATATATATATATATATATAAATTTTTAAAAGAAAAAGCCAAATCTTAGCATAATTAATTACGAACTAGGCTACAATCGGCTAACCGTTTTCGGAAAATAAAACACCTCTATAACACACTAAAAGCATACACATAACCCACATACTTGATTAAAGAGAAAAAAAATAACAGCATCAATGATAATGGCTACAATTATAGCCGAAAGCGCTCGGAACTATACAATATTTGGACAGTTTTTATACACTGTGTGTCCAAAAAAAGGAAGCTCTTTTGCGAACACAAGAAAAATTAAATAAAAAGCTTAACCAAATCGTCTGTCGTTTTTAATGAAGCGTGCATAAATAAAGGATTGCTGCCCAAATACACACACTATATATATATATATATATATATATATATATATATATATATATATGTGTGTGTGTGTGTGTGTGTGTGTGTGTGTGCCTGATTGTGGGTGAGTATATATATATATATATATATATATATATATATATATATATATATATATATATATATATATATATATATGTGTGTGTGTGTGTGTGTGTGTGTGTGTCTAGAGAGAAAGAGAGAGATAGAGAGAAAGAAGATAGAATATGTGAAAATATGTTGATTTTTTTAAATTTAATTTTTGCGGACCTTGGCCAACGTTACTAATCAGAAACGCTGAGGTTATTTTGAATTTATTTTTTTTAATTAAACAATATAATTCAAAATTAATATCTGTGAACAAATCATAAGAAACCTTTTCACATATTCCATCTCACATAGATTTCCTTTTTATTTCATATGTCATATCATGTTTTATTATTTATTTTTATGTTGTACTTCTGTCAGTTTCTTAATAAAATTTACAAGTCTACTGCTGAGTTGAAACGATACATGAGGTGCCCGAGGAACAAGTCATTTTCACGACTTAGCAAAATCTATTCCCTGTGTAAAATGTCAGGCAGGAGCGAGACAACTTTCAAATCATCCAAAGCCCCATGACCGAACAGCTCAACGTTGAAGAGATAGCCATCTTCCGTAAAGAAGTGACTGCTATTATATATCGGGTGTAACAGTACTAAACTTTATTTTTTCCAGGTTTTCCGATAAAAAGTTTCGTTATCATGACACCATTTGTAATAAGAATCAGTGAAAAAGCCAAGTTAAAAGCGCTTTATGTCAGCCGCGCTATTTCTTCCCAAATGAACTATGCTTATAGGAAAAAGATCACTCAGGCCTACAGAAATGGTACCAATATTTATACTCTGTCTTCCATCTTCAAAGATCATTCGAGATCCGTCAAGAGGATGTTGAATAAATTAAAAAAAAGATAACAGTAATGAAAAAACCAGTTCAGGAGGTCACAACATGAAGATTTATCATCATGACCAAAGCAGTGTCCAATAGTGTTAAAAAAAAGCTTGAAAAATTCCGGTAAGGTGACTTTAATCATTTCTCGGCTCTCCTATTTAAGTTAATTAGTGTTTGCCAAAGTGTCTGAGTACAGCCATTACTACATATCTTTTTGGAGGATATCTACTGATGTGCCGAATGAATATTCTCTTTAGTCCACCAAGGTACCTACATATTCTGGCACAAACAGGGCACTGTAGAAGGCCAACAGCGTGTGTCTACATTATCATGCAATTTAAAATAACGCAAGAAACTGCTTCTGGACCCGCATATCTTACCCCAAATGACCACTTAGATCAGTCATCGATAAATAGTGTCTACCGCAGTCCTTAAAGCGCATCTTAGGTTTGACAGCATTGCATTTTTCGGTTGGCAGCTCATCATATAACATTTTTTTTAATGCGGCTGTCATCGACTGTGACGAGGTGACATGATCACCGATGTTTAAGTTTTAGTATCAAGGCCTCGAGACTATCACAGCCGTTTCTCTCTAGCACATCTACTTCACTTACAAGCATTTTCCAGGTAATGTCAAGGATACGACGTAAGCAGTACTGGTAGAATTTCTCAATCATTTTCATTTGTCTGCGGTAGTCTACCCACGTCTAGTATGCCTAAAGGAGTGCTGCAAGCATTCATGGATAATAGACTTTTAGTTTTGTACACACTGAAATTCCGTGCTGAGACTAAATGGCTTTTATTCATTATTTTCCCCCTATTTTTGCATTTGTTTTGAAATTTCCACATCAAGATCACAGAACATGATCAACGTGCTCCCAAGATACACAAATGCGCAAACAGTCTTCAAATTTTTACGATAGACAAAGATGCTTGGTTCATGATATTGCATACTTGGAGCCTGTTATTAGGTTGGTGCAAAAATAATGACGTTTTTGACGTTAAAAATTACGTCAAAAACCGACATTATTTTGGCACCAACGTAATAGTACTGTCTTTTTAAAACAAACAGTCAATGCAAACGCAGTGCATGCATTATAAAAAGCATCCAATATATATATATATATATATATATATATATATAATGTCATCCACAGACAGACTGTTTCGCTGTATCACAGCTCATCAGTGCGGCTAGACATCTATATATATATATATATATATATATATATATATATATATATATATATATATATATATATATATATATATATATATGATATTAAAATTTACTAAACTTTAAATAACACCTCGTTTGTAGATGTTGTATCCTGGATTTCGAAGGTTCTTTGAGACAATCATTCTTCAAGGGGTTCTTCATTTAAATGTCTATATTTCCAGTTTTTTCAAGCCAACGTTAATCTTCAAAAATTTAAATGCAATATCAAGCACTATCTCGTGTTCTCCTTATTACGATTTTTCTTCTCTTATAATAATATTTTTTTTGTCTCTAAATCTTCCACACCCAGTAAACCCGCGTTCTGGATAAAACGATAACCTAGATCCGCGTCCTGGATAAGACGATAAACTTGTGGAACTCCCTTCCGGCTCTCTACTTTCCAACCAACTTTAATCCTCAAAAATTTAAATGCAATATCAGTCATTATCTCCTGTTCTCTTGATTACTATTTTTGTTATCTTTCATTATTGTAGTTTTTGTTTCTAATTCTTCCACATCACTTTTGCCTAATTGCCTTTGCTGTCTTGATTGGGGTAAATCGATTAATATATATATATATATATATATATATATATATATATATATATATATATATATATATATATATATGTGTGTGTGTGTGTGTGTGTGTGTATGTGTGTGTGTGTGTGTGTGTGCGCACGCGCGTGTGTTTGTATACATATATATACATATGTGTGTGTGTGTGTATGTTAAAAATCGCTACACGACTACAGTCATGTTTCAACA
>OZ010588.1:99023511-99026011 GCA_963932145.1 Acanthosepion lycidas
GTAGCTTCAGTCAGTGAAGCGCCTTATGTGATAGACGATTGGAAGATCAAGTTTATTTTGATTGATGACTAAGCAGAAGATTTTCCCGAAGGTTATTTTTTTTTCTGCGATAGACAGGTTTCCTACCAAGGCTGTAGAAACCAGTTTGCCCTGGTAATAAAACTAAGCTTGCTGGAGAATATATGAGTTCATACCATTCATAAGGATATTTACGCATTATGTACTGTTTATGTTCAGTAGTTAACTGAGCAGTAAACTGAAGAAACAAATTTGACAATCATCTCTATATTCCGTGAATAACATGCGGGAAATAAATTTGGATATATTTTCTAATTTATTTATCCATTTCTTTTATTTATTTTCTTCTTGAAGAAAGAGAAAATAATCGCGTTCAAAATTTATAATATCGTCCGTTTGGATCTTTCCTATTTAATTTTAATTTATAAGATCGCTGGTCCAGATTAAAGGCCATCCAACAGATAAGACGTTACACAAGGATTTATAATCAAATTCAAAGTGATCGATCAAATACGTTATAAGATCAACCTTCAAAAGCTGGACGACACTTCGCAGATATCTCTCCCGAGTAAGACCTCCCCCATACAGCCGCGGAAAGAAATATAATGGGGATGCAGGCCGCCTTGAACACCAGAAAGCTGTAACACGAGTGAAAGTGGGAAAATCAGGCGAAGAAAAAAGGGAGATCACCGCCCTCTGTGAGTGAGATCAGATTGAGATCACAAACAAAGAACACCATTGGAAAATTCGTAAACTAAATGAATCAGCACTTATGCTAGGCCACAAAAGTCTCCTGAGCCGACCAAGCATAGAGATGAATACAATATGGGAACCAGTAATAAGGAGTGCCAGAGATAAACAATAATAAGAACAAAAATTGCAATATCAGCTCTGGTAAAAACAGGTTGTGAATAACAGCAAACATTTCAATATGAGCACTGGTAAAAATGGTTGCTGAGGACATTAGGTTTATAGTACCCAGAAAATCACACACGAGGATACATGGCACAGAGGATAAAGGGCTTGGATAAATCCAGTGACAGGACCCAAAGAGTGTGAGTTCAACACCCGGTTAAGGCAGTGGAGAACTTGGAGAGGGGAATTAACAGGAGATAACAGATAACTGACATCCATTAAACTTGGCATGTTGAACTGGAACAGTCTACCTCAATCAGCGAAATAAAGGGTTAAGTTCGACAGTCCAACCACCTGAAGAAGGCCGGAGTGTACAATGTCCGAAACCTTGTAATAAATATGACGACAAAGAGGAGGAAATTAGTCCGAATAGTTTAAATAGTATACATAATACCTCATTTCAGAAATATAGATGGATACATTTCGAATATTTCTCCCAATATTTGTAACAGTGTATATATATATATATATATATATATATAGTTTTAAGGTGTGCTACATTTATGAGACAAAGTGCTCAGTATCAGAGACAGAGCGTATGTAAATATAAATATAAAAGTGAACATTGAAGTCAACAAACAGAGGTCACAGACCGTTTCATACTAGACGCAACCTTCAGGCCAGACGATTGCGTCTAGCATGAAACAGACTGTCGGTTCTGAGTGTTGACTCATATGTTCACTTTATATATATATATATATATATATATATATATATATATATATATATATATATATATATATAATAGAAATTAAGGAAGTTTTGAGATAATTATAATTAAGTAATTCATCCAGTCTAGAAGAAACCTCAACAGAATGCAGAAAGCACTGGACGGCCGTTTCGTATTATGTTTGCGACTCATCAGCAGTCCACATCCACTACCGAGACTTGAAACCCGGACAGTTACGATATGAGGCAAACTTCATACCAAATGTACAGACTGGCCGCGGTGACGAAGAGGTAACGAATTAGACTCGATATTGCGCCGCTCGTTCATATATTCTGTGGTGGAACTCATCTAAGTTTCCCTTATCATAGGACTGTTCCCCCGAGAGCCACGTCTACTATCACCAGTCTGCTCCATACAGAGGATTAAAAGCCGGTTCAAGCAAGGATATACAAATGATAGAAATTAAGTTGGATTTGAGATAATTATAAGTAAGTAATTCATCGAGTTTATGATGGTTAGTACCTATATAGATGACCGCTTGGTAGTATCAATTGCTGCAAACATGCATGCGCGAATTGTGTGGTTCGGAATTGAAAATAGGATAGCCGAGTTCCAAGTCCGGCTGGGTTCATTTTATTTACTTACATACAAATAAACTCTGGAACGAACGAATCAGCCTCTTCCCCTGCAGCTCCGAGTTAATTATTAGGCCGGTGCAAAAATAATGACGTAATAATGTCGTTTTTTGACGTTAAAAATACGTCAAAAACGACATTATTACGTCATTATTTTTGCACCAACCTAATAGTAAGATTTGTATCAGTAAATTTATATTACCCCCCTACCAAATTCTTACAATCTAAAAATATGTTCAAGCTTCAATTGCTAAGCCGTAGA
>OZ010588.1:99031011-99078511 GCA_963932145.1 Acanthosepion lycidas
TTTAAATTGGTTTGGTTTATTTTGTTTTACGGCATATCAACCTCGATGGGATATTTAATGCCGACAATATTTTTAGGATAGATTCGTATGAATAGAATATGTATTCTTTGGTTTAGTTTGGTTTGGTTTATTTTTGTTTAAGGCATATCAACCTCAATGGGTTATTTAATGCCGACAACATTTTTAGGATAGATTCGTATGAATAGAATATGTATTCTTTGGTTTAGTTTGGTTTGGTTTATTTTTGTTTACGGCATATCAACCTCAATGGGTTATTTAATGCCGGCAACATTTTAGCATAGATTCGTATGAAGAGAGTATGTATTCTTTGGTTTAGATTAGTTTAGTTGATTTTTTTACGGCATATCAACCTAAATGAGTTATTTAATGCCGACAGCACTTTTAGGATAGATTCGTACGAATAGAGTGTGTATTCTTTGGTTTAGATTGGATTAGTCTATTTTGTTTTACAGCATATCAACCTAAATGGGTTATTTAATGCCAACAACATTTTTAGGATAGATTCGTCGGGATAGAGTATGTATTCTTTGGTTTAGATTGGTTTAGTTTATTTTGTTTTACGGCATATCAACATAATGGATTAGTTAATGCCGACAACATTTTTAGGATAGATGCGTACGACTAGAATATATATTCTTTGGTTTAGATTTGTTTGGTTTATTTTGTTTTACAGCATATAAACCACAATGGATTATTTAATGCCGAAAAAATCTTTTATTGCTGGTAATATTTTCTTTTGTCAAAAATCTGTTTTTTCGTAATATTTTTTCTTCAAAATTGTATTGCTGGTAATAATTATTTCAAAAAGTATTGCTGGTAATAGTTAACTATTTTCCCATAGCTGGGACCGTAACAGGTGCTACCACTGCGGGTCAGAGTGGACCTGGGAACACCAGCAGTTGAGAGCTGGTTCCGTGCTCCTCAAAACCTCATAATCAGAGGCCTTGCTACTGGATGTATTTTATCGTCTTACCCAGAATACGGATGTAGTTTAATGTCTTACCCGGGACGCGGATGTAGTTTAATGTCTTACCGTGGACGCGGATGTAGTTTAAAGTCTTACTCAGGACGGTTTCATCCGTGGGAAAGCATTTGTAGGGTGTAAAATAATTCATCACCCACATTTGGGGCATTTTTGGATTCAAGACTTAAAGTGAAAACTGGACAGCTTCTTCTCATATATGTCAGCAGTACTCCATTTACGACGGCATATCCTTTTTGTAAAGGTTGTGGATAATCAGATATTTCGTGTAGTGATACATGGAACCGATCATTTTTCCAGCATCTTTTGTGATTGATCGCATGATCGAATTCCACTTTAATTCTGGGTTACGTACAAATGCCAATAATCACTCAGGGCATATATCCTCAATGAGTGAATACCCGTTTATTTCGTTCGGTTAAAATTCAGAGTCCTTTCTCTGATGTTGGAACGTCACTGATCCTGCAGAAAGCTTGAAATGGAGCAAAGGAAAACGTCGATCGTAATTTTTCCAAGTGCAATCCCCATCCCACACACCAATCTCCAGCAATCAAAAACATTTTAAAGAGCTACCGTTTGTTATTCTCACAAAGATATAAGTATGCTTCTCGTTAAAAAAAATGTTCAAATTGTAAAAGCAAGAAAATAAGTTTGATACAAATATTTTTTTTTTCAAATAAATCTGTGGAGAGCCATGATTTCTAACGCTCTGAAGAGTTATTTGAAAACAAAGTTAATAATCATAATCATCATAATCATCATCATTTCTATGATCGGGTATGGTCGTAAGATGGCTTGGTCCCAGAACATCGGTCAAGTCCCCTCTATATGTTTAGGTTTAAAGACGAATATACATTAACTTAGTGTAGGGGGCACTGGGGTGTAATGGATATCAGTTCGGACTGAGGAATCGGAGAGCTCAGTTCGAATTCCAGTCGAATATATTACATTCATTTACGTGCTAATACACTTGGGAATGGTATGAATCCTCTTCTTTTCTTGCACAGCTATGGGTATATAGCAGGACATACCGGGTTCTATAGCCTTCTACCGCAGAAAGAAATGACAAAATGTTGGAGAATATTTGCCTCGTCAGTCATGCATCGAATGATCGCCAAAGCATGCCATATAACTGACTGACAGCGTAGCATTTCTCAATTACACCTCGTGAAGCACATCCTTCTCCGTCGCAAACCACAGATTTCCGCCATTTGGAAATTCCAGTTAGCTCACAAAACCAACATCCAATACTCGAAAGCTTTTTAAAGAAACACTTTTATCGACGTATACGTAAGTTGATGAGCATGTAACAGTCTCGAAAGTTCTCCCTCTATTTCGTGCTGTGTCATCTCCGCATTGACTGGATGCATAACATGGAGGTAAGTCGATTTTTTTCAGACAATTTTTACCCAATACACAACCCAATAATCTTTTTACCGTAGTTTTTATCCAATACATGACCCAAGAATCTTTCCACCAAATTTTTCACCTAAGGCCCAAGAAACTTTTCACACAATGTTTCACATAATAAAAGACCCAGGAATCTTTTCACAGAATTTTTCACCCAATAGAAGACCCAAGAACCTTTTTATCCCCTTTTCACCCAATACAAGACCCAAGAATTGTTTCAGAGAACGTTTCAACCGATAAAATATCCAAGATTCTTTTCACACATTTTTCATCCAACAATCTTTTCGCCCAATTTGTCACTCAATACAAGACTCAAGAATCACTGAAGTTAAAGATTTATTGATTGAGGTTGATATGAACATTTTGAAATGTGTCAAGCCTGGAAAGTGAAGATCAGGTCGCTCAGGTTTAAATGTGACAGCAATACTTCATGTTTTTTTCTCTGATCTGACTCTTGTAAAGATATAGTATGGAAGAATCTGTCAAGTATTTTATGGACCGCTATCAGTATACCGAGATTTTTTGCAATATATTGCAGTTTCTTAGAGTTTAGGAGTTACAGCGAATGTTTTAAGTGAACTTAAGCCCCAATCGATATTATATCAAAGGATTCACTTTAGAGTACAACTGTTGATCATGACTGGAAAAAAAACTGAGTTGGCTCTATGATGATGAACTTTCCTACCTTGATTTCGGAAACATTAAATATTATAAACCAGTTATCCCTGTGCGATATAGACCACTGGATAGACGAGCTACTAGGCTCTGGTCATCAAAATTTGTGGCGGTGGAAGCATTAATCTCATAGGCTTCATATAACTGGCCATTAACGATAAATTTTCGTTTAAGTAGCTGCTAGAAAGAACTTGTTAACGTAGAACATGATCGAAGTGATAATCTACTGAATATCCCAAAGGCTGATGGTGAGGTAACAAAAAGAAGTCTTAATGAGAACGACTGTTGTATATTGTAGATGGCTACAAATAGGGCAACGGAAACTTACATATAAAAATATATAAATAGCTTTATAGCTGGAGTTGTGGCAATTGGGTGGAGTGAGTAAAAATCAAAGGAATTGACGGTATTTTTTTTTTCAAAAATGTATAACAGGTATTAATTTTTTGAAAAAAATGTGTCTCTGGTAATATGCATAACTGGTAATTTCAAAAATGTATTGCTGGTAATATTTATTTTGAAAAATGTATCGCTGGTAATATTTTTTACAAACTATTTCTGGTATTAAACCCTATTTTTACACTTTCATAGTCTTTTGACACCAGTTTTGGGGTTAACTGTTTGCCATAGCTGGGGCGCTAACAAGTGTCACCACCCCGGATCAGCGTGAACCTGGGAACACCAGCAATTTATCGTCTTACCCGGGATGCGAATGTTTATCGACTTATCCAAAATGCTGGTTTACTGGATGTGGAAAAATTAGAAACAAAAATATTAATAATATAAGAGAACAAAAATATTAATCAGGAGAACAGATGATAGTTGTTGACACTGCATTTAAATTTTTAAAGATTAAAGTTGGCTAGAATGTATAGAGTCGGAAGTAAGTACTACAAGTGAGAAGTGCTAGAAAAAATCTTAAATGGAAATTGATGAGACGTTTTCGCCAATCCAGCTGTACATATATATATATATATATATATATATATATATATATATATATATATTGAACAATAAAAAATATTAAAAAACTAAAATCTTCCGACACACTGGGTTGTAGATTAGTACTCTTTCGTTTTTATTATTATTATTTCATTTAGATTCCTCGACTAGTTTCGGCCAAAATGCCCATCATCAGGAGAAGAAATATTTCTGCTTGCTGGTAGCAGTAAACTACAGAAATGAATGTCTTGCTGGAGAAAATGAACTTTTGTCTGTAGTTTTAATTTGTTTTTTTTATTATTTTTTTATCTTTTTAACATGAATCTTTTATTAGGTTGGTGCAAAAATAATTACGTAATAATATCGTTTTTTGACGTATTTTTAACGTCAAAAAACGACATTACTACGTCATTATTTTTGCACCAACCTGATAACATTCCTTGTGTTGGTTAAACAGTCTCTTTTAAGTTGTAATTTGAGATAAGAGCTGGATGGATCTATGCTTCTCTGAATTCCACTGGTCAGTTTGACAGTTTTATTGGTTCCTGGAGAGGGGATGTTAAGTGTGTGTATGTGTGTGTTTTATTTGGTTCTTGGGGAGTGAGTGAGTATGATATGTGTAAGCGTGTATATTGCCGTGGGTGTGTGTTATCATTTGGCTCATTAGGGAGTGAGTGGGTATGATGTGTGTAAGTGTGTATGTTCGTGTGGGTGTGTGTATAAATATGAGGCCTCAACACCTCTGTAAGCATGTCTGTCTTGTGTGGGTGAGAAATGTGGGTAGGTTTATATTTGTAGGGTTATATATTAGGTTGGTGCAAAAATAATGTCGTTTTTTGACGTATTTTTTATCGTCAAAAACTACATTATTTTTGCACCAACCTAAAATTAATACTATCTATATTGTTAAATTTATGGTTTAGCCCGGCTTGATAGTGTGTTTTTAAACGTTGTATCCACTTATTTTCATGGAACTCTTTCTAATGTTATCTGCTCTGAACGTTTCTATTCTCTCAATAATAGTGAATTTGGCATGGGTTTTGATTGGACATTGATGTTAACACTCAGTAGCGATAGTCTGTTTCATGCTAAACGCATTCGGAAAGACATGACCTTTCGATTTTCTTTAGGATGAAACACACTGTCGCCTCTGGGGATTGATTTAAATGTCCACTTGTTTATTTACATACGCGCTATCTTTGATATTTAGTACTTTAAGCCATAAATATATCACACCTTAAAACTATATTTTATCATATATATGTATACGTTTATACATGTAAACACAACAGTGGCGTATAGAAGCACATCCCCACCACACAAGGTCTACAGCCTCAACACGATCAACACAAGTGGTTTTACTCCGATTGGCATAGGAAGTAGGTTATTACGAGTTGGAGTCTGTAGCCCCAAGCGCAAAAGAATTTGAGTCAGTCTTTACTCTTATTCAACAAAAGCAATAAACAAAGCTCTCAAATAAGCGAATGAATGAATATCTGACAGAAAGGGTCTGTCTGTCTGTCAAAGACAGTACAAAATGTGCAGAAACATAAAAGTGTTTTTCAGGCAAATAAAAAGAAATTTAAACGTCAATATTGATCGATTTTAATCACAGGTTTGCTTTTTAACGGCTTATAAATCTGTTGCGGCTTATTTAAAGCCGGAACATGTCTTTGGATTGTAATAATACAAATCATACTATTTAACCAATAGCTGGAGGGAGAAGAGCTAGATTCATTCATTTCCCAATCGTATTCGCGTGTAAGTGAATATAACGACCCCGACTGGAATTAGAACTCGGTTCTTCGATTTCCAATTCAGAGCCGTTATCTATTTCATCGAACGCACGTTCATGCTTACAGTACCTGCTATTCCAAAGCGGCCACCAATCTAGGTAGTTTAGACTCAACGTTGCTTAACCTCAGTGATCGAAAGATTACCGGCCAACAATAAATAATAAAATAATAAAGTGTTTATACTATTTACATTGTTTGGGCTGTTGTCATCATCGTTATTGCTATGTTTTGGTCGTGTACGCTCTGGCTTTCTTCAGGATCTGTTTCTATTTCTGAGATTGGATATTGCAAGTATTTACACTATTCAATTCGTTGTCCCCATCTTTACTGCCATATTCACCGCGTTTCGGCCGTTGTACGCTCCAGCCTTCTTCAGCTGTTATTCGTCCGAATATTATTTTCTGCTTATGCATCCCAGTCTGGCCAGCTTATAAGGCGAATAAGACGGATGTATATCTTTCTCAAGAGCATTTGTTTTAAAGCGAACGTAAGGCTATCAGCATGAATATGATCCAAACTGGTCAAATCTCACTTGTTGATTTTGCGTCGGAAGACGCAGTTGTAAAATTGCCGACGCCTACGGAGATCTTGGACTATCCAGTTTTCAAGAATCGCCTCAAAGATTTATCTATAGGGACCAATAAATGAATAAATAACGATTACCCACGCAACTGTATGCGTTTCTGGAAGTTTAAGTACTACACCGGTAAACCATCTTTCTATTCCGTATTTTGGAGCTCTTAAATCTTTAATTTTCTATTCCTCACACATTACCCACAAGTTAAGGGGGCGTTGACTCCTGTTTTGTTTATCCTATAATGACTGCGATGCAAGGCAAGACAAACCAGACTGTTTTGACATTTAAGCAATTTCGGAAAGCTAATACGGTTCATGCCTTTTTCCATGGTATAAACAATTTTCCAAACAACGGTAATCTATTCCAATGAAAACAAGAAATGCGAGATTCAGTTTTGTAGACATTTTCTTATATGTTTCCTGACAACCATACTTTCTTTTTGAATGAAAAACACGTCCTTGGTGTCGAAAGATACTCTGTCATCTACTACGTATAGCCGCAGAGAAAGCAATTCGAACGCCCCATAACAATTTGAGCCCTGACCACCACTTTACCGGTGGTAGAGAAAAATGGCGTAATGCCCAGCCACCGTTGGAACGTTGGGTAAACACTTGTAACTATTTTTATATCTACTGTGAAACATTACATAGAAATTATTTGCAAATTTTGACACAGGAACTCGGGCAGAAGTTTTAAAATTGTTCAGGAATGGAGGGCTCAAATGGTTAATCTGAAATCAGGGTAGCCGCACAGTGAGGTGGATGCGTCAAAACTATACAAGACCTTAAAGATGTGCTTAACCTTGTATCAATCATGTGGGAGAAAAGAAGGCGGGTATATCAAAAATATAATTATTGTCTATTTATGTAAGTTCAAAACAAAAATTGAATTTATTATTTCGTTATTTATTGTTGGTTTTCAAATTATTATAAATCAAATCCGTTTCTTTTCTACAAAAATGAAATTTATATTGTACTGTCTTTTTCTGACACCTTTTGCATTGTTTTGAGACGTTCAAGAATTAAACCATTTCAGTGTCAGGGTTTTTATGTCAAAATATTTTGTCGTTTATTGATTGTAACAAAACCCAGACGGTTATATTCTGTCTGGCATTCATTCCATCACTTATTCCGGAGATTTGTTTATTGCTTAGTCACGCCTGTCTGAGTTACTCATTTTTTCTTTTTTAAAACGCAAGAAACATTCAATGTTGTCGCTATTTCTTAAAAATTTCATCTCCAGAATTTCAAAGTTGATTCCGAAAACACTTTATACATATTGAAATAATATATATTATCCAGATATGTGACGTGTTTTGGATGTAACTTATTATGTTTTGTATTACTAAGAAATGTTTTCTCCTTACTCACACCTGAGACTCTGTTCCACCAATCATTTACAAAATTTCTTTACATATGCTACTCGACGTTTCTGCTCATCTTACCTTCCATATTCCTTGTGAGTGTCCAATTCTTCAACCCCACTTATCTCACCATGCATTCCAGAAATATCAACTGCCATTTTCTGATTCTTCACATGCATATTTTTCTCCCATTTTCCTTAAAATTTGCTTATTACACATATATTCTAAAGATAGGATGGACAGTTCGATAGTTATAATGGTCAGCAAGCTTGTATCGCGATATCAATTACAAATGAGTTGTACTTTCACCCTTGTTGCACATTAGATATTTTCCAGCATCCTTCTGTAGAGCCACGCCTTTATTTGTCAGCCCCTGACGTATACAGTGTTTAATATTACAGATCAGTCTAATACTCTTTCTTTTGTTTCTTATAAATAAACTTTTCCTATAACTTAATATTTCGTTAATTCTTGGAAATCATATCATTCTATTCCAAAGCAGCTTCAAATTTCTGTGTCATATTTTGGGACATCTTTTTTTTATTTACTGTCAGCTCAACCAATGCAAGTCTTAAGGACCACTCAATGTACAGCTTTACTGAATGAGATTGTTCAAGATCAGGAAAGACGGAATTAAGCAATGCATATTTGGAAGACATGTATGATATCGCTTGACCTTCGATTTAAGGGAGTTTTTTTCCGAAAAGCGACAATTCTGGAGAAAAATGAAGCTGTCTGATTTAAACTTGCTCCATATCATCAAAAAACGAATTGAGTAGGGGAGGATTGGCCAACATGAACACGGCATGTTGAGTATAGCTGTGACCGTTTGTACTGGTGGATATAAGGAATATAACTCCCGTAAATATCTGCCAGAGTAATTAGCGATAGAATACAGAGAAGCTAGCAATGTTTCGTTTGTGGAATAAGTGTGGTAAGTTGGAGCATAATGCACACTAACAAGGCTACGTAATCAAATTTTAACATTGCGTGAGCATTAGACTAAGTAGGCGTTTGGGGCAAAAAGCCTTATTTGCCAACCATCGGGACTGGGTTAGGTTTATGATTACTTGGGAGTGATGAAATGTAAGGCCGAATTACAAGGTCATCGTAATCGTTAAAAACAATGAAAAGAATGCTGGATTGCTATGTAGAATCAATTCACTTATATGGGCATTATCCCCACGGATGAGAAATGAACTGAAGCTGACATAAGTGTGGTTCTACAGAAGGATACTGAGTATTCCATAGATGGATCGAGTATGCAACAAGTCTTAAAGAAAATGGCAAGAGAAAAAGAACTGATACACACAATCAGAGAAAGACAGCTAAATTTGAACACATGACGAGGAAGGAGTTATTGGAAAACTCAACCCTCACGCGGCATATTAAAGGCGAGACAAATAGAGTTAGACGTGGGCTTGTGTGGACAGATGGCAGCACTAAAACCTTATCAAAGAGAGAAAAATGCTACGAGGCGTACGATAATGTTGTGGAGAGCAAGGATCGACTGTCTTGAAGGTAGGCGGTACCCTGAATTCGTTGGACAAGTAATGTGCTCAGTTTTGAATAGAAATATTTCAATCCACGCGTTCTTCCGCAAGCAGTACCCTCATCTCTCTTTGATCTTTATTTCAGAGTCCTAACTATTTTCGTACTACGGAGAATATTTATTCTATTATTAAATGATTTCCAATCACTGCTATCTGTTTAGGAAAACTATATCTATGCAGAAAAGATTTTAAAATACTCTAGAATTTATAATGGGAGAAAACCACCTGCATGCGGATAGAAGATGAAGTGAATAAATACACAAAAAAAGGAAGAAACTTGAGGCAAATATATTTCTTCTTTACAGATTTGATTTATTCAACCTCTAACGCGGACTGAAGACCCTACCAGGAGTTATTATCGATGGGTGGGCGTAATCTTAACAATATAAAATAAGCAGATGATACTGTGTCGACGGCCGCTGCAGAAATTACATGACCTCTGTAGAGAGGGTGGTAGAAGAAAACGAGAGAAAGTCTACTAGACATCAACGAAGGATCAAATAAAATATGGCCATCGGCAAGACAAAAAAGATATGTGTTACGAATTGGAATTATAAACAGCAAACATGCCGAAGTTAAAATATCTGAAAAGCCTTTAAACAGATGATGGAAAATGCAACATCGGGATTCGTTCATTCATTGGACTAGCGAAAATCAAAGACAGACAAATTAAATATCGCCAGAATGATACGTGATATCATTCCTCTTATATGGCAAGAGATGATGGACAATCTTCCAACTGATGAGTAAAAAAGTATATCCATGTGGAAAACATTTTAAAATAATCTAGAACTTATATTGGGAGCAAACTACATGCATGCGATTAGAAAATGAAGTGAATAAGTACACAAAAATAGTCAGAATCTTGAGGCAAATATATGTCTTTTTTCCAGATTTGATTTATTCAACATCTAACACGACGCTAATCTAAGGGGTCTGGAGACCCTACGAGGAGTTATTATCGATGGGTTGGCGTAATCTTAACATTATAAGATACGCGGATGATACAGTGTCGACGGCCGCTTAGAAACCAAAATTACATGACCTCGTAGAGAGTGTGGTAGAAGAAAGCGAGAGAAAAATGGCGAAGCATCACCTGAAGAACACAAAATGTATAGACATCAGCAAGATAAAACATCCCAAGATGCGAATTACAAAATGAAATTATAAACAAACATGAAGAAGTTAAAATAACTGAGAAGCCTTTAAACAGAGGATGGAAAATGCGACATCGGGATTCCTTTATTCATTGGACTAGCGAGAATCAAAGACAGAAAAATTAAAGATTCCTAGAATGATACGTGGTATCAATCCTTTTATATGACAAGGGATGTTGGATAATCTCGCAAACGATGATTAAAAAAATAGAGGCTGCAGAAATATAGTTCTGCAGATGCTTGCTGAAAATTCCATTGACGGATATAGTAAGCTACACAAATCAGTCAATTATATACCATGCGTCATACACGCTTAGGCGATCATCTTTCGATACATAACTGAAGAGGTAGATTTTTTCACGCCGTAGGTTGCCATTTCTTTCTGCGGTAGACAAGTTGCCATCCAAGGCTATAGAACGCAGTCTGTCCTGCTATTTATCCATAGCTGGGCGGGAAAGAAGAGGATTCCTACCTTTTCCAAGGGTATTAGTAACTAAGTGAACGTTACGGATTCGACTGGAATTCGAACACAGCTCTCCGGTTTCTCAATATGATCCGCTATTCATTACTCCACCGTGTTTCCTAAAAACAAGTAACACAACTACGATGCCTTAAAGCAAATCGTGACAGAAAGAACAGTTTTACACAGGATCAGGAAAAAGCCAGAGTTGATAAATACAATAATGATCGAACACTATAATCTTTTCTTTGTGTATTTCTTGTTAATATAATATTGTGGCAACGACGCCAAAATAATTTGGATGTGGGTGAATTGGTTATTGCTATTTATGTTTTTATGTTAGACTTATAGATTCTTAAAAAAGAACAAAATGTCGGTTAGCCGCCTTTAAACTTAGAAAATGACTGGACAAGTTCAATCTCACAGTTTTTTTCTGTATATATGTATCATGTTGCCGCGGCCTTTCCCAAACGTCGTGGTCACCAATATTGTAGTTGCTGTTAACTTGAACGTTGGAATGACCATTATTGTAGCTGCCGTTAAACTGAAGATACAGGTTACCATTGTTGTTGTGATGGTATTACCAATATTGTAGCGGATTGTCATCATTATATAAGGGTGCGTACTACATATATTTAACTTTGGCTAGGAAAAGTGGAATTAAGGACAATGCGTGTATTCAATGCAATTTATATTTGACGTAAATAACACAAGTATTTGATATACATGCATGTGAGCTGAAACGGTTAGACAAAGTTGTGTCTCTTAGACTAGGTAATATTTGTACCTAAGCTCATAACGTAGAAGTAATTATTAAAATGTAATTTAGAATAAGTTCCTTTAGCATGTTTCGAATTGTGGATTGTTAATGTTTGTAAGAGTTCAGAAGAGATTATAGAGTTCGTACTTGTGTGAAATAGTAATGTTCTTTAGCGTCTGACTGCATGGTCAAGACGGGAGTTCTTGAAGATTACATATTGACAGCAAGGAATGGGACGCGAGAGACAGAGAGTTTACACGTGTTTTGTTTTTATAATTTTGTTGTAAAACGTGACAGGCTCCGACTGAGTTGGCGCCAAAATAGATCTGTCGCGTGGGGGTGATTTGATTGGTCAAAACTGACCAATCAACATGCTACGTTGAAGGTGATTAACCAATGAATGCTTCTTATATATTTTGTAAGATGGTGGTGGTGAAAGTTACACAGGAATAGCGCATTTCCTAGCAGGGTTTTTACTGGCTGTTGTGGAAGATCCAACAATGTCCCTTCCAGGAAGTGGACGATCATGGATATACTCAAATTTTTATCCTTCGTAGTTCTCTTGTGCTGATTGCTGACTCGTATAAAGTAACCTACATGACCTTCTGTACAGGGTGGTAGAAGAAAACAAAAGAAAAGAAATGAATATGAATTGCAAGAACACTGCCAGTAGGGGCATCAGCATGCTGAAATGTCCAATATGGCGAGTTATGAGTTGGAATTATAAACAACATGTACAAGTTAAAATGACTGAGAAGCGTTTATGCAGAGGACAGAAATTATGAGACCGATATTCGAACATGCATTGGACTAGCGAAAGAAGCACCCCAAAAGCTAAGCAAGAGATATTGCTAAACGAAAAAAATCGTTAGAATCGAAGAAAAGAATACTGAATTGCTATGTGGTCCCCTTATATGGACAATATCTCTATAGATGAGTTAAAAATGGAACTAACATCAATGTGGTTCTACCGAAGGATACTGACTATTCCATAGACGAGGCGAGTATAAAAGAAAGGAAGTCTAAAATCAAATAGCAAGAGAAAGAGAACTGCTACACACAATAAGAAAAGAAAGCTGAAATTTCATGGACACATAACGAGGAAGAAGATATTGGAAAACTGAACCCTCACGGGTCATATTAAGGGAAGAGATATAGAAGAAGACTTGAGTGTGTGTGGATGGGTATCACAAATAGAACCTTATCAAAGAGCGAAAAATGCTACGAGGCATACGAGAAAGCTTTGGAGAGTTATTATCGCCTACATCCTGAAGATAGGCGGAACCCTGAATTGGTTGGACAAGTAATTTGATCATTTGGGTTTTGAATAGCAATATTTCAATCAACGCTTTCTTCAGCAAACAGAGAACTACCCCAATCTCTGAGATGAAGAATGATAGTAAAAGACAAACCGCAACCTTACCAAAGGGTGAAAAATGGTGCCAAGAACACGTGAACGTTCTAGAAAGATATGATCGCCTGTCTGCAGAAAGGAGACGGTACAGAGAAGAAGGATCATCCTTACAAAATTCACAACAAATGTGATATGGGAAAACCAGAATGTCCATCCTCTTGAAGCAAAGGAAATTTAGCTGTCTTGGAGATGTCCTAGAAATGGACGACGGTAAAATAAGTCGGAATATTCTGTAAAGAGAGCTGACTCAGGAAAACGCCTTATGGAAGGACACCGGCATCATAAAAACGATGTTTATAAAAGAGACCCTAGAAATCTAAGTTTCAGCCGAGACACGTACAAATGAAGTCTGGAAGTGTTAAAAGTTTTTCTCAAGTTTGAATGACATTTAAAAACTATAAGTGTCAGAATAAAAACAAAAGAAAAGTCAATGTCCCGTAGACGGAACAGTATTGTTTTCTGTGCATTTTCTAGGGGGAGATTGTTATACTTTGAGAGGCCTATCAAGACACGACGGACGTTGTGTCCAGTGTATCTCCCTGCGGATTATTAGTTTCCTGTGACTAATTTGCAGTCCTCCGAGGCGCAAGCGATCTCAACAGGCGTCGCTTAAAGTTCGCTTCTCGGTCTAACCATCTTCCTATTTTACTTAAATGAGATGCCTAACAGTATACTCCCATCATTTGTGTATATCTATGCAGATGTAACAACGGTATAAGCGTACCCCCTCGAAGCCTTAGCTGACCGGAGCTTGACAGCTGATCTCTGACATCAGCACTAACAGCTCAGTATGGCTGGTTACATTTAAGACCTCGGAAACCAAACTAGTAACATCCCACCATCGCCGATCGAACCCAGAACTCACGATGAACCGTTGTTCCCTCATGGAGGCCTCTTGCCATTGGGACCTATTTTAAACTCAGAGCTCACGCGGAGCTCATACATAGGATCTATTGCTAAATATACTGGGAAAATTGTTGGTTCCCTGTACCCCTGCCGCTAGTACACTACTTTCCTATAGAAGAGAGCCAGATCAGGCCGGAATTGAAATACTTCTGATATGTATGGTCACGAGCAGCCTAGTCTTCGCTTTCCACTCTAGATAGAGTTCAAAAGCCTATCTACATCTTTGTGGGTAACCAATTATTTTGCACTGTACAACCCCTTATTAACAGATGTGGATGACGCAAGCCCTTCGTTTCTGTATAGCTATTACCGTGGAAAGTGTCCCCGTGAACGATAATCCTTTGTTACCCTAGTGCTAAATTTCATCGCTAAAACCCACCATTTCATGCACATTGTAGCGAACAAAACTAATTGTCTCTATAATCCATTGGTGAGCTGTAATTCCAACCTTTCAGCTTTTTCCCAGGAACGATTGTCTAGTGAAACCGTCTCCCAATTGGGTACTTTTAGTTTACGATTAACTCTTATATCCCAGCATAAACTGTACCTATTCAATTAACATCTTCTACGCCAGGTGGCCCTTAGGTTCTGGTTAAGTGTGAACACCATATTATAAAAAAATGTTTTATTCAAGTTTATTTCACTTTGGCAAGCAGTTGTTGGCGGAGTAGGTAATGGCTGCTCCAGTTACTGCTACGCAGTAACTACTTATTTATGACGTTCTATGCTGAGAAAGACAATATTAGCAAAATGAAAAATTGGGCTTAGTCTGAACAGTAACACCGACAAAAATTGTTATATATTAGGTCTTTACATCATAATATTTCTGTCAACACCTCTCATTCCCATATTATTATTATTATTATTATTATTATTATTATTATTATTATTATTATTATTATGTTGATGAAGGAGCTCATGAATTTAGAATGAAGAGTTCTATTATCGTTAGATATTAGGTCTTTACATCATAATATTTCTGTCAACACCTCTTATTGCCATATTCTTATGTTTTCTGAAGTTTGGTCATATTTTCCCCTTTTTTATTTTTTTTATTCCTTTGAATATTCTTTTACTGCTATCTTCACACCAGCCTTCCATCTTTTATTTGTATTAGTTTTATGAAATTTTATATTGCTCTTTTCATCTTTGCATGTCGGTCAATGTGTTATCTCGCTTTGGTCGACATATGCTGAATTTCTATCGGATTAGATTAATACAGCACAGAGCAGAATTTTTGGAAAATCAAATCTGACAGGTTTCAATCATAAAAGCTTTCTGAGCCTTACGGCCACATTGCGTTCAAACACCGCTTCCCGTACGATCACCGAAGTTAAGCAACGTCGCATGTGATTAGTAGCTAAATGGATGACCATTTTGGAATCCCTGGCGCTGTAAGATAATGATGTGATAATGATTCGGAATTGTTAATTGGAGAGGCGAGTTCTAATTAGGTTTTTGGGAAATATACGAATCCACCTATTAAAAACCCAGGTATAGGTTAATTAGTAAGACGTGTATCCTTAAAACCATTATCTTACTTATTATAAAACGCGGATTGTGTGTGTGTCTGTACGTTTATATATTGGATCGGATTTCCTACATTTTTCAACCAAAACGTCACTTGACTACGTAAAATTACCTTGCGGTGGTTCTGAAAGCGCCAAAAATTGGAAAAGCACAATTTTTTTGCACGAAATCAATTTGAAAACACGATTAAGAGGAATTAAGGAAAGGCGGACAACTCATATCGAGTTATACTTATTAATATCGAGTTATCGAGTTATACTTATTATAAAACCCAGGTTGTGTGTGTGTGTGTGTGTTCGTTTATATATGGGATCCGATTTCCTACATTTTTCAACCGATTACAACCAAACTTTTTTCTTTATTTTTACATTCAGAATGCTTTAAAAATTCTATTTACAAGACAATTGTTTATAATAAAATTCTATTCAATCGGTAGACTCATAAGGATTGAAAACAATGTTTTTGTTTGAGTTTGGGTTTGACCAATTCGTAAAAATAAATAAATAAAACTAATTAAGTCATTCGTGTCCGTCAACCTTAAACAATAATCTTTGTCAATTTTATTTTTCAGTCTTTATGATGGTCGATACTTACTCTTACATCCCCGGGCAACGCCGGGCTCTACTGCTAGTTATCTCTAAAAACAAATTCTTGCAATTTAAAAAATATTTTCGGGTTTAAAATAATCTGTAAATGGTCGAGGTAACAGTAGAAAATGAATCAACCAACAACACGAAATTTTACTTTGTTACTTTGAAAATTATCCTTGGAAAGTCTACGTTCTACTAATGTTTTCCTTTGTTATTAAATATTAATTAAGGAGGGAAAATATTTACCGCCGATCTTGATATTGGAAAACACTTACCGTTTTCTAAAGAATAAATAACATTTAAAATAGATTCCTTTGTATTTTTACCATGGCTTAAACACTAATCACTTTTTATATTCCTGAATGTGAACGGTCCTGATTCTCAGTTATTCGGATATCTCCCGACGGACATTTAACCGAATGGATATTTAGCCGAAGATGTCGTGACGTACTTACATATATGTCACACTATTTATCGTAATGGGCTACATATATGTATATTTATTTACTGTATTAATTTATAATTTTTAGTTTATTTTGAGAGGCTTTTCTGAAAAAATCAGTTTTGAATATATTATATTTTACTTCAAATATTATTGTAAGATGTTAAGTATTTTGAGAAAAAGTACATTATACGACAAAAAATGCTTCTACAATAAGGAAGATCAGTCAATTTCGCTTATAATCATCATTATCTTAAATGGATGAGCAAGATTTTTTTCTTACTGTTAAATACAAATTCCAATAATTTAGTGGTACTTTTTACCCAAATACACTAAAATATATTTAAAAATACTAATTTCAATAAACAAATATTGAAATAAGACAACGTCTCACTTTAAATTTAGATTTAGTAATTTAATCACTTGTAAATCAGTGGTAATTATTAGTCCTATTCTACCTTATAATACTGCTAATTAAAATATTAAAATATATCTTGTTACTATTTTTACCTGTACTTTTTCGGTGACATGTCCATTGACCAAATGTCCGTTTGGCCAAATGTCCGTTTGGCCAAATGTCTCTGGGCCAACTGTCTCTGGGCCAAATATCTCTCGGCCAACTCTCTCTCGGCCAAATGTCCATCGGCTAAATTGCTCTCGGCCAAATATCCATCGGCTAAATGTCCGTTCGGCCAAATGTCACTCGGCCAACTGTCTCTGGGCCTGCTTTCTCTCGGCCAAATATCCATCGGCTAAATGTCCGTTCGGCCAAATGAAACTCGGCCAACTGTCTCTGGGCCAACTATCTCTGGGCCAAATGTCCATCGGGTAAATGTCCGTTCGGCCAAATGTCACTCGGGCAACTCTCTCCCGGACAAATGTCTGTTTGGTCAAATGTCTGTTCGGACAATTGTCCGTTCGGTCTTATGTCCGTCGGCCAAATGTACGGTCACGTGATTCCCCATAATTTCTTGTAATTTCCGGTTCAAAGTAACATGTGATACATTGCCATCTATCTTTGTTTATGTCATGTAATTATCTTTCTTTCGTTTTCATGCATATCAATCTTGTTCTCATGTATTTATAGCTTTCTTTTTAAATGCACGTATGACCGTTTTCTACCATCCGTTCACAAGCTGTGCTTGTTTGTTTTTTCTTTATCAACTACGTTTGCTTTTTTTGATTCTACCTTTAATCTTTTCTATTTGGGAGTCACATAAATGTCAACGGTGCCTCCATAATATTTTGTTCCTATTTTCCTTAAAACTTCCTCGATCCTATCATAGTTCTGTCTATGGAACTCGCAAATCATTCTCTAGAAACTACTTTACAGTGACTCCAGTTTTCTTCCTCAGAGCCGAGGTTGTCCAGCATTCATTTTCATATTTCTGTGTCATACTTTCCGTCGTTTATTACTAAATTACTTGGACATATTCATTTTTATACCTCTTTCATTTACTCACCCCAATGCGTAATACACTCTATGGCCTGCTGCTTTCGCTGACAATATATAATCATAATTTTTTACTTAGTCCTAAAGTTAAAATCAAGCACATATAGAAAAGAAACAGTAAGGTAGAAAAATGAGACACAGATTTACGATGCTCACGTGTATAGCAACATATTAAGAGATAGATAAAATGACAAAACATTGCTGAACTTCTCTGTAATATCTAAGGGACTATATGACAGTGAGTGTCGAACAATCTCATCACAGATGAAGAAGAGATCCAAAACGAAAGAGATATGGTTCGATTGACGAATGCAGCATATAATCTCTTATAAGATAGTGAATACTGGATAATCTCATGAAAGAAGCACCCCACACCTAAGTAGGGTACAATGCATCCGTATTCACCAAGCTATTGCTTAAATAGCAGTGAAGGCTTCAACAAACTAAGAGAATTATAATGTTCATTTCCAAAGCGTAGAGAAGACAATGGTAAACGACTCCAATAATAAAGAGAAAGTGTATGTGAAGATTGAAGATAGCGGATGATTGGAAAGGACATGACATTAAGAAATATAGCATCGGTAAGGACACGTAGATATGGATGAGGGAAATACATTTTAATTACGAGAAAATACAATTAGTAAGGAAAACCAGCAGCTATGTCACTTATGAAGCTGAGACAATTGCCCATATCTTCCAAATAATAGTAGTTATTGCTCGATATCATATCAAAAGGTATTTCGAAGGACAACACTGATTACGTTTGCCTTCTAAGAAATTTCTTCTTCTTCTACTTTTCTTATCCTTCTTCTTCATCTTCTTCTTCTTAATATTATCATTATTACTACTACTACTACTTTCAGATAGCGGATATATATTTTAATCAATTCATCTAAACAAAGGCAATAAAGCCACTATGACACAAGGTGTTAGTGAGTGCGAAAGAATCCACGAAAAAGAAAATTATTAAGAACAAGCAAGAATTCAGTAGATACAAAATGACGATTGGCATTGCATTTAGTTTTTTTTTTTAAATCAAACTTAACTGGAAAACAAAAGGCTTGAACAGATTTCCACAAGCAAAAAGTGCTAGATGAGAAGCATTGAGCTAATTTATATCAAGCAATTATAAATGTAAGGAATGAAACCTAACTGACAATCTAGTCTTCTTCTTCTTCTTCTTCTTCTTCTTCTTCTTCTTCTTCTTCTTCTCATTATTATTATTATTATTATTATTATTATTATTATTATTATTATTATTATTATATTTTTGTTGTATACTCATTTTCCTCTGGGCCCCAACCAGAGACCTAAAGACTAAAATAGCATCAAGACATTTCCCTTGAGCAAAAAAAAAAAGATCCTACACATTGTACATAGATAAAGCATATCAGAAAGTGTGAAGTGTACTTGTGAATACAAATATTTGTAATTTCTTTAAGACATACGCTATCAGGAATCCCTCTACAGTGTCTAACGGAACATTTTCCAATACATCCTAGGAGTACAGCAACAATTAGAATCACTGAGGTACTCGTGTGCCACATTTTTTTAGGTTTCCACTTCAAAAACCATGTATTTTGATAGTTTTATTGTTTTTTTAACACGATGTTAATGCTATAGTACATTCAGTTTTTGTGATATCTGATATATGGGCAATTATCATTGATTGATCTCTCTGTTGGTATTGTAAATTCCTATGAAATTGTTACAGTTATCTGCCAGTGAATCTGTGTGATGTTTGTACCAGTTTCTTGATGTTTCCTTCCCGTAAAAGGTGCTTATTTCCCAGTGACAAATGTTACATTCAGTGGATTTTAACATCATAGAATGTGGTCAAGTGTTACTGGGAATTTATCATAGAAACTGCATTTCGCGTCAACACAATTTTCAGTCTGTGTGTTTGGTAATACCTAGTCAGCAAGCCTTGGTCCTGTACAGCAAGAATAAAACCTTCAGTTTCAGCTTTTAACTATCTGAACTACTGATGGTTACGGCGTTTGCCTGAATCAGCTTGTTAAGTACGGGCAGAATATTAAAGACCATGAAGATGTTTATCTTGCCATTGTTCATTGTGTATTTGGTTCGTTGCATTTGCTCTTGCTTTCCTTTGTAGATTCTTTACCACTACAGTATGTGTATTGTTTATTTTAATTTCTTCAGCCATTTAAAATTCAATTTTGAATTTGTTGGCTTCCTTTATTTCTAAGGTGTTCATAGCTGATATTCTGTTTTAACACCACACATACACACCTGTAATATTCTTTTCTTACGTTGTCCTTCATTTGGATATGCTGTATTCCATCTCTTTTGCTGATTCCAGAATATCTATAGGCTCCTTCTTATTCATGTCCCTTAATATTTGATGCAAAATCGACATCAATTGAGTATTTTTCTGTAATTCTCCTTTTCGTGTATGTTTCATTTGCATATTTATCTAATCCTTACTTATGACTTTCACTGATACATTTGACAGCTTTGAGTAGGCCCTTCAAATCATTGCCGTCTGTAGCAAAGAGGTTGAGATCATCCATTTAGATTAATAATTAAACAATTTTTTTTACTTTGTATCCAAAGCTATTATTGTTACGTCTTTCGAAAGGGATATGACTGACAGTTAAACAGAAGTTGTGCCAAGGAGTCTCCTAGAAAATTCCTCGTCGTATGTTCAAACGATTGGAAGTTATAGAACCATTGGTGTGATTTAAGTTTAATGCGGCTTTCTACAGTCACTTGATATATTTAAAGCAATTTACTATCACCGAGGAGACTTTGTACAATTCGACAGACTTGAGGATCCAAGAGTGTGGCACACTATTAAAGGCTTTACGTTAAACTATCCATGATGTGCTGATATTTATATCTTTTTCCTGCAAGTTTCAAGGATCGTTTTGTTTATCAGTATTTGATCTTTGGAATTATATGAACCTCATCGACATCCCTTGTGTTCTAAGACATGTACGTTATTTACATCGAGAAAAGAGTACGCAGAGTTCGTCAGGACTGACGTGATCAATTTATATGTGGTGAGCAGACATGTTATTGGTCTATGATTTTAGATAATCTGTTTCAGTAGTTTTTGGCAGGAGATATGTAATACATTCGGTGATCCATTCTGGCACTTCATTAGGATTATTAATTAGCATTGATAATTTTTGCGCAAGGGTTTTATCGTTTGATGACAGATGATAGAACCAAAGATTCGGTACCTTGCCATTTCATGTGGATTTCTTTAGATCTTGCCTAACATTATTCTTGTTTATACTTTTCCATTCTTACGGAGATTTATAGTTCATTCTTTTGTTTTACCATTTGATCCCTTCTTCAATAGGCTTATATTCCTTTGGGATGCTCCAAATATATGTCTAAAATTTATGCCCTTCTTCAATAGAGGGCGGCCTTTTGACTTCTATATCAGCTTTTCCAATTTTTATTTAAATCTTCCTGAAGTGCGTTTGGAATATCTTATTTTATTTATAGAACGTACAACAGTTTTCATATCGTCTTGTTCGTCTTTTTCGAACAAGACGATAATTGGTTCTGCTTAAGTATTTTCCTTTATGGGTGGAATTTCATCAGAGGTTTGAAAACCAATCTGGAGTTCGCTGTACGCTTTTAAGCTTTTAACTATTTTGACGTTGATATTGATGATGCCTTGATAAGAATACATCTCTTTTTTTCTTTTTTTTTTTTTTTTGCATATTCTTTGTTTTATTCGAACAAGGGTGGTTTGTATTTCTCAAGCACGTAGTCTCTTAAGTTTAAATAACAAAAGATCTTGACTTGTTCGTTTTCTATCGCTATCTCTGGCTAGTGGTGGCACCATGTCTCGCTGATTTCAAGATCATACATCGTACAAAAGTACAAATGGAGACGGGTGGTCAATTTATCAAGCAGTCGCTTGTATTCATACTACGCAAGCGCGAATGATGTAGGTTATATTTTTCAACACTATACCACAAAGCCTGTATTTTTCCGAATTCACTTGATGGTTCATGTTTTTTTCGGGCATAATTCGTATGTAAAAATTTATTATTATTATTATTATTATTATTATTATTATTATTTTTTTTTTTTTTTTTTTATTTTTTTTACTGTCGCATATTGACGCAGCTAATGGAAGTTCTATTCTTGATTGTGGATGAGAGTAAGAGTCCTCATGAGTCAATAACATTTGGCAGAATCCTTGCATTATAAATGAAGGCCGTTTTGTGGAGGTCTACACTCCATTTTTCTAGAAGCGCTCTTTCAACTTTCTAGATGGTGTTCCAAGAGAACTTATTATTACAGGAATTACGTCAACAGACATATTCAATAATTTCTTAGATTCCTTATACAAATCCTGTTTATGTTTAAAATTTATACTTTTACTTCCTGTTCCAGCTTTATAACGTATGGTACAAGAAAATATTTTTTATATGAATATTATTATTAATTTTATTATTATTAAAAATTGTTACTGTCCTCAGATGATAGTGGAAGGAAATCACTATCAATTAAGAAAATAATGAGTTCCTGGCCACCAAGTACAGATCCGCCAGTCTCAACATATGAAAACGTGATCAACCCGACGGTGGTTGGTAAAAAATCGTATCATTTGGAAAATTTTCTTAAAGCAAATTTCAGTCATTGAGGTTTATGTGATTTGTATCATAAATTTATCTACCACTCTTCATATCTGTCTATCTATCTATCTACCTATCAATCTATCTATCTCTTTTCCTCCCCGCCTCTCTCTCTCTCTCAACCTCTGTGTGCATATATATATATATATATATATATATATATATATATATATATATATATATATATATATATATATATACACACACATATATATATATATATATATATATATATATATATATATATATATATATATTCATACCTATCTATATCTCTGTCTCACTCTGTCTCTCTCCATATATATATATATATATTAGGTTGGTGCAAAAATAATGACGTAATAATGTCGTTTTTGACGTTAAAAAATAGGTCAAAAAACGACATTATTACGTCATTATTTTTGCACTAACCTAATATATATATATATATAGAGAGAGAGAGAGGGACAGACAGACAGAGTGAGACAGAGAGATAGATAAGAATGAATATATATATATATGTGTATATATATATATATATATATATATATATATATATATATGCCAAGTTTTCAATGAGGCATGATTTTTTCCTTGATGCATATATATATATATGTGTGTGTGTATGTATCTATGTATGTATGTATGTATGTATAGATATATATAGAGAGAGAAAGAGAGATAAGAATAAATATACATATATTCCTATATATATATATATATATATATATATATATATGTGTGTGTGTGTGTGTGTGTGTGTGTGTATGCACCATGGAAAAGCTTAACGCATCATAGAAAACTCGGTTATAAATTCTATTTTATTTCGACAGTTAAATTGTTAATACCCGTCTCGTCAGACCGAAATTACAAATGGTTCGCAGAATGGTTTTTTCTGGGGATTTAAATCATTGAAAAAAAAAACAGAGCTGTTAACGGATGTACATGTGTGATGGTTGGGACAATACAAGTAACAACTAAAAAATCAAAAACTCTAGCTACCACAGCGAGTACCTTCGAGCAATTACCAAACAAATATTTGTAGAAAAGTCAAAGAGAGAAAGTGACTGATCAGGACCAATAATAATGCAGATTCTTCTTTGGATCTTATCAAGGTGATTAAAATAAATAACCAGGCCAATGGACCCTGTGCGCCAGTAATATGTTAAACATGGACGAATGGCACATATATAAATATTTAAAATAGATGCTGGAGAGGAAACTTGTCTCGGCTGATTTAGGGAATCCAGCAGCTGTCCTAACAATGGATTCAATATAGTTTTTCCACTTCATATCAGCATAGAAAGTGACGCCCAGAAAGAGAAACGAATCACTTTACCTTTGCGAACTTTTAATAGATTATTGTTTTCATTGGTTGCTGTCGTATTCATTTCTGACCTAAGATCAAAAACGAGAGCATGGCTTTTTTCCAATTAGCATCTTTTAAAAAAACAAAAGAATATAATTACACAGATTTTACAGTGAAAAATCCCTTCGTAATGTTTTAGCTGTACTCGTGAATACGTTTGTTTTTTTTTAATATATTTCTTTAAGTCATTAGCTAACAGGAAACCATTCTATTTGTCTATCGGAACCTTTTCCAATCAATCCAAGGGCTCCAACTACAACTGAAATTATTGATATCCTCATGTGCCACATGTTTTAGATTCCCACTTCAATATCCTTGTATTTTCAATGTTTTTTGAAGATCATCGAAGATACATTACACTTTACAGGGACTGTAATATCAATAAGAAAGCACATTCTCTTTTTGTAGTCTTTTATTACGATATCTGGGCGATTAGCTTTGGCTGTTCTGTATGTGTGTATTGTAGAGATGCATAAAATTTTTATAGGTATATTTGGTGTGGGTGATGTTTATACCAGTTTCTTACAGTTTCCTCCCCATGCACATATTGGGTCACTCTACACCCATGTGCAAATTAATTTGAAAATGAATTATTATTTACTTTTATTTTTTTCGTATTTTTCCAATAAAACGTGTCCCAGTGAACATATTAGTACTTCGCATGTCCATTCCACGAGGTTGTTCCTTGCAGATTGACCACAGATTCTCGATTTGATTTAAATCACGGTAGTTTCCAGACCAGTCTATAGTACTTTGATTTGCTCACTGGTAAGACTTGCCAAGTGTTCGTGGAGCGTCACAATTTACGTACGCTTCCTTAACGTAATGTCCATGGCAGACAATGGTCGACGGGCAACTAATCGACAGTCGACACAATAGTGTCTGGGCGTGATGAAAATCTTATGTAAACACGTATTATTTTTCGAAGTTCATAATACACCCCGAAAATAGAAATATATTACTGCACATTACTGCAAATGATCTACTCTGAGGTAAAATCAGAAATGAATTACACCCTGTCAGTCCAGTGGGTTTAAAACTGACTGTATGGTGAAAGAAAAGGAAAGTAAAGCTGTTGTTTCAATTACTTTGCGCAGGATATATCATTTTGTTGTTATTATTATTATTATTATTATTATTATTATTATTATTATTATTATTATTACTTTGATTCTTTTTGTATAGTGCAATCTCTTATTGCATCCTTGCATTGGGAATAAAGAAATCTAGTATACATATGCATTCTTTTAGCATAAATACTAATTGAATTTTATGTTTAACCTGTAAGATATTTATATTTTATTTACACTAGCGACTTTTTCGTTAGTAGATGACAAGTCTGAAATAGAATATATTTTTTTAATATTTTGTAAGCATAGTGCTACCAATTATTTTCTTAAGGTGCTTCTCTCTTCCTTTCTTGATCATACCTAGTACTCCATGTACAACAACTGCTTTTTGGGTACTATATTTATTTTCCATTTTAAGTTCAAAATCTTTATATTTATTTGTTTGTTTAACCAAAATATTTGTATTTGATATTGTTCCTTGTTGAGCTTAATTAATTATTTACTCAGACAAAATCAAATACTTGGCATTACTGCATCAATATCGTCTGACAAACTGATACCTTAAGTAATATACAATCTTCCTTTGGCTATATTTCCCTGATTATCTCTGATATTCCTAAGAGTCTGTGACAATTCCACCAGAATATCAATGCTATTTTTATTTATACATGTCTACCTTCTGCCAGACATCGTACCATGTGCACTAAACAAATCTGGTACGAAAACCCTTGCGAGTTGAAAATGCAATGAGCCATGGTTGTTTAATTCTATTTTCTACCTCTTTCATTCCTAGTTTTTGAAGGGTACAGTGCACCAATGACTAAACCTTTTCTTTAATTTTATCTTGCAACTACGTGTAATATTCTTTGCTCTCCAGTTTCTCACCTGCATATACTAAAAGATCCCACAAACTCTGAAATATTTCTGACTGTTTTTTTTTCCTCGGGTTTAGAGTTGTACCATTCTTTTTCTTGATAAAAACCTCCACTTTTCACACAACTTTAAGTGATGTTAGAAAATTGTTCATGTCTCCGCACTTCATACACATTCTGGGCTAAACTCAGGATCATAATGTGTGCAATTAATTCTGTTATTATTTCTGTTGTCTTTCTTGTTTATTTCTTTTGATCTTATTTTTAAATCAATAATCTCTGCAGTCTTTCACTTTAGAACGAAATAAATGAAAGATTTCCATAGAAAGTCTTTCAGAATATTCGACTGAAAGCATTTTTATGCGTATGAGTGTAGCATTCATTAACGCACTCTTTTGTATTTCGGAAAAAGATTGTTTTTTTTTTGTTTTTTTTTTAATGTTCGTCCCTAGATTATAGATTGAATATTTCATGCGGACTGCATCGCTAAGGAAGATGAATTTGTAAAAAAATTGAATCCGCAAAAGTGACACAAATGACAATATTTGCGTCATACATTAAAGAATTTATTGCTACATTGCGGGTGTAAAAGAGATTGATTTAAGCTTAAGGATTAGGAGGACAAAAATGACCTTTACTAACAAAGAGCCACAAGGACACTTACTAGATATATAGCGTATTTTTTAAATGCGTTATATTTTACAGCGTCAGTTGATGGTCACAAGTCACGCAAAGAAAAGTTACGAATGTGGTGAGGTCTTTTCATTGGTCCCTAAAGTGACTAATCAGCAAAGAACAAAAAAAATGGGAGTTCGGTTTTATAAGACTCTTTAAGACTCGGTAGCGAGAAGATGGCCTATTTAGCCTGGTAAAGGTATGCTCTCTCTCACACTGTACCGTCTCTGTTGTTGAGGAGTGGTAAGTAACACGTCCCTGCTAGAGGCAATATAAATTGGTCGATAACACATTAAACATTGCGTCATTCATTGTTAAAAGAAAACGTTTTTACCGAGATTACATTTGACATTTACTGGGAAATTGAGACTGAACATTTTTGGGGTTTTGGCCCAGGAGACAGACAATGCGGTCCACTGCGAAGCGAAGACATTAGTTCGCTAAAAACGTGTTCTATTCAGAGTGGATGTACTTACTATACTACAGTATGCCCTCGGTATTGGATAGGGGGACAATATTCTATATTTTGCAATAATGTTCACCCTGTACAAGGCCCTGGTGACACTTGAGATAAAAAGTTACAGAATAAGTGGTACACTTTATTTGAATATGCGCTAGAGTGGAACTACATCTAATAAAATGGATACGAAAGGATTGACGATGGTTCGCTACAATATGCTTGGCATGATAGGTCTTAGGCCTGAAGGATAGGGACTGCTTGTACTAAAAAAATTGTCGCCATTAAATAACCAATTGAGGTTAATGCGTCTCGTGTATAAGGAATGGTTTGTAAGGTGGAAAATAATTCATAACTTACAAGGACGTGGAGACCTTTTTGAAGTCTATCGAGAATTAAAAGTGAAGACTAGAGCGCTCCTGGTCATATATGTTAGTAGTATTTCATTTTGCGGCCTGATCTTGTTCGTGTATATGTAGTGGATATCAGAAGGAGTCGGGTTCTTGCTGGAGCAGTAGAGTGAACTGACCAGAATCGTATGTGTAAAAGAGAAGACGACTTGCCCCATACAACAAGGCAAACAATTACGTGCAAAAGAAGTGAAGGAAAGGAAATAAAAAAGAAATATGTCCGCCCTGAAACCTTTATTTAAGAAAGACATGGTCTGGAAGCTAGGAGAATTCGCAAGAGTGATTGAGCATATGTAATTTTTTTTTGCGAGATCAGCTGGGCATAGAAACACGACACGAGACAAAATAGGGAGTTCACTATTTACATTATTCGAAACTACTGTTCTCATCTTTGTCGTCACATTTATTACAACGTTACGGCCGTTGTACGCTCCGGGCTTCTTCAGGTGATTGGAATGTCGAAATGAACCCTTTATTTCGCTCACTGGGGTAGACTGCTCTAGTTCCACGTGCCATGTTTTTAATGGATGTCAGTTATCAAGGACACATGGTACAGTGGCTAAAGGCGTTAGATCCAGTGACAAGACCCAAAGAGTGTGAGATCAATACCCAGTTAAGGAAGTAGAGACCTTAGAGAGGGGAATTAACAGGAGATAACTGATAACTGACATACATTAAACGTGGCACGTGGAAAGAGAACAGTCTACCTCAGTTCGACATTCCAACCACCTGAAGAAGGTCGTAGTAATAAATATGGTGACAAAGATGAGGACAATAGTCCGAATAATGTAAATAGCGTACCTCATGGCAGAAATGTAGACATATACAGAATAGGGTGTTCCCTAATGAACGCGGTGTTGCTTGTACGGAGAGACTTTGTCAGTTGAAAAGAGAATACTTGGCTCAATTCACCCAGTATGTACGAGATTTATTTGATGTTTAAGCTGAGTTCACATCCCAATAGGCTTTCAAGACATGGACCGCCCTAAAGGAACATCCGTCTACCGCGAATGGTGGAGGTTCTGGGTGTGATCGGTGATAGTGGAATGTTTCTAGATTGGTTTTCAGTGTCAGCGGCCAGTTTTTCCTTCACTCATATATTTACAGTATAAAAAAGAAACACAGGGAATGATTTCACTAATCTGAAGAATTTTGGAAATGCTGATAAAAATGCGCAATAGACATAGATTTTTGGGTAACGGTGCTAACCCCCTCTAAGTTAGCCCGCAGCCGATTTCAAGGCCCACAGATTCAGGCATTGAGTCTATCAAGAGATAAATCCCCTTAGCAGTATACCTCATTCTTCTAAACTCTCCACTCAGCAATTCTCTTTGATCGCCGCGATTTGCTGCTAGTAATCCAATCTCCTGTGCTGGTTTAACTCGTAACAAGTCGAATCTGGTTGTGGTTAACGTCTCTCGGTTGAACTCCCATTGAAGCAAACCATAATTTCACTTCTTATAAGGTTGCTTTTATTTTTAATCGGAATCACACAAAAAAAAGCAGGGGAGGTTATACGGTGCGGAAGGATTAGGAGCAGAAGCATTAATAATGAGTAAAAACAGAAGAGAGTAATCAGTTAAACAATAGATAGAATTTTGACATTGCATATCAATTTTTGCAGATTAAGGTTGGATGGAAGGCAAGGAGCCCGAAGGGAGTTCCACATGCGAAAACTGTGTTAAAAAAACAGTTAGCATAGAATTTACGGCTACATCTAGCCAGCTCAGTTGATAATTGCTGAGATCTTGACGCTAGTCTAGTGCTGTGCTTCAATTCAAAAACTGTAGGTACCATAGCGTTGAGCACATTCGAAGAAGTACCATGAAATTATTTATAAAAAGACATAGAGTAGCAACTTTACGGCTACAGGGAAGGGACTGGGGCCGAGTCGACAGATCAGGACTACTAATATTAAAGATTCTTCTTTGGATCTTACAAAGGTAAATAGCAGGGCCACTGGACCATATATGGTAGCAATATTCTAAGCATGGACAAATGGTAGACTTATAGATATATAAGATAGATATGCTTGCGTAGTGTCATATAGGAGGGAATAAGAAATTACCGAGATTCGAGCGGGAGACTCTGGACTTATAAATATATGTTTTCTGCCAGATATATAAATAGCGGTGTCAGGCTACTGACTGAAGTGATTATTTAGTGATTAGTGAATGACTATTGAGTGGAACTATCCAGTCGAATTAGTGTGAATTAAATTGCGTCAATGATTTGGGTTTTGATTTAGGATTTGCCGGTTATTAAGCCGAGGCTCGCTACTAACAAGGTATTTCCTGAAATGGTTAATTCTCTTTGGTTGACTTTTACTACTTTGTTCTTGTTAAGCATTTATTTGCAGTTGTAATTAAATACTGTTTTATCTTAACATTGAAGACTTGAGTAATACTTTATCATTAATGGCCACTGTATGTGACAAAACATGGTACAATGATAATGGTTGTTTTCAAATTTATCAAGAATATGTATTTCTTGTGAATTATACATCCGAAGAATTGTGTATTATGATTTCAGTAATATAATCTCTATTGACATAGGGATTATTGTTCTCATCTGTGCCCTTCGCTATATGTGAATCCGGTAATGTACAGTTATTTTCTAAATGAACCTTTTATTAAAACTACTTGACACGTTAAAAAGAGTAAATTCTCTATTCTACATAGAGAATTTCCCAAAAAGACAGTAGCTTATTGGATTGAATCGTTGCTTTGTTAATTTGGTTTGGTTGGCTTTGGTTTGTTTTACAGCATATCAACTTCAATGCCGACACGTTTTTATTGCTGGAAATATCTTTCCTTCAAACATGTTGCTGGTAATATTTTTCCATCAAATATATTGCTGGTAATAATTTGTCTTCAAAAATCTATTTCTAGTAATATTTTTCCAAAAATGTATTGCTGGTAATATTTTTAACTTCAAAAATCTGTTTCTGGTAGTATTTTTTTCAAAAATGTATAGCTGCTAATATTTTATTTTTCCAAAAATGTATAGCTGATAATATTTTTTTTTTTCAAAAATTTATTGCTGGTAATATTTTTTTTTAAAAAAATGTACTGCTGGTAATATTTTTTTCAAAAATGTATTGCTGGCAATTTAAAAAATGTATTGCTGGTAATAATTTTTTCCTTCAAAAAATCATTGCTGTTAATACTTTTTTCCAAAGTATTTCTGGTGTTAAAACCTATTTTTAAAATTTCATAATATTTTGACCCCAATTTGAGGGTTAACTCTTTGCCCATAGCTGGGACCCTAATAGGTGCTATCAACCCTGGTCAGGGTGGACCCGGGAACAGCAGGAATTAAGAGATGGTTCCACGCTCCTCAAAACCTCCTGATCAGAGGCCCTTCTATTAGACGTAGTTTATTGTCATACCCAGGACGGCGTGAAGTTGGTGATTTAGTAATTGTGATTTCTTTTAATACTGCACAATGTACCTTTCATTCCCAGAGGCTTAGAAAAACACTGAAATCCCCTTTGAGAATTACTGTAACGTTCCTTTTGAATCTGGAGCCATTTTCCGTATAATTAAATCGAATAAGTATATATTATATAAATAACGGAACAACGGGAAAAGGTCCCCTTCAATAGCAAACATATCTTCTGACATAAAGTGGAAAGGTTTTATTGAATCAATTGCTAGTTCTGCTCAATTAGTCCACTATGTCGTGCTAGACAATTTTTCTCCAGAATCTATCTGATACATATATAAGTCTTACATTCATCTACGCATTGAATATAGTGATTTTCCAAGTGTAGCTTAGATGTGGCACAAGGCCGAAAGTAAGGGGCACCTAGTGAGGATCGAACTCACTACTCAGTCGTAATTGTTCTAGCGAGACAAACCTTCTAACCATTACACCGCTTCGAGGTGCCCAATCTACACATTGAATATTGCTGGAACGTATGGTACTGTGCTCCTTCTATAAATTTATCTTGATAAAATCCAAAGAAGAATCTGCAATTTTATTGGTGCTGACATAGCATATCTGTATCAGTAACTTTCCCACCACCGTAACGTAGCTTCCCTCTGCTTATTCTTTAAATATTCCCGCTGTAATTGTTAGAACGAACTTTCCTCTATGATGACATAGTAATTGTGAATTTAATTCCTGGGTCTGTCAGTATATAATTAGACACTGTGGAAACAGGGCAAACTATAACTGAGCAAACTTAAAATAAAATAATAAAGAACTGGACGACATAAACCTAGACATGGCCAGTACAGCAAGATTAATATATACAGGTAGATTAAATAAATGGTTCAGTTGGATTTTGCCTGTAAGTTACATGGACCGAAAACTTTAATAAATGTTGAGACATCCTTCCTTCAATATATCTTCTGGTTGTCAGATTTTCCAAGCTTTATTTACTTATGGGTCCTAGAAATGACACATCGTTCTACTGATTATAGGTAACATCATCTTTTTCCTCCTATTTTTCTTATGATTCCTTTGTTCAACTGATCTATTCATAGAATTCTCAGTATCTTTCTGCAGAATCCATTCTCTATTTCTTCTGTGGGGAAATTGACTGCCGAATGTGATTACTAATATTAGACAGCAGGTAAGTATTTTCCTATTTTTCCAATTAAATTTCCCTGTTCCATAATAGGTTATTTAGACTTTGGAAGATATATTTTGCTCTTTAAATGCGGTGACATATCTTCTCACTTTTTGTTGTGTCTGTTTACATTTGCTTTTTAGTCATTTCATCCCACTTTCATTTAACATCTTGTCTAGACATATTAAAAGCAAGAGGGTATCCGAGAGAAACGTCCTTAACGGGCTGACACAACAGAAAATGAGAGAGATAAGATTTGAATAGAGTTACAAAGGATAGGATGTAATGGCGAAAGAGAAAATTGTCTACCTTGAAAAAGAGTTCGTGCTCTGGGTGTGGCCTGCCGAAGGAGAATTTGAAAACTAGTTAGCGAAAACCTGCTCCTTTAAGTGTCGTAGAAACTATACTAATGTTCTTTCCTCCCTGAATGACGTGGCCAATCAGAAAAATGGTTCGGTGAATAAAGCCGTTGCTTTTGCTTACCGGGTAGAACGATTTTTACGCTTGGTGGCCGAAACTGTGTTTCTGCTGTTGTGAATAGAAGATTGATTTCCGACCCCTTTTTTTCATTACTACGTTACCTGCTGGACTTTTACGGCAGATTTTCAACTGAACTTTGTGTTGTCCCAAGGATTTTTTTTGTTCTGACCCATTGGTTCATACCCAACTGTTGAATTGGCTACAAGTGTCACGTTTAAAGCTTTTCCTTTTTTTTGCTATAGATGTTTAAGAAAAGGACTTCCCTAGGAATAGCATAGTAAATATCTACCAACCTACTTACATAGATGCAAGGGTAAGTCAAACTGTATTCTCCATGACATATTTTTTTTTACGTTTGTCTCACTGTCTTGTACACATGCCCGCTTATACTGGCTAATATTGTGTTAACGGTATCGAAGTTTTAGCTTGATCGCCCATGTTTTATTGCTGCTGTTACAAGTAAACATGGCCGCTCCGGTAGCAGTGTACACCAAGGATGAACAAAATGCTATGATCCGAATCTGTAGAACACATGCTACTTCATCGATGATAACTCAGTAGTTTGCCATTACCATCTCTCTAGTTTGTTTATCCTCGACAGTGGTGGAGGTTGACAGGCATCTTACTCTTCCTGCGTATGTCACTCTTCTCCGGCCTCTTTTAAACTTCTTAATACATCCATGCACATTTCTATACAGCAATGCACAGTTGCCGTATTGTGTTAAAAGACTCCGAAGAATATCAGACCCTGACACACTTTTCGACCAGAGAAATCGGATCACTGCACCTTGATGCACACTGATAGTGGAGCGGGCATGTTTACATTGTAACAGCAGCAATAAAACATGCGCGCCAGAGCTCAAACTGCGATCACCTGACCACAATAGTCCCGACTATAAGCAAGCATGAGCATAAGGCAGTGATATGGAGAAGCTGTAATTTTTGACTCACCTTTGTATATAGATATATATATATATAAGAGACAGACAATCATATATCTGAATATATATTCGTAGATAGCAAATCATAGATAAAGAGAGATATATCACATTGCATATGTCATTTACATATATTTTAATGATTACTTAAAAATCTCATAAAATATGCATGATGTTAGCTTCGCCATAAAACCCGTACGCATTAAGTAAGATTTTGAATGCCCAGCGGAGAAATGGCAAATATAGTGGATTGTAAAGATGTAATGTAAGGAATAAATATTTGCATTTCTTCACGTGGCGATGATAAAATTTGAAGAATAACCCACTCCTCTGCCCGCCAAATGAAAGAAATCCAGCCATTGTTGTATTTTTTTTCGAGAACAAACCTTTACCCAGGTGCTCCCGTTTACATATTTAAGTCCGACAAACCTTCCAGTCTAAGCATTTGTAAATTTATCTACATTGCACACATTCGTCACTGAATTTTGTATTTGAGCGATTCTTCATCAAATTTATTCAATGTATATATCAATAAATGAATAATTAAGCAAACCCACACACACCCACACACACACATATATAGATAGATAGATAGAGATAGAGAGAGAGATAAATAAATAAAAAGCTTTGTTTGTTATAAACGGTATTAACAACATTCACCGGCCTGAATATCCGAGAAATTTTCATAGAAAATATGCGTACTACAGGAATCGAAACTGCATCCTATATGGAACCGTCATATAGGCAAACATCTTTAGAGATTGAGCCACAGAGGAGCGTTGCGTTTAGCAAGGTTGATTTTACTGTTTTTAAACTACAATTCTCCATGGTTTTCTCTCGTACATTCATATCTGCTCGTGGCGTATCCAAATGTAAACAAATGATGTCACAAATTATGAAATGGACAAAGTCCGATAATTATTTTAAAACATTTTTTACTTAAATATTTGTATCTATAAAAAGAACATATAAACATGAAGAAAGTCTTAAAATAATTGTAGGACTCTGTCCATTTCATGATGTGTGACGTCATTATTACGATGTGTGACGTCATTATTACGTCATTATTTTTGCACCAACCTAATACATACATACATATATATATATATATATATATGTATGTATTAGGTTGGTGCAAAAATAATGACGTAATAATGTCGTTTTTTGATGTTAAAAAATACGTCAAAAAACGACATTATTACGTGATTATTTTTGCACTAATATATATATACTTGTCATTCATTGTCTGTTCCATTCATTCATATATATATATATATATATATATATATATGTGTGTGTGTGTGTGTGTGTGTGTGTGTGTGTGTGTGTGTGTGTGTGTGTGTGTTTTGCGTGTGTGGTTATAATGCAATGTAACAGAAAATGAATTACAGGTTTTTATTCAAGTATTCTTGGTTTCGAAATAAACGCTTCGCAAGAAATAAAAATCCCTGAAAAATCGGGTCTATAATTTCGACTGTTCAATTGGTTATCGTCGGGGATGCGGTTTAGTAATTCTTTTGAGAAATGTTCAATGAGTCAATCAGTCAAGATTAGAAATTAGTGTCTGTCGAGTGCGTAATTTGATGCAAGGTTGCTTATTACAGTGAAGATTATAAAGACTTCACATCATGGCCGAATGACAGACTGCAATTTCAAGAACACTTTTTATGCAATATTTTTCCATAATCTTCCCCTTGTACAAAGACCAATCCTCATTCGAATTAGAGCAATTATAATACTTCCAATACAATAAGAGATATACTGTAAAGTTTATGGGGATATGTCTTGTGATTGTCAGATTTAGCAAGGATTCTTCGCTCCTAATGTGTGCTAGAAATGCCACGTCTTTCTACTGATTATAGGTAACATCATCTTTTTGCTACCATTTTTCGTAAGATTCCTTTGTTCAACTGATCCATCGATAGAATTTTCAGTATCTTTCTACAGAACCCATTCTCTATTTTTGTGGTGAATTTGACTGCCGTATATGATTACTAATGTTACACAGTAGTTAAGTATTTTCATATTTGTTTCTAACAAAATTCTCTTGTTACTTAATAGGTTATGTAGACTTCGGAAGATATCTTTTGCTCTTCAAATACAACTATACTAATGTTCTTTCCTCCCTTTTTTGCTTACGGGATAGAACGATTTTTGAGCTTGATGGCCGAAACTATATTTCTGCTGTTGCGAAGAGAAGATTGGATATCTGACCCTGTTTTTTTTTTTTTTTTTTTTTCATTACTACGTTGCCGGTTGGACTCTTACGACAGATTTTCGATTGGAGTTTGTGTTGGCACACAGTTTTTAATTTTTTTTTTTTGTTTTGTTCTGACTCCAATTGGTTGATAGCCAACTGTCTGGAATTGGTTACAAGTATCAATAATGATTAACTAGAGGCTTGAGCATGTTAAGAAAGTTGTAACCAGCAATCTTCCCATTGGGAACCACAAAGCAGCGTTTCGGGGAGAAGAAGCTAGTCATGTGCAATGTACATCTCATCAAGAGAATATGAAAGGGATAGGTTGTTTCGCCGTGAAGTTTAGAAGTGGCGGAACTTAGAATTTATATTGGAATATATATATATATATATATATATATATATATTAGTAGTATTTCATCTGTTTTTTAGTTAACATAAGGATATCATCAACATATGTTAGGTAGATAGATGTTTTGTTTTCGTTTTTTATAATCTGTAAATATCTTATATTCGAGGTTCGACATGTAGAAATTGCGGCTTGCATTGAAGAATCGGAGAGCCGAGTTCGAATTCCAGTCGAATCCATTACATTCACTTACGCGCTAGTATCCTTGGAAAACGTGTGAATCCTCTTCTTCAACCTCCAGCTATGGGTAAATAGCAGGACAGACTGGGTTCTATAGCCTTGGAGAAGGAAAACTCTGAGTTCAAATGTTTCATCTTCAAGCGAAATCTTTGGAATCTAAAAAATTCGCTTGAATATAAAACAGAGCTTGATACCATAATTCAAATAATTATATTGAAGTTTTCGGCTCTTGCTTTTCAAACATGAAACTTTTATGTCACGAAGGAATAATACTTTTTTATATATATATATATATATATATATATATATATAAAATTCAAGAACATCAGTTTAGGCCGATTAATCCTTTCCAGATGATAAAATATTTTTCAGATAGGCAGATAAGTATCTATCCTGTTCACCCATCTATAAACTTCCCAGAGTTATTCGTGCGTAAGGGAATTCAACGGACTCTGCTGGATTTTGAAATCTGCTCAACGATTTTCCGTTCCGAATCGCTATCCATTACACGACCTTCATTGTCATCACGCCACTTGTAATATGCATTTTCGATAATTGCTTAAAGAATTCATGACACTAAAAATCTGTTGCGCCCATAACCACCCTCGATTTTGGTGCATAAACTATTGTTAGTTAGGGAAATGTGTTTCTCTTGGGATTTTAAAAGTTAATTCTTTAATGTATTGTCATCTTTTCCTATGTTGCTGTTGCCCAACACTTTCTCTTTCTTTTTCTTAAGCCAATATGTCGAACTAGCCCGCATCATTTATCAAGCGAGCCAGCTTCGTTCACGACTTAGGCGAATTTATCTTAAACTATGACTCAAGCAAGACACATTGGAACTAGATCGGTTTATCCACTTCATCTGCTCAATGTAGCCACGAAAGTGTCGTTTCCTTACGTAGAGAAACTGCCAGTCCATTTCTTATCTTAGACGAAAATAACTCATTTTCATTCTCCTTAGAAACAAGGCGATCGTCACAGAAACGTCACAAAATTGATACCTAATCCCCGTTGAGATTTCACCTACCATGTGTATCTCTTGATTAAACCCTGCGTGGATGATACGAGATATGCTGGTCGCAGAAACTTTGCGCACTTATAACTAAGATTTAAGTTATGAGATCAATGATTTGCAGTTTTAGCGAAAGGTAGCGTGAGTATATGTACATACCACAAAGTTTTAATGATTAATTTTATTCGCATATATGTAATAAAGATAATATTAATAACCATTATCTTATAAGGAAACATTCGGTATTTATTAACTGTGCATCCAGTGCTACCTTTCTGCATTCTCTGTCCATCTCGATGGAATCAATGTGTAGTATCTGTTTTCATCTATAATGCTAACATTAATTTTAACCGTTTACTTATAAAGAAACCTTTGGTGTTCATTGACCGACCAGCCAGTTCTTGTGCCGCTTGAAATTTATATAATCTTTCTCTAGAAATACTTTTCAGGAAAATAAGTTCCTCAAGTCTAGTGTCTGTTATCAATATTTCCGTTTTTAATGGGTAAGTGGTTTTATTCCTTAGTACCTTACATCAGCATCCTGACTATATCATTAATCTCTCTTCGTTCTATCTATTTTAGTTATTGCTGTTGTAAGTACACAATTGATGTAGTTTCTGTTATTTATTAATATTCTTTGTGATTGTGTACCGCATGTCTACAACATTCTAAGAGGCATGATTCTAGTTGATCTCAAAACCATTTTTAGCCATTGATCATAGAAAAGTTTGTATACAACTAACAGTTTAGATATTTCTTGACGAGTTTGACGCTAGGCATTGCATCCACATAAAACAAATAGGAGACAGATTTTAACTCGCCCATACCTGTACAATAATATTATTTTCATATATCCACAATAATGTTGAGGGTAAAGAAGTCATTTTTAAATATATAATGTCTTTCTAGGAGAGGAGCAATCATGGCGTTTAGCAACAATCCAATAATTTTTTTTTATTCTTTTCCACCCAGTAAAAATAACACCTCCCCACAAAAAGTTAGAATTTCTTCAATTTGTTAACAGAGAACCTTGATGTGTAGAGGTTACAAGTGAAATGAATTGGGAAAGCATCCACTTGGGAGTATGCTCCCAAAAGTAGCGGGTTTTGAGAAGAAACTTTTCGAATGGAACTTCCTACTTGCAAATTGACTACGAAAGCGATGACCTTGTGTACACGTTATAGCGGGTCTATGCTGTTTGAATTAAGTAATGTAATTCGTCAGATCATTTTCCATACTAACAGCGATGAAATGGCGAGAGGCTTGCGACGTAGCATCTGTGAAAAAGGCCTGTTATGTTGGAAAATAATTAATCTCCAACAAGACATTTGAACTCTGTCTAGGCTAGAAAGAGATGACTGAGCAACTCTTGCCCAGGTATGGCATCAATGAAGAATTGTTGGTCTGATCTGCTTCTTGGAAATATAGAGCGTGTCAGGAAGTGTCAGATTCTTTTTGGGTTGGTACTAGGCATGGAGCCTTGTATATATGATCTCAACATGAAGTCTGTGGTGAAAGATACTTCCAATAGACGTTCGAAGACGGGGACCTCCAAAGATTATACCTGTTTATCATGACAGGAGAAAACTCCGAGTCTGCTAGGTGCTAATGAAATGTTTACTGAGCACCCAGTAAGGTTAGTACTCACAACTAAATTGCCATGGTCAACCAAACTAACACGTGAAATTATTTACACAATTTACATTGTTCGAACTCTCGGCTTCATCTACGTTGCCATATTCACGATGTTTCAGCCATGGTACGCATAAGCCTTCTTCAGGGGATGAGGATTTCGAACTGAACACTTTATTTTGCTCACTGGGGCAGATTGTTCTAGTTCCGTGCGCATTGCCTCTTTCAGGTGTAACAGTATTTCCCTTTAATTCAGCACTCCAGGTTCTTGTTCACCTCTGCTGTAGACAGGTATGGAAGTCAAAAATCTTTCGATCAAGCCACTGGATTCAACCGACGTTTTATTCACTCGTCATCAAAGGATAAAATCTGAAGAAGGCTGCAGCGTACATCGACCGAAACGTCTTGAATATGGCAACAAATATCAAGACAACAGTCTGAAAAATGCGTGATATATACTTAGGCGATCATGTGTCTTTCAATACATGACTGACGAGGCAGTTTTTTTTCCCGCAGTAGGTTGTCATTACTTTCTGCGGTGGATCAGTTGCCATGCAAGGTTACAAAACCCGGTCTGCCCTGCTATTTAGTCAGAGCTGGCGGGGGAGAATAAAAGGATTCATAACTTTTCCCAAGGATATTAGCACGTAAGTTAATGAATTCGACAGGAATTCGATTCCTCAATCTGAGCGGCTTCCACCGTTCATTCTGTCTAATGTGGCGTAGTTAATTAAATTATTAATTAAGATATTTCTCATCTCAGAAATATAGACAAATAACTCGTTAAACATTAAACGATCCGTCTCAAAATATCGCTTGCTTAGTTTACCGCAACAATACAGGTATGAGTCACCTAGTGAGAATCAAATTAAGTACTCCGTAGTAACGATCTCCCTAAGAGTATTTTCATATGACAAGCAAATAGTATTCACTTTCCATTTGTTATTTTGCTGACAACTGTCCAGATGACATTTGTTCTTAAGCTCCACTAACTCTGACATCGACAGGTAAAACCTACATCCATGGAGTCGCATCATACCCATACCATTCGTATTCCATTTGCAAAGAGGAAGTTTCGCTGAGACAATTTTTCCAGGAACTGCTACCTTGTCGAAACAATACCCGCTTAGCTGCTTTTCCGAAAACTTCAATTTTTACCTCTTCAACTTATCCGCATAAGTCTTTGCGTCCTCTTACATTCATATCACACTCTTCTTTGAATGGCTCTTAAGCCGTGTAATGGGTTACCCCTAGTTGAAAATAGTAATTTTCAACTAGTATTGACTGTACACTATTTACATTGTTCGGACTATCATCCTCATCTTTGTTGCCATATTTATCACAACTTTTCGGCCGTTGTCAGTTGGTGAAGGGAATTAACAGGAGATAACTGATAACTGACATCTATTAGACATGGCACGTGGAACTAGAACAGTCTACTCCAGCGGGCAAAATAAAGGGTTCAGTTTGAGATTAAAACCACCTGAAGAAGGCCGGTGCGTACAAAGGCCGAAACGTTGTGATAAATATGGCAACAAAGGCCGAAACGTTGTGATAAATATGGCAACAAAGGCCGAAACGTTGTGATAAATATGGCAACAAAGATGAGGATGATAGTCCGAACAATGTAAATAGTGTATATAATACCTCATGTCAGAAATATAGATAGATAGTATTGCTTGTTTAGCAATTAATACATGACCTGACTTCATTAGCAAAAGAGTTCAGATTAGTTTGATACTAGTGTACATGTATGACGTAACCGGGAAGTATACATTTCAGTATTTAAAACTCAAAGTAAGTTCTGTAATGATCCTGACTTGGCATCTCTGCTTCAGTGACTTTTGTATCGTAGTGTCGTGGCTCTGGTCTGTCTTTTTCTACAAATATCGTCAAGACAGCTGCTCGAGATGTTCTTTCTCGTACACCGACTACAATAATTTAAGCGTGCTACTAGATTGGCCATTAGGTTTCACTGTTTTACTATTAATCTAACTAAAGGGTGTTGCAATAACTTTAAGCGGCTAATGTTTTTTTTCTTTTTTTTTCAGATTTGGCAGACATTTGGCGATATTATTTTTCACACATAGATGCTGTGACTTAAAAAACATGATCGAACAGAAAAATAAATAAGTTTTCACCAATGACACTGATTTATTCACTGCTGAGTTTGACCCGTCTTAATTAAACAAACTTATATATACCCCATCTTAATGAAACACCCTTATATATAATCCGTCTTAATGAAACACACTTTATATCCAACCATCTATTTTTTTCTTGCACATCCTACCTGGAACTCCCCTTTAAATTTCTTGTTTTTCGCCACACACATACAATCTTCAAAGATTTAAATGCAACGGTAAACGCCGTCTTCCATCTTTCAGATTCTTGTTGCTGTATTGTTCAATTCCTCACTTCGCACTAAGGACTTCTCATTGTCTTTCATTTCATGTAACCCTCCCCACAGCGTCGTAGTGAAATTATTGCTTTGCTTGGGCGGGGTTGAAGAAATAAAAATAATAATGAACTCCATATGTACTTACGGAAATTAACACTGACTTGGAAATTACAGATGTCTTTCACGTCCCCGAAAAAGAAAATTCTTCGTTGGACAATTCTGTTAAGGGCGTTGCCAGCAAGAACTAATGACAAAAACGGAGAAAAGAATATAATGAAAGTTGCATTGCGTTTAAAGTCTGAGATATTTTAATCCGAACTGAATATAGATGATTAAGATCGCTGTGTTTGTTGCATTCGAAACGAATATTGTGAACGAATTACGAGAACGCAGAAAACCTGTTTTAGATTTTCTTAACTGTTGTTCCCCTAATACAAGGCCCAAAATCCGGCCGATGTAGAGGGCTACTGAATGAAGTTATTGAAAGTACAAAATGACTGAAAATTAACTATCCAATTAAAAATACATATAATATATTTATTAAATATGTATTTATTTTTACCAGAAATGGATATGAGAGGAAAGATCTTAACATGAGGTATTATTTTAAATTCAATATGGGCATCAGATATCGCTACCAAATTCTCGATTCGCCCAGGGATCGCGTCAACTGATTTCACCTGAAACTCTTGTGGTATGGAAGGCATAAATTCGCCCTTCAAGTACTTCCAAAGTCTTCGTTTGGTAGAGCAGACTTGCTCCTTTAATCACCCTCCCACCACCGCAAAAAAGTCACAATCAGGACTACTGGCTGTCAACCCATGCATGCATAAAACATGAAGTTACTTTTCAATCACCCTGGAGATAACGGTTAACTTGAAGTTAAGATTGTAGTGATAGAAGCAGGATCTTTGTGGGTCTCTGCTCCACAAAAGTTGCGGCTCCCAAGAAAAAACTGTCGGAATGGAACTTCTTCCTTACCAATGGAATATGAAATGAAGTAGGATGATTTAACCCTGTGTACCAGGCGTGACGGGTCTTAATTGGAATGGTCTGTCCTGGAGGAAATGTAGCTAGATTGGAACAATGTTAAAAAAAAAATATAGCGATAAATTAGTGAGGGGTATGCGGCGTTTTGTCTAAGGGAAATGTGTTGTAGGCTGCAAACTGATCATCACCCACAAGGCCACATAGAAGTTTCTAAAGTTTTTCAAGGCGGAAAACGGAAGCTTCGGCATAGATGTGGTCGAAATATTAAAATTTTCGTCTGATCTGATTCTTGTAAATCTAGTTACTTGTAGGAGTCTGGAGCTTTAGAGAGAACCCGCCATTTTTCAGCCTCATTACCGACGGATCGGATATATGAGTTCCATTCCAGATTTGGTGTGAGCTGGAGTCTCAATAGAGATTCAGCTATACAAGTGTGGGATGAAAATTACATAGGCTGACTGTGAAGGAGTAATGTTAGAACTGCGAAACCTTGCATGCAGTGATTAGAACACTTATTAAATGATAATAACAATGGGAAATGTATGAATTTTCTTCTTCGTCCTCCTAGCTATGGGTACATCGCAGGACAGCCTGGGTTCTATAAGTGAGTGACAACCGGTCTAGGAGAAGAAAAAACTCTGAATTCAAAATCTAGCCCAAGAAACACTACTTCTATTGTGCCTGAATTGCACATGGTACCCCTACGACCCTAAGAATGACAGGAATAAAAAAAATTAAACAACTATATTGTTTCTTTCCATATAAACTGACATGTCATTGTTTAAAAAAAACCTTCAAAATTAACTAGTAGCGTCTTCTCATAAATATGGATAAAAGTTGGTATCGCAGTGATAATGACGTCCTATTTACTGTTAATTACTTTTTTGACCAACCGGTTGAAGGCCACTTCATCTAGGCGATACAAGCATTGCAACACTTCAAGGAGAGACATATTGAAAAATAAACACTATTTGGTCACATTCCATGAGAGTATCTTGGTCAGCGTATGAACTTTTCATCCGATCCTCATAGAATTACAATGAGCAGTTGGCTCGATTGAACAAGAAATTGAAACAAATATGGCATTTCCACCAAGTAAGGAAGGCAGCCATTTACGTGCTGCTTGAAGCGTCCGTCTATATGGAAAAACAGGTTCTCAGGAAACCATAAGCTATCTTAGTACAACCGCTTTTTCATGTGTAATTTATACAACAGACTTGTCGTATTTAGATTATCACCCGTATTCCTTTATACAATGCTTTCTGTCAGTTCAACAGTTCCTCCATTTTGAAGATATCAAGAGAGTCGTGAATTAATTTATCGAATCGACGTTGGAATCTTTCTTTTAATGCAATGCATATCTGATTTGAAAGCTGTGTAAGTCAGGGGAAAATAATTTGAAGATTGAAAAGTGTGGCTAGTAATCTATATGAATAAAAGATTTTGTAAAACATACGTGTAGAATTTGCATAAATCTAACGTATTTGACGATATATAAAACCTTACTATTTACATTTTAAAATTACAAACGTATGCAGTAAATTTTGTCACAAATAATTGTCTTATACGGTGTCTGGGTAAGAATTAACCTACCAGGTTCCTCAGCATCATAGGTAAAAGTGAGATGTTGGTTTCGGGAAAATAGAGTCTTCTGTTTCATTAAATCCGGTAATATAAAATTTAGAAGAACCGTCATAGAAATTGAAAGAAAATAAAGCCGAAATAATACATTTATGTGAATAAAAAAAAATTGAATGGATTTCAGCGAGGAGGAGTTATTATTGTCATCCAGACTTATGTACTCATTATAGCTACCATAACGCTTCGCTGGGGATAGCTCGTATTATTTTGGTCTATTCTGAAAGACTAGAGGCATGTGCCCGAGTGGTTAGACAGTTCGAATTCTGACGATGAGAACCGGGTTCAAATCTCACGATGGTCGATTTGTCAGGATGTTATCGGACTGGAGAATTGGAAAGTGCCTGAAACTATATTAGGGTTGACCCAAGCCTTGTGATTTGAATTGGGTTGACGGAATTCATGGGGCGAGGTGCTTCGATAGACGTGCTAGCACGAAGTCAGAAGTCATCGTGACCGAGGGCTTGAACATGCTGGTTGTTCAAATTGTTGATCACGCTAGATAACTCCCTAAGGTCTGCTCAGCATAGTTGCAGTATAAACCACAGGTTGAATAAACACAAAGAAGACGCCTTTCCTTGAATACGAGTGGCCATTATACATTCTGGGAGACTAACATATTGGATTAAAGTTTTTGTTCGTGATGAAATTCATATAATAATTAGGAGTTCAATCTCTGGATCAGGTAGTAAAGAGAGAAGGTGAAAACAAAGAGAGCAATTACTGACAATACTAAATAAGAACAAGAAGAGATCTCTCTCTCTCTCTCTCTCTCTCTCTATATATATATATATATATATATATATATATATATATATATATATATATATATATATATATATACAGTGGAGCGAGATCAATCTATCGCTGTAAATTTATTAAAGGGTTAAACTTGAAATCCTTAAACGTACCTCGTTCAAGAGACAACTGATGGTAGAAGGCCGAAGAGTAAATCGGCTGAAAGTTTGTGATAATAACAACAAATATATGAAGTTATGAATGCGAATAAAAAAATGATAAATTAATTCTCAAACGTATTTGTAAATTATACATTATTAATTTTATATATATATATATATATATATATATATATATATATATATATATATATATATATATATATATATATATATATATATATATATATTTCATCATAAATGAAAACCAGCAGTTATGTGTTGACTTCAATGTTCACTTTTATATTTATATTATTTTTTAATCTTTTTTAGATTCATTAAATCTTCATATTGTTTTGTAATGATGATTACTTGCATTATTTACATTATTCGGACTGTTGACTCTAGGTGATTGGAAATCCGAGCCAAACCCTTCATTTTGTCCACGGGGCTAGATTGCTCTAGTTCCACCAGCCATGCCTCTTCCGCATGTTTCAGTTATTTCCCTTTAACTCAACACTTCTCGTTTTGCTTCAGCACTGCTGTAGCCTGTTAGTGAACTCTTTGGGCCTAGTCACTGGATCTAACCAATGTCTTCATCCACTGGGCCTTGTGAGTTACAGATATAGGATCTCAAATCTTATCTCACATGGCCCAGTGGATAAAGTCATCGGTTAGATCCAGTGACTATACCTAAAGTTTTGTGGGTTCAATACCAGGGACACGGCACACAATAGAAGAATAAATTTCAGGGATAATTATTTAATGTCTGAAATAAAATCTATTAGTTTATACGTAAATGTGGGAGAAAATGAATAACAACCGAAACCGAGGTTCGAGCGTGACACTCTGGACTTATGAATATATTTTTTCCGCCAGATGTATAAATAGCGGTGTCAGGCTACTGACTGCGGTGATTATTGAGTGAGTATTGATTGGAACTATCCAGTCGAATTAGTGTGAATTATTGTACGTCGATGATTTAAGTTTTGATTTAGGATTTATTGGACGTTATGCCGCATAGCTTTACTAAGAAGGTATTCAATGAAATGGTTAATTATTTTTGGTTAATTTTTACTTTTTTGTCCTTGTTACGTATTTATTTGCGGAAGTAATTAATTACTGTTTTATTGAAGTCTGAAATGGGGAAAAACTGCATTGTAAAATAGCTGAACACAATAAAATAGTGTGTGTCTGGAAAATAATAATTACTCAACTACATTTTTTAAAACTGTCATATAGGAAGAAAATGAGTAACAACCGACACCGATGTTCGACACTCTGGACTTATGAATATATGTTCTCAGGCAGGTGTATAAATAGCGGTGTCAGGCTACTGACTGCGATGATTATTGAGTGACTATTGATTGGAAATATCCAGTCGAATTAGTGTGAATTATTGTGTACTACTAACAAGGTATTCACCGTAATGGATAATTATCTTTGGATGACTTTTACTTCTTTTTTCTAGTAAGTATATATATACGGTTGTAATTAAACACTGTTTTATCTTAACAATAATGTCTTGAGTTATACTTAATTAGAAACGGCTACCGTACGTCAAAAAATCTGGGGAAAAAAAACGGCATTTTATCATAGGAAAACACAACGAATATTGCATGCTTGAAAAATTAGCATGGCCATTTTTCGTGAAATTCGAACACAAGTTGCATATATATATATATATATATATATATATATATATATATATATATATATATACCCAAATATATAATAATATAAATATAGAATATCATCACTTGATAACACACCGGAGGTGTTGAAACAAAATGGCTATTTTAGTGGTGATTTTATAACATATTTATGTTACAATTTTTTTAAATAAATAACTATATATATATATATATATATATATATATATATATATATATATATATATATATATATATATATACGTGTTTGTATATTATAATATGATTGTATATGTATTGTCATTTTGTAAAACTTCTTTGCCCACATTATCTTGTTTCAGATCCCTTCAAATGTATCTAAGTTGTTACGATGTTTGAATCTCCTTTGAAATAATTCTGAAATCTTGGTTGATTTTAAACTTTAAGTATTATCTAATATCGAATATTTTATAGGGTACCCAATGAGGATAGAAAACACTACTCGGTTTAGACGCTACCAGATTAGTCAGGTTAACCTTGATCTCATGCCAAGACGCCTTGGAGATGAAAAGTCGTGTAATTTCCAACCTTTACGCTTCCAGATGCGTGCCATTTAAACGCGCTTAATGTACCACGAATTTCGAATCCTAAACCGCCAAGACATTTGCAAGCGCCAATGGATTGTGCCGGACAGACAGGGAGAAGTGAATTCAAATCGATGTTTAATTATTGGAATTGTTGCATTGGTCACCCAATCAAATAATTGCCCATCCTTATCAGTTCGCTTGGAACACATCACCAGCGGATACAGCTTAGGATTTCACAACAATATGAAACAAGTCGGTATGCAATTTAAACGATATTGAGAACAAGCTATCATCGCTTATGTGTAGAGAATTCTGTCTCTAATTCTACACAAGAACGCTTGCCGATCAATAAATATCAATTACAACAGTTGGAGGTATAAAAATCCAAACCTTCTTAATTTTCTTACGGTTTTGTAATTTAAAAAGATACCGTGTA
>OZ010588.1:99083511-99183511 GCA_963932145.1 Acanthosepion lycidas
TGTCTCGAAAAAGACATCGTCGCCAACTCGTAAATAAGTCTATGGTTTTGGTACATGGCATCTTTTTCTTTTTCTACGGTTTATTTTTGTCTTTACGTCTTTTTACGTTATAATTTTTTTTTTTATCTCCAGGCACGCAGCCCAGTTCCTTACTCTTACTAAAATCTGTTTGGTAGTTGGGAGTGGGAGTCATGCGCCCGCGCCACCAACATTGAACGGCCTCGGGCTTGTGTATGACAAAGAGACCGCCGAATAAGTGCGAACGAGAGGTAGAGTTTACAGTCTAAACTTGATCAGTAGCTAACAAGTCTCTTTTCGGTGATGACAGTAATCAGACCGGAGGGGTTTACAATGAAAAAAAATAATCTCAAAACCGGGAAAATATAAAAGTTACTGTTTGGGCAAGTCAAGTAGATATCTAGAGCAACATAAACACTAAGAATTAAGCGAATCGAATAGTAAGTAGCGCAAATTGCATCAAAAGAGGGTCGTTACGAATAGAATGTTTCTCTCTATGCTTCAACTTGTTTTATTATTGGTAGTACCAATACTAGTTATTACAGAAGGTCACTAAAGAAGATGGATAAAACATTTAGACCACTACCTTTCTTTTTATGTGTCATGTCCTTTCAGGACGTAGGTGATCATTGCTCTCAACCACACTCTTGCCCCTGCAGCTCTCAGTAAGTTCCTTCCCTCTAATACCTCCCCAAACCACCTTCTGTCATCCACTTGCTTAAGTCCTCTAGCTATGTAATGCGTGTGTTTTCTCTTGTCTCTATTCCCTCTATTCGACCCGTGAGTATCAGATTCTCCAGGCCCTCCTCCCTCTATGTGTCCCAGGAGCTACCTGTTTCTGTTGTTAAGTATTATTGCCCTCCTTGTTTGCAAACTCTCTAAGACCTCATCGTCGCTTGGGCCATGATATGCTTAGCATCCTTCTGTAGAACCACATCTCAGTCGCCCCGAGTTTCTTCTTCAGCTTTGAGGAAATCATCCAACATTAGCTGCCGTAAGGAAGAAAATTTCTATATTCTTTTCTTTGTTAGCAAAGAAATCCTCTTGTCTCGCAATACTCTGCCCAGTTTTTGGAATCCGTCCTTAGCCATCCTAAAACGTCTAAAGATCTCAGTGTCGCACTTACCGTCCTCTGTCAAATTACTTCCGAGATATTTAAACTTACACGTTTTTTTTTATTCTAGTGTCCCCAACCTGCAAATTGCATTTCGGGCTCACCCTTTTACTGATGACCATGCATTCTGTTTTCTTGCAGTTTAGGCCTAGTCCCTTCTTACTCTCCATCGCTACCTTCTGCAGGGGATTTTGTAATTTCTTTTCCTTGTTTGCTATCAATACTGTGTCATCTGCGTGTCTTATGTTGTTAAGATTGTGACTGCCAATGCTTAATCTTAAGGCACGAGCAATTGAAGGATATACACACAAAGAAGGTGAAACGGAAAGACTTAACTCATTTTCCTTCGAGTAAGACGGGTTTTAATTTAAATCTACCTATAAAACTGATCTGCGTCTAAGAGAGCCGTATTATGGATGGGAGGCGATCGAGTACTGTACCGGCAGGAAAGGACGTCAGGTGTGTCCGCTAGTCATAAATATTGTTACTCGTAATAAAATATCAAAAACAAGGCAAATTATTATCGAAAATTGTGTTAACATATGTATGGTAGTTATAAAATTTTTGTTCTACTACTATCTCTAAGTATTGGTGCCAGAAAAAATTTAGTTGGTAGAAACAGCAACTCTGGAAAATAGGCACAACTTAAAAGAAGAACAAGACGATCACTGCGCAAAATTTTAAAGAGAACAATACATTTATTTACAATTAAAAATTTGATGGTCGAGGATGATAGATTTATTATAAAATCAATGATCCTTTCAATCGTTATATAGTATGCGCTTGAACAGTGCTATATACGGTTTTTGAATTCAGAGTTTTTCTTCTCCTAGACCGGTTGCCATCCAAAGCTCTAGGTATAAAGGACATACATACAAATTCATAGTAGGTGTTTCAGTAGGAATTTGGATTCACAAGCAGTCCCAAGCCGCATGTATACACACTTTATGGGATAGTGCGATCTTGTTTGAATTCAATGTTTCCTACCTTGCGAACCAAAGCTATGAAACACTGTCTGTCTTGTTATTTCACCCATAGCTGGAGAAGGAATAGATGGATTCATGTATTTCCAACGGTTATTTGCGCAAGGAAGCAAGGTTAAGTATATTTACCATGCTCTCCCCAATGAGAAGGGGACGTGACACAAGGTCGCGTTTAACGTAAGAAAACCGGATGCGTACACCCGGGCCAAGGACAAAAAACTTTCCAGTCCTTACAACCGTCGATTGCACTGGCATCAGTATGACTACGCATTCCCTCTTTTTAATGCAATGGGGAGTGGAGCCTCGAAGACAAGTTCCGCGAGACCGGGCAACTGACAGTATTTATTTTCCTCAGCTGCGTCTGTTCGTTGACAGAGCCGCTAGTGAGTCGCGCCTTGCCCGAAAACAGGGACGAAATTGAGATCTGATAAACCCTACCCGGTATATACACAGAAAGCTACATTGATTGAACGTAACGAACTCGACTGGAATTCGAACTCGGTTCTCCGATTCCTAAATCCGAGCAACGACTCCACCGTGACTCCAATCCATCATGTCTATAGGATATAAAATTTAACTTTCAGACATTTTAACAACCAACTATTTCTTTTGTAATTGCTATTTTATTGCTGAAAAGACAATGTCAATGAAAGGACATGTTACGATATTAAAAACCATCTAAAGAAAATGATTTAGCAAATGGATGAGGATGAATTTACGTCCATAAATATTTAATTTAAGAAAAGCTGAAATCTTTTCACGCGAATTTAATCAATTTATACATATCTTGCATTGATGACGTTCCGTAAACTAAGCGTCCATTTTTTTCTGTCTGTTTTTGTTTATTGCTTCAATGACACACGTCACATATTTGATTTATCGGTGTCAGGAAAAGACTTGATCTTACCTTACCCTGTCCAGAGTGATGAAAGAAAACACGCCCGAAATATCGATTGGCGTTTCCTTGTCTCAGCTGCGCGTCTGTTCATTCCAACGCCAATTCCGAATTTAATTCGACGAAGGTGATAACGAACAGCGCTTCGAAATTTCCACTTGTCACTTGTTGCTAATGTTAGGGTCAAAGGTACCACATTTTTATCTTCCACTAATTCATTATACTGTAAAATGTTTTCTGTCAGTGATACAACCGAACCTTTCCCCGACATGACAAAAATAAAATCGTAGTGGATAAAATCCGGTGAGCGAAATAACATTGCATAGAATATCGATCTACTTCTTTGTGCCGTGTCCATTCAAAACGTCAGCAATCATGGCTCTCCACAATTTCCTGTAACTTGTATTTCTTAATAAATTATATCTTTTTATTATATCTAATAACCCTGAACCACCATCGATTCACAAAAGCTCGTTAGATAAGTTACACGCTGCTTTCATCCGTCTCTCTTGCCTTCAATCTATCCTGCGTGTGTCAAATTTTTCAAGCCTTCTTTCCTCATTATTTGCCCTAGAAATTTTAACTGTATCTTTTTGGTGTCCATTCTGTTTCTATTTTCTCTAAAATTTCGACGTTACATACTGACCATGTTATTCTCATCATCGTTCTATCGTACTAGATTTCTGTTGCTACAATTCTTTTATTCATGTGGGAATGTCCATCACTCATTGCTATACAGGAGGACTAATATTTCGCAACAGTTCAGTAATATTTCATTTCTTTCTAACGACATCAGCCTGTTTCTTAATACATTGCTTATGTTTTGAAAGGCATCTTTCTCTATCCAATGCGTCTTCGGATGTCAGTGTCGCACTTTATGTCCAGTGTTGAAACATTTCCGTGATTTGTAAGTAGTTGTACGGGTTTCATTTTGGTATCTCCAATGTCTAATTTGTATTTTGATATATTCTCTTTTATTAACAGACATGCATTATGTCTTCTTCTGTTGTAAATAGGAAAGGTTGATATAGAAAATAAGAAACAGTTTATTCCGGAAAATATTATGTTACACGGTTAAGGACAGAGACTAATGTAATAAACAGTTAATCGTTACATCTCTCACTCTCTCTCTCTAGTCGGTCTTGTGAGGATGTTCAGCTACTCCACAACATCTCTTACATTAGACATTTGTTCTTTTCTTCTCGCTTTCCTTTACTGCCTTCTGTCAGACATCTTGTGTTTTTTTTTCTACACTATGTCATTTGCACATCTTATTTTTTTTTCTGATTTTGGCTGCCAATAAATAATCCTCATGGGCCTTGTAATTCTCTCAGAGCCGCCTCACTGGTAGGTTGCATAATTTTCGGTAATAACATACGCCATTCTCTTAATACCCCTTTTTACTTTCCGCTGCTCGCGTTGTAGAGGTTTATATTGCTATAATTACTTAGTGTCGATTATTTACGAAGAAATCCGCTGTTAAATTATCAAATTCAAAAATATTCAAACGAAAACTTACACAAACCATTTATATTACTATATAATGGATATTGTATATTGCATGTTTCACATTCATCTGGCAAGCTATACTTAGTAAATTTATATCTGTATCCCGCAAAAATGATTATTCTATGAACGTAGTTTTTTAATCACATTGTCTGCCATTTTTTAGTCTTATACATCTATTTTATGATTTTAAACTTAATTTTACATTTTTTGTTAATATTGTTCACACAATACAATGCCAACGATGCACACAAAGTAAAGGGTGATTCAATGAGATCTTTGCGATTGTGGGACCAACAGATAGATAAAGGTTGACTCTAACTTAAATATCTCATTGTGTAATGATCAGGAAACAGTCCGCTTTACCAACGGAATATGAAAGAAAGTCGACTCAGTGAACGTGACCTGGCACGTCCTAGCTGTGAAGGCCTGAACTGGTAGAAATAAGGAATGTAGTCCTCCCGTACATATACCACGAAAATAACGATAGAGTAGCAAGAACATAACAACGTTTCGTCTGTGGGAAAGAGGTTACATAGCAAGAAACAGTTCATTAACCCTGTGGTCGCGTATCTGCGTTTGAAATTTTTCAATGATGGAATTTGGGGATTTCTTTTTTTAATTTTTTAAAATCATTTCACCCATAGCAAGGCAAATACTCCACGAAGACGCATGAGTTTTACTGAGTACGATGGAATATAAAAAAGATATAAGGAGGGGGAACAATAAAAGAACACTAAATAAGTGGGGGGTGATCAGATTTAATGAAATGGCCCCACTCTCGGAAAGATACAGCATGGCAGGAGTGAGGTATTTTCTGGAGCCGTCTAAGTTGCTGACCCTTTTTTTTTCAACATCGTTAGCTAAGAAGTGAACGTTCAAGGCTGAGGGACCCATTGAGATTAACCCAGATCAACATGATTCTAAAAAACGTTTAGCGCGCTTTGTGATAGCGATCTGTTACCAGCTGTTTTTTGTTTTTGTTTTTTTTTTGGCAGATATTGAATGTTGCAAGCCATTTCTTGCTCCACTTAGCTGTGCAAGTATGGACAAAGTGGGGAGTTTAGCTGCTCATTTTGATTTTGAGGCGTGGTATCAGCGACATATATAGTTACTAATCATCTGACTATCATTGATATAAAGAAGAACGTGATCAGGACCGAAGAAAGAGAAATAACTTTACGGGTTTATTTTAATTAGATTAGAATTATATAGTTTATTATTTCGGGATAAGAAACCAAGTATATTATCTATGTAATTAAATATATTGTCGTATGAAAGAAACGTATCTGATTTTTTAAATATCTAAAGAAACTATCTGAAGAAATAGCTGTATAAGCCGCCTTTGACCGGCTCTTTCATTACTAGGAATTTTTACCGTTCATTTGGAGCAGTTTAAGATTGAAAATCAGTATTAATAACAACATTTGGGTGCAACTGAGGCACATCCCCAAATGGGGGGGGGGGTAAAAATGACACATGTCCACCTGTGTTCCCCCTCATTGAAGTGTGATTGGCTGGTGTCCGTCATAAATACCGACGGACGTGTAGGAGAGTCAAGAGCCTTAGTCTGAGAGCTAAGTCTATAACGACGCCCATTGGACTACGCTATTGATCTACACTTCTTACCTGCGACTACGACGCGTACCAGTCGATTACTGCTACCGTATTCTACTTGGGTATAGTAGCCAAAACCACTTAGCTACTTCATTCAAATATATCCCTTTCCGGGATGTATCACATAGTTTATTATTTCGGCATAAGAAACCAAGTATGTTATCTACGTACTTAAATATATTAACATACGAAAGAAATGTATCTGCTTTGTTAAATATGTAAATAAAATATCTAAAAAAAACTTTGACCCGCTTATCCATTTGTATTTAATCACCCCACCCCCACCACCACGAGGTCAGGTCGTGACACAAGGTCGGTTTAATGTGGGGAACCCGAGCATGTGCACCCGGACAAGGAACAAAAATTCTGTCGGTTGTGCGGCCATCAGTGCATGCAACTGATCTTTCTCTCTAGTGCAATAAGAAGGCGCGACCTCGGGCAGCTGTACCCCAGTGCCGGCACCTCTCAATATAATTTTTCTCAGTTGCGACGGTGTCCTTTGACAAAAACAGAGACGCAACTGAGTGATGATAAATAGACGTGAAATTACACCGGCTTATTCATTAGTAGGAATATTTACCGTTCATTTGTAGCAGTTTAAGTTTAAAATCAGCCCAACCAAAAATCAATATTAATAACACCATTTGCGTGCAAATGGTGGGGGGGGGATTAAAAATTTAATTATGTGTGGGTGGAGTGAAAAGAGAAATGTATAATAATAAATAATATTATTGTAATAATTTAAACTATTTATTTTTATTAAAGTAGGTATCTCTACTATTTCGGCATAAATTTTCTATATTCAAGGTTAAAATGAATTTTTTACAACGAAAAAACATTCTTGAAGATTTCATTTTAGCTTTAATTGAAAGTTTAATAATTAAATTTATGATTTCTATTAATTAAACAATTCTGGTGTATTTCAGATAGAAACTATATACATTTGATTGTCAAATTTAATTTCAATTTTATAATTTTCTTAAAAACGGCCATTTTCTTAATTTTAAGAAATTTGTAAACAAACACAAATTTATCGATTTTGAAAATATTTTAAAAATTTCTGACACGTTATTTTAGTAAAATTAAAAAATTTAAAGTTAAAGTAATCTGATTTGAAAGAAATTTTTCTTGCTTATAGCATAAAAAAATAATATACAACCAATTATTAACGATCGATCCTGTTAATCTGACCCAACACTAATGGAAATACAATACATAAAATAAAATTATTTAGTGAAATAGTAAATAAAAAAAAGAAAAATTACTTTAAAATTTAAAGTTTACACTTTTGAAGTTGAACGGAAAATAAGAAATGTTGAAAAGGCCGCGTAAAGGGACAAAACCCTTAAATCACGCGACCTTGTAATAATACTGACAATTTCAGTATATCATACATGGAAATAAGGAATGTATTAAGTAAAAAAATACAACATGAAAAATTATTTTTAAAAAAAGTAGCTCAACTAAATTTATTAAACTTAGAAATTTTGGATTCGTCATTTTTTTTTTCTACTTAATTACTACAAAATATCGAGGAGCCCTCCTAATACAGAGCTTTACACGATGTTAAACTATAATAAATTATTATAATTAAAATTTCTTAAAAAACGAAGAAATTCTTGTAAAAATTAATTATTCATCAGAAAAATATTATTTTTTTTACTATATATATATATATATATATATATATATATATATGTATATATATATATAAATATATATAACATAAATATGACTGTTTTAATTTAGTATTACTTGCAAAAATGATCAGAGTTCTTAATCGAACTCAGTTCGTCGATTTTTTTCATCTCTGTAAGTGATAGCCTAACTGAAACGTTCACATCGCCAAAACAACTGCAAAATCAGGAAAAAAAAACATGTGAAAATTCTTTACAAAAATACGATTCTAAACTTTAAGAAATGCACTCTTTGGTGACAACAAAAGATATATTTCTCAGATAAAACTCTTAGAGACTTTGCTGAGAAACATAGGTTTGCAAAAAAAGTATAAAATTCAAAATCCGAATATTGATTGATATGTAAGGTTAGCTTCGTGTCACTGATAGTGCATAGAGAATTATGTTTGATCATATATTCAGCAGTAAATCATAAACTCCTCCTTAAATGCGCTTAGTGACAGTATCGATTTTTTACTCGCATTAAGACAAGGATGTGTCTTCTCACTGAATTTATTCAACCTTTATAGTCAGCCGATTCAGAGAGAATGAGAAGTCCTACCAGGATGCATTAACGGCGGACATAATTTTAACAATGTAAGATATGCAGATCACTCAGCGTTGCGTGACGTCCCCCCGGAATCGCTGCGCCAAATGTGACGTCTGCATAGCCACGTCCGTCGTGCTATCCTGTCCTGTGACGACCAACTGGCTTGGTATTGGTCGCGGCACCAAATGTGACGTTCTAACCTTTTGGTAATTCGGATGGGAATCTGGTTAGATTCGGTATCAGCCTTGTCGTTCCCAGCTCGCCTCCAAAGTCTGGTTACCGAAGTAACTGTTTTGATTTCCAGTCTAACCTACCAACGTTGTGAATTGATCGTAGGCAAACGAAATCAATCAGTCGCCGGGCCGTAATGCAAGTCGAGTTCGATCAAGGGTAACACCGCACAAGTATATGTAAAAGAAAAGAAAATAATAACTCGAAAAGTTCAAATGTGTTAAAAAAAAGGATAACAATATTTTATATCTGGTTGCTGAATAAAGGACTGCGTCTTCTTCCCAACCCCCTATATGGATTCGTGACACTTTGTGTTTGTTACGCGAGTCTTAACATCTTAAGTTGTTTGTTCTTTAAGAAACTGGTTCTTGGTGTATCTTCAGCGATATTCGTAAAACTTGTTTTGGTGGTATGAGTCTAAGTCGTTCTTCAAAAATAAATTGTTCCTGGTTAGAAATTGAGTCGTGATTTGCGTGGAATCTTTCAAGTCAACTATCTGCGACGCGGGTGCAACTCCGACTGTGATCTTCACTCAACTTAACTGGAACTCGAACTCGAACTGCTTTTCACTCGCGACTCTGCTTATATGGACGCCGACCAAAACCGGGGTGGGCTTGTGGCTGTTTGAGGTTCCTTGATAATTCTAAACACAGAATCCACTTCTTTGTTTTCGGTCAGGAAAATTTTATTATTTTCCATTTTTGGAAGTCTTTCGTCTTCCCACCTTCTTCTGTTCTCATATTGGTATATCACCATGCCCTCAGAGGCTGTCAACGGGTTTCCCCTCTCTCTCACAGTGGCATCTCACACCTATCCCTTCAGGGGGGCGCAACAGGCCTCCCCTCCTTCTTCACATGATTACCTCCGCCTCATGCCACCATCCAGCCAATGGGCGCTCCACGGCGTAGGTGTGGCCAGACTAGCCTCGGTTTAAAAAATCTTGCTCAAAGAAAAGAAAATTATCTTCCTTTTTCTTTTTTTTCTTTTTTTTCTTTCTCTGTCTTTCCTTCTGCCCGACAACAAACCTTAGACTCTTATCATAGTCAAATGTCACTTGGATTTATCACCCGGGGCCTTCGCCAAACAACTGGGGGGGGGGTCAATTGGACGTATTTGCATTCTGTTGTTAATTAACTGTTCTGATAAAATAATTTCGCTGTCATAGCAAGCCCTGACGATAAACAGGTGTTTTTCCCAAATGACATGGACGTGGTTCCACGGACATTTTGGTTTCGGTCAAGCTTGACCTAATAAATTTTTATCTCCCAGCACCCTTTTTTTTATCATTGCCATGGGGAGATGGATACATCTTACTCGCCGCCCCATAATATAAATCAGATTAAATTCTGTGTTTCACCTTCTCGACAATGGAAATAAAAATCTTACCACTTTTCCTTGTCAGAAAAATAACACCGCTTAGTGTCCTTTTCGTGATGGCTAATTATCACCTAAATTTAATTCTCGCATTTCTTTCTTCTTCTTTCTTTCTAGCGTCGTAACTAGTGTCACAATCCTCCCCTAACCTTCTTGTCATTTACTCGTAAATGACACCTAAACCCAAATACACTATTTAGCATGCATCATGCATCTGTCCCATGCAATTCTATTCTTCTTTTCTTTTTTTGGGGGGGGTTACATGCAAAGTGATGTACTTTTCATCTTCTTCTGTTCTACATGCAAACGTAATGTTCTTTTCATCTTTTTCTGTTTTACATACAAATGTAATGTTCTTTTCATCTTCTTCTGTTTTACATGCAAATGTAATGTTCTTTTCATCCTCTTCTGTTTCTCAAGCAATTTAAAGTGTGCATGTGCGTGTGGGTGCATGTGTGTGGTTACTATCGCTTGTTTTTCTCTCTTCTGTAGGAGGTTTTTCCGCCGCACGTGTCGGTTTCACGTCAGCCTCCTCCGCCGGTCTTTCTGCAATTTCTCCGCCGATTCTGCATGAGTAAAGAACACAGCTCCACATCTTCCTCTCGAGTTGCTGCATGCTCATTTGATTATCGCTAGTTAATTTCCTCTTACTTTTAATTTTCCATATTGCATTACACCCCCTATGGCTATAATTATGAATGAACACATCATTGCCTACCAACTTATCTCCATCTTCCCAAGCCATAACGTCTTTCCCAACGCACATAACTTGTCCCTCAATTGATCAATATCGATCTTTTCAATCGGCTTCATTAGTACTGGCATTTTATTCAAGGTAACATTGAAGAATCCCCTCACTATTGGCTCCCACAACTCTGTACAATTGACTAAGCTTCTGCCAATCATTTCTTTGATTGAATCTTTCTCTTCATATCTTTCTTCTTCCTGGTAATAGGGAGTAAGGAAATAGATATTCCAAATCCCGAACATCCCCGGGGTAACTTTAACAGGGATAATGGTGGCTTTACTCTTAATGTCCTTGTGGAGCCTCCTCCACATACCCTAGACAAGCTAATGGGTTTCTGTGTGGCCACTGCCCACACCCCGTCTGAAACACTGATAGCTTGTGGTAATGCCGTGTTTGCTAATACCTCTACTTGACAAGTTCTCTTTCTTCCCTTTAAACAATTCTAGTATGCACATTTTGTGGTTACCAGCTATATAGATAGGGCTTAACGATGTACAAGTCCCTAGAGCATCATTTCTACACTTTCTAGCTTATTCAGCTGTTAGCAACGCTATGTAATCTGTTTCCATCTTGTACCTTGCTACCATTCATGTGGCTACCATCATCATCATCATTAACCCTCCAGGGCAACAATATTCTCTTGTTTTTATTCTTCATAACCATTCGGTCATATTCAATTCTTCACTCAATTATTCCATAATTTCTTACTAAGTTTGTAATCCCTCAGCTCTTCCCTCCGCTAACTAGCTCCTAGCAGACATAATGGCCCGGGCAGGTGCGTGGGGCTTCTACTTCAAAGGCCGTACTTCATGATACCACTGATGGCCAGTCAGCAATGCCAGCAATAATCTTCTTCCGTCCTTCGTGAGGTGCAGCTCGCGACTCCATCCCCTCCATCCACATCCACCTCATTCAGCCAGTAGGTTTTTGGATGAGCCAGTGCCGTTATCTGTCGACACCGAGTGCTTCTATTCTGCACCACTTTCTTTGTTCCACTGAGACTTGTGGTTCTCCACCCTTCCCAATCTCGTCTTCAGAGGTAGTTCTTGCTCGACCTCTAACCTTCCCTCGGTGTTTAATTCCCGTTCAGGAGGTGTTTTGTCCTCTTCCTCCTCTCCTGATTCTTCCTTCTGTTTAGAGTCCTCGCCCTTGATTGGATCCCTTCGTTTTTCTCTTCCTTTCCTTGGGCATGGGGGTACGATGGTGACATCACAGGGTCTTATCTGCACCGATTCAGGCGACGACTGAACGCCGCTGATCCCCGCCGAGGGTTCCAACTCCGTCACTCGGATCGCTTCATCTATCTGGCCAAGTCGATCTATCTCTTCATTTTCCTCGGAATCTTCTTCCATCTCCATTTCTTCCGGTTCAACCAGAGTTACCTTCTTTGTCCTTGTCTTCTTAGACCTCGGCTCGCTCATTTAAAGGTTAGCTATTTCAGCCTTCTTCAGATTGTTGGGATGGACCCTCCTTGCTCGTCCTGCCACTTGATCCCATATTACATATGATACTGGACCCGTCTGCTCTACTATCTGGTAGTACGGTTCCCATCTTTGGTCCAGCTTTCCTTCTCTCTGATGTCAGACGCATTCGTTCTTCACATGATACGAGGAAACTTAGCATTAATTAATGTCATGCAACACGTGCCGGCTTGTAGGAAAAAATATTTTGCGGACAGAAAATTTACTGTTTTCCATTAAAAAGAAAATGACTGATACAAACATCCGCGTAAGAAAAATAAAGACGTAACATTTGCCTCGTCTAAGACTTGACATTCATTGGTTTCTCCAGGGCCAAGGTAGGTTTTTCTTTTTTTTCCTTTTCTTTTTTTTTTTTGTTATAACCTTCAGATATTTATTTTCACTGTGTTCGACAAGCAGGCGCATTTAATATCAGGTAAAGATAATAATATATTGATGAGCAAGATTAAGTATGTAGCTGAATACCTGCTCTACAATTAGATAGAAGTTATCTAGTCTTACATGTATCAACGTTTCGTATGAACTACATTTTCTACAAGAAAACTATCTTTTAAATTCTTTTTTGTCATTAGGGGATGTCAACAAGAATTTCACAGAGTGGACATACCTACATGAAGGCAACTATGAAAGAAACCTTTGAATAATTTTCTAATGTTTATATTAGTAGTAGTATAAATAATAATAATAATAATAATAATAATAATAATAATAATAATAATAATAAATTGATCACGTCTGTCCTGACGAACCGTACTTACTCATTTTGCGAAGCAAACAAGATTCATCCACTGGAACAGAAGGGATGCAGAAGAGGTTCATATGGTCTTAAAGATCAACTACTGATAAACAAAATGATTCTGGAAAATTGGAGGAGACGATTTAGAAATCTTAGCGCAGCGTGGATTGATTATCGTAAAGCCTTTGATATGTGTGCCACAGTCTTGGATCCTTAAGGCTTTGGAAATGTACAAAATCTCAATCGTTGTAGTAAATATCCTTAAGAACAGCATGGAAATGTGAAACCTCACACTATAACAGACTGTGACACCTCGAACCGTCTGAATATCCGACGTGGAAACTTCGAAGGAAATTCCCTGTGACCTCTTCTGTTTTGTTTGTCCTTAAGCTCCCTTACGCATGAACTCAACAACAATAGCTATCTTTAAAGAATAAACAAGAAACTATTCAATCTTCGGTATGAGTCCAAATCCGAAGGAGGCAGAGGATTAGTTCATCTAGGACTGTCTTACAAAACTACAACAATTGCCCTTTAAAGATACCTGGAAACTACAGAAGACTGATTGATGATATGTCAAAGAACATGAATGTAGTAAGCGACTTTATCTCGTAATACGGGAAGCCAACAAGTTGAAAATGGAGTTTCAAATTAGTGAAAAAATACAAGTAAAGCATAATACACCGACTGAACCTGAAAAAGAAAGCAAAAGAAAATTCAACCGACCAGATACAGAAACGATGGCAAATTAAACCGCTTCACGGCCTATACCCTGCCCGTACCAAACAAGCTAATGTTGACAAACCCCGTAGCCACTATTGGCTGCGTAGTGCAGGGTTAAAATCTGAAACTGAAGGTTTTATCCTTGCAGTACAGGACCGATGCTTGTTAACTAGAAATTATCAAGCCCATATACTAAAACATTGTGTTAGCCCAAAATGCAGATTCTGTGATAAATATCCAGAAACCATTGATCATCTTTCGTCAGGTTGCACGATATTGGCACCCACTGAGTATAAAGCCCGGCATGATAGAGTGGGCCAATATTTGCACTGGAAAATCTGCCATTTCTACGGGAAGGAAACTGCAAGAAATTGGTATTAACAACAAACAAATCCGATTGCAGAGATACGACCGGTAACAATTTTTTGGAACTACACAATTCACATAGACAGAACTGTGAAAGCTAATCGCCCAGGCATTGTTATTAGAGACCACAAACAAAAATATTGTCTCCTTCTTGATATGGCAGTCCCTGAAATATAAATATCAAAAATGTGGCACATGGGAACATTAACAATCCATAACAGCCCCTCGGATTTGTTGGAAAAGATTCCAGTAGAATATTTGGAGGGATTTCTGGAGGCCCATGCCTTAAAGAAATAAAAAAAAAATGTTCCCACGGGCACAGCCTACACCTTACGCAGGGCTTTATCTATGTAATATATATATATATATATATATATATATATATATATATATATATATATATATATATATATTTAAATGGTCAGTGAAAAATGGCATAATGCCATTTCTGACCTTAGGTGGGACCCGGAAAGAAATGTGTATACACCAGAAATCAAAGGATATAATAATAATAATAATAATAATAATAATAATAATAATAATAATAATAATTTATCTCTTAATTTATGGTATCAGAATTCATCATTATTTCCACTATTCATATTCGAACAATTTTTTGGTTGTTAATTTATCATAACGTTTCGACTCTTGTCCTCTCCGGTCTTCTTCGTTTGCATATACGACACTGCCTAGCTCGATAGGCTAGTGGGTTAAAGCGTTGAGTCGTCAATTTAGTGAGATAGTACATGTGATTGCAATCCATGGGCAAGGCTGTGTGTACCCCGGCTCAGTGGAAACGGGTGAACGATAACTGGCAAGTACTAAAAAAAAAGGAAATCTAATTGATTATTTTGACTTATTTAGATGATTCTGTAACATTTTTGCAGCTCCGTACCATTAATTTGTAACAATGTGAAATGTCAGACGTTGACAATGTTTAAGAATGCTGTAGAGCCAAATATTATTTTTTTAAAACTCTGTAAAAATCCAGACATTATGTATATGACTAAATAGATTAGGCGATTTTAATAAAATCTACTTAAACAGATTATGTTGATTATTTTGTTAATTTCGTAATTTTTTCTGCCTCTTCTCAACTAATTTATAATAATGTCAATTGTCAGATGACGACAAAGGTTACAAACTCTGTCGAGCCTGAAATTATTATTAAAAATCTATAAAATAAAAAAAATATTAATATTTTTAACATTGATTTATTTGTTTATTTAAAATTTGAAAGAAGTTTCTTTTGGAAGCTAAGATCACATTTATTTTACCTATTCTTTATATGTGAAAGACTTACGGTTTATGCAAATGTCTGACTGGCTTTTACCAATGCGGAAGAAACTTAATTCTGTAAAGACTAGATGAATTAAAATATTTGTACTTATATATATATATATATTGCTTATACATGACAGATTGTAAGTATCTGTCTATATTTCTGAGACGAGGTATTATGTACATTATTTACATTATTCGGACTATTGTCCTCAACTTTGTCGCCATATTTATTACAACGTTTCGGCCGTTGTATGTTCCGGCCTTCTGGATGTGGTTGGAATGTCGAACTGAACCCTTTATTTCGCTCACTGGGGTAGACTGTTCTAGTTCCACGTGCCATGTTTTAATGGATGTCAGTTATCAGTTATCTCCTGTTAATTTCCCTCTGAAAGTTCTCCACTGCCTCAGACGAGTATTGAACTCAAACTCTTTGGGTCCTGTAACTGGATCTAACTAACACCTTTATCCACTCTGCCATGGCACGTGGAAATAAAACCAGCCTACCCCAGTGAGTGAAATAAAGGGTTCAGTTCAACATTGTCACCACCTGAAGAAGGACGAAGCGTACAACGACCGAAACATTGTAATAAATACGGCGAAAAAGATGAGGACAATAGTCCAAATGATGTCAGTAATGTAATGGACAGATTTTAACTTTTCAATTGAAAATAAATCACTCGGACAAAATGACTATCATAGAAGTATTTGAATGGATCTTTAATATTTCTAATGTTCATATTAAAATAAATTCAGTAAATTTACTTCTTTTCCCGTGTTCAAATAATTTGGCACCGTTTGAAGATAATCTAATTATACAGTTGATTTCGCCATCTATATAATACTGTCTCCAGCTATGAGTAAATAGAAGGACAAACTAAGTTGTATATACTTGGGTGGCAACTGGTCTATGAGAAGGACAACTATGTATTCAAAACCTGATCCTGCAGGTTGAGGGTTGTTCTGTAGACTTACAACCTACTCACTTAAAAACTAGCTTATTACAGAAACGGCAACGATATCTTGCGCCCCTTTGTTTCTTTAAGGAATTTAACGCAATCATATATATATATATATATATATATATATATATATATATATATATATATATATATATAATACAAGGCTTAAACACTAATATCCCATGGTCATAATTTATATATTAGTGTTTAAGCCTTTCTATTATATCCTTACTCTGTCCTGGACATTGAGTTCTACCTGGATTCTATCCTCTTGGAATTTTTTATTCAAAAAATATACATGTATGTGTATGCCCCTATGTATATATATTTATATATAATTATGTAATTTGTTGTCACTGTTCTCCTAACTAGAAGTAATATGAAACAGCAGACGACAACTATGCTTATTATGAACGGTGTAAGTCTACTTACTTACGACTGAATTTTCACAAGGCGTATTATGTCTATGCAAACAAAATCAATTTAAAAAAGTAGATATCATCCTATCAGTAGAGGTTGGACACTTTTGATCTACTGATGTAACGTGGGGACACACAGACATAAATAACATTATGCAAATTTATAATAGATTAAAGTAAGGCAAAAAGATTATCTATTTTGTACGATATTAGATGAATATGAAAACTTATTCCCCCTTTTCTTCTCGGCAAAGTCAGTATCTTACATTTAGGATCGTTAGCAAAAGAAAGTTTGGATTCCTAGGAAATGAATTTCGCAGAAAAACTGCTTAGAATTGGAAGATTTTTCTATTTCCTTTTAGATTCAAACGAAATGATTTAGCCAGGATTGATTTTAGAGCAGTAAATAGCAAAATAGTAACCACCTTATAAAAAGAAAGTAGAATGAAACAAGAAATTCTTTAACCGATCCAGCGAGACGATCTCAAGAGATTTCGAAAAGTTAACAGGATTTATCACAAGAAGACATAAATTTAGGATTAACAGACCACCAAAGAGGATTTATTGGTAGCCGACATAAATGTAACATCATTAGATACACAGTGGATATCATGTTAATAACAGAAGTAGAAGAAAAACTGAAGTAATTCTGCGATAAGATAGTAATGGAATTCGAAAAGAAATAATCATTAATTATAAGAAGAGATTAACCATGTTTGTCAGCAAAGACAACCCGAATGGCAAGTTATTTATTACCTACCTTTACCTGTTGCGACATTCGCTCAGTCGGTTGAACCGGCTCCGAACAAACGAACTTGCCGTATCCGAAGGAAAGATTTGCAAGCATGGTTGAGGTCGTAATCTTTCGGACGAGCAAATACATTGTAGGAATTACAGAATGAATTTCTATTCACAATCAGTCGCATGATTACACACTTTTAGGATATCCGTTTTGAATTCATGGTTACTTTTTCTTGACTGTTTACCAACCAAGGCTATAGGACTCAGTCTTTCTAACTGTTTTACCCATAGCTGGTGGATGAAGAAGTGATAGATATACACCTTTCCGAAGTGTATTACCACGTAATGAACTCCACTGTAATTCATCGGCAACAAATTAGGGATCCCCACACCAGAAAAATACCCCATAAACAACATAAAGAGGAATGCAGAGAACGAAATCTTCAAAGTTTTAAAATCTTCCAATTTTTTCAATGCGACTCCAATATTATTTTCTATTGGGCCTACAAAATCCTCAGTGGCATCAATTTCCACATATTTCGGTTCATTACTCGCGATATTTGGCTAAGGTTGTACGTAGGCTGATAAGGGATTATAAACCTTACCCACGAAAATAAAGGATTCACCAACTCGCTGAGGCCACAAGACCTGTAAAGGGATTATACGGTTCTGGCCTAGATATGGCTAATCTATTTTCTGTTTTGTTATCTTGATCCGGTTGTAAATCGGGGTGCCATGAGATCGAGATACCCACTCCCTGGATAGAATGATGTGGGACGTCAGCAATTTAGTGGATCTTACGGAGGAAGCGACGTTTACGTAATGTTATATGATTGCTTCCATCCGCCCGCTGCACGGTTTATCAAACGATCACGGGAAGAGTATAAACCGTGAAGTGGTTTATCAAACGATCACGTGAAGAGTATAAACCGTTTCATGTTTTATCAAACGATCACGGGAAGAGTATAAACCGTTTCACGTTTTATCAAACGATCACGGGAAGAGTATAAATCGTTTCACGTTTTATCAAACGATCACGGGAAGAGTATAAACCGTTTCACATTTTATCAAATGATCACGGGAAGAGTATAAAACGTTTTACGTTTTATCAAACGATCACGGGAAGAGTATATACCGTTTCACGTTTTATCAAACGATCACGGGAAGAGTATAAATCGTTTCACCTTTTATCAAAGGAAAAATTACATTGCTTTACGGTAATGCGTATTGATTTCAGAAACGAACTGATGTAAAGGAAGTAAATAGGCCAAAATTTAAGGTGTGCAACCGGATGTACTCGGCACTGGTTTAGGGAATATTATGGCAGTGATGTGGGATGAATGACCAAGATAACTCGAAAAATGGTAGGTTTCTTCATAATTCAATTGTTAATTCGAGTTCGGCATGAACATTTACACAGAATTATGAGGGTTTGGGAAAATTTTAAGAGATATTTAGCGCACGGCCGTTTGGGCGTTAAAAAGCAAATGTAACTTTTTTTTAAAGAAAAAAAAAATGCATTTTTGGTAATATTTTTTTCCAAAAAATGCATTGCTATTAATATTTTTTTTTTCAAAGTATTTCTGGTATTAAAACCTATTTTTACACTTTCAAAGTCTCCTGATCAGAGGCCTTGTTGTCGGATGTAACCTTACACTGGACGCGGATGTAGTTTATCGTCATACCCACGATGGGCCCGTGATCGTACGCTTCAAAGTGATGTGTATGTATGGTTTAGATATTCAATTAGATTTAAATAATAAAATAACCAGGTCATATAGTAAATCTAATTATAATCTATGTTATGCAAATACAGTCAAAACATATGCGATATATTATTATACTAATATCTAAAATTATAAATCACATACTGTCGACGAATTCATCTACTCTCATGGCTGTCAGTAAATTTCTGCGGAAACTTACCCCTTACAAACGCCCTGGGTCAAGAGATGACTTCTGGAAATTCAATTTTTCCAAAATGAATATCTTTTATGCAGTATTTTCAATAGAAAATATCCTAAAACATAATCACCGTATTTTTTTCCTAAACTAGATAAATAAATTAAGCGGTATATTGATAAAATATTAAACCAAACAAAATAGAAAATTAAAGCAATTTTAGAAATACTAAGTGGTGCCTCTTAAAATGATATTCTTGAAAAGCATCGGTTAAATTCGAAAGACAAGAAAAAAATATTTATAACGTTGTTATGAATAATCAAGAGTCACCTCCCCTTGTTTCCCTTCTCTTTCAGTGAGCTATTTCTGTTTACTGGGACCATAAATGGACACGAAACTTGAACCTTTTATTCTCAGTTGAATAAAGATATCTTAAAGCCTACACCTGCGTACTTTTTTCATCACAATCTTATAGACAGGATCGATGTTTTAGCAACAGTTTTACTACAATCATAAACTGTCTTTCGAAACGCCCCATATTAGTACGTCCTAATCAAAATAGAAACGGGGCAGCAAAGCAAACAAAAAGGACGCCGTGATATTTCGGTAAATTGGCGGAGTAATATATTTGTTCAAAATGAAAATAGTCTGCACAAGAGATAACCTAAAGTAGATACACCGGAGAGATTGTAAGGAAAATATCTCCCAAGTAGTCTGCACTGCCGCTCCAACTCCTCTGCGACACATTGCAGCTACCGTGGCTGCCATAACACCAGACGAAGTGGTATCAACACCATGTATAGAAAAAAAGAAAATATATTAGGTTGGTACAAAAATAATATCGTTTTTGACGTTAAAAAAATACGTCAAAAAACGATATTATTTTTGCACCAACCTAATACCAGAGGTGAATACAAGTCAAAAAAACATATTCAGTAAGATTCAGGATTATGAAATAAAAGGGTAAGTGTTGTAGAGCCGGACTCAGGGTACTGCCGACATTTCTTTACTACAGGAACAATGTACTGAGCCTAGAAAATATGACAAGTAGCCACATTAGATTGCGATTTGAGAAGTATTTAATTTACTCACACTTTTTTCCGGTCTATGTATGAGTATTTAATAAACCTCTTGTTTTCCCTACCTGCCCTACTCATATGTTTCTTTGATACGTCTTCTAGCTACGGCCTTCCTAATTATCGACTATTTTGAACAGAAACATTATTACAGTTAAATTATATTCAAATTTACTTTAAAACAGGATCTAGTTTTTAAAATTCGCCTTTGCTTTGAAAAGTCGTGTTGAAAGAAAAAAATTGAAATTATGTCAAAATGATGGTACACAATTAAGAAATTTCTAGCCCTTCACGATTCTAGATAAGATTGACACGACCCTATATGTGCTCCAGTACGTTACAGATTTCTCTTATATTGCCTGGCGGAATTCTAATTATTTTTAGGTTGACTCAAAAGAAATGTTGTAATCCATCCAGGGGCCCAGGGATTCTGTGAACTCAGCATTATTGCTTCTCTCATAAGATGGTAGTGCAAAATATTTGTCTATGGATCATACACTAGTGATTCGACACTGGAGAAAGCATGACGAAATTCTCCTGAATATAGGAACTATTGACAGTACTTGTAGTTTTAATTTCGGCTTTTCCGCCACCAGTATAATAATTAGTGTGCTAAAACAATACAGATATCGTTATCATTTACTATCAGAGCGTCAGGAATCTAATACTGCAACATATACGTTCTATATATATATATATTTTTGTTTCAATATTATTTTATATTATTCTGCAGATTTATCTCTTGAGCAATTTTATTCAAACTCCACTGAAAATAGTAGCGAATCAGTGATGGCTTACTAGCATTGTTCCGGTAAGGTAATTTTTCTTTTCTTGTAATAATTGCATATCCTCCTCCACCTATTTCTACTACTACTACTACTACTTCTACTAATACTAATACTACTACTACTACTCATGATAATTATATATATATATATATATATATATATATATATATATATATATATATATATATATATATATATATATATATATAATTGGAAACAAAAGTTAGCACTTGGCGGCGACAATTTATGTCATGTTTAAACGAAATCTTCATGCCAGAAGATTCAGTTTGAGAATGAAACAGACTAACGTCACTGAGTGTTGACCTCACTGTCCACTTTTATATTTACATACCCTCTATCCCTGATATTGTGCATATATATATATATATATATATATATATATATATATATATATATATATATATATATATATATATATATTCATTTCTGTATTTTTTTATTACATATATAAACTGACTTGACTCGATATAGCACCGCTACTCATAAATTCCGTAGTGATACTCCTCTACATATTCGCAACCCAACGGTTTGTGTCCCAAGAGCCACGTCTTCGTTCCACTTACTCGTGCTTCAATGCATTAGCTGGTTTTAGCAAGGATCCACAAGTAATAGAATTTGGGAGAGGACTAGAATAATCATTTATAGTAATTCATTGATTCCCGAAGAATCTTCAACAGGATGCAGAATGTATTGGGCAGACGTTTCGTCTTATTTTGTGTCTCATCAGCAGTGCGCATCCATTATTGAGAAGCTAACCAGCACAGTTACGTTACAATGCAAGTGTTATACCACTGGATCAACGGTATATATGTATGTCTGTCTGTATGTGTGTGTGTGTTTAAGGTGTAAAGATTATAGACTCGATTTAGAAATCAGACAGCCATATGATACAATCACTTAGGGTTTAAGAATATGTTCCTCGCGAAAACCTACAGGTTTAATTCGATGGAGTCCATTTTTATTCTTGGGTCTGATTTGATTCATTGATTTGTTTTATTTTTTGCGGCTTATTATTTTTTTTCAGTTTAATTAAAGCGAGAAAAAATTAGATCGTAAGAATTTTTAGGAGGTAATAATGATTTACTGATACAAGTCGTACTATTTAACTCATAGCTGTGGGTAGAAGAGGTGGATTCATACCTTTTAGAAGCTTATTTGCTCGTAAGTGAACAGGAATAAGAACTCGGCTGTTGGACGTCAAATTCCGCGATGTTATTATATGTTATAACTCCTGGTATTTTCATACGGTCGTCCATATAGGTACTGGCTAGGATCGACGTTGCTTAACTTTGGTCATCGTACGGGAACCGGTGCTTCAACGGCATATTGACATAAGTCTAGAATAAATTCATTTTTGCCTAATTATTGCAAATATATCTGTTAAAATGATAATTCCGTAAAATTGAAAAGTATACGAAAATAAAGTTGAAATACAACACGACACTGTTTAATATAACGGAATTACAAAAATTGTCGAAAAATTCTTTAAATTATAAAAAAAAAAGTTTCCGAAAGACACTTTAACACTTCAAGACGTAAGATCATTTGAGTGTTAATTATTTAAACGGTCAGCAACCCACGTGCGGACCAGGCTTGACATTGCTTAACTTCGGTGATCGTATGAGTATGTATTAAAGTTATATGGCCATAACCCCATGGATATGAGAAAGCAGTTTTAAACTGTTAACTCTTTATAATTTTCTGACCGATTTTTGCCACAATGTATGGCATCAATGTCACAACAGAGATCTGGTTACGCTAATGTGGCGATTGACATTTCCATGATACTCTATCTATATATATTATGCCCCCATTCTATTCCCAAACGTTTTCGAAATCGTATATCTTTATACTGAATGATTTCTTTATTTCACGGTCTTTGGCAAATACGTCCATATTATCCACACCTCAGGTAACATCAATACCGTCAGTCATTAAATGGAAAGGCCTCGAATGGAAATATTGTAAGCATCTCAGGTCGTTTTTCCAACTATATAATCCTCATTACACTTTTATGAACTGCGCATGCGTTAACGGTTAAATTTTCTTCCCGTAATTATCAAATCTGCCAGTCGTCATTAAAAAGGCAACTTTAATCTTTGCTTAATGTTTCGTAAGTCCTATAGTTTCTTCCTCTTTGGCTTTTACACACTGTCTTGTGCCGACGAAATATGTTAACATCAAAACGTCACGATGCTTGAAATTATTGTCAGGAATGCCATTAAATATAACGACTTTTTTTTTTTTTTTAGTTTTGACAGCATTGCACTATGCCGTTGCTAATATCGATAGTCGGTCTATGTACATCAAATAGGAATCTTCAAAAATCGGCTGGTCATCCCTAATGTTTCAAACTGAGAATTGATATTTGAATTTTGATTCTGTATCGATGTTTAAGTGTTCTCTTATTTTATTGAAATATCGTTACGTAACTCTTCAAATAAAAAAAAATGTCGCCGACTTTCCATACAAACCGTTTTGAGTTCATTTTTATGGAAGAACCGAAAATTTTTCGTTATTGAACTATAAACACCAGAGAGTTTACAGTGAGGTAGGAAGCCTTCCATTATCAGAACAGTTGTAGCTGATGTATCGCACAAAAATCGATACCCGATCAGTACAACTTGGTTTCGTTTGGTTTGGTGTGGTGCGATTTGTTTCACGGCACTATTTACATTATTCGGATTATTGTCCTCATATTTGTCGCCATATTTATTACAACGTTTCGGCCGTTGTACGCTCTGGCCTTCTTCGTGTGGTTGGAATGTCGAACTGAACCCTTTATTTCGCTCACTAGGGTAGACTGTTGTAGTTCCACGTGACATGTTTAATGGATGTCAGTTACCAGTTATCTCCTGTTAATTTCCCTCGCCAAGTTCTTCACTGCCTTAACCGGATACTGAACTCACCTTCTATGGGTCCTGTCACTGGATCTATCCAACGCCTTTATCCACTGTGCCATGTCTACTTAAGGGCAACAAAGATGAGGACAATAGTCCGAATAATGTAAATAGTGTACATAATACCTCATCTCAGAAATATGGACAGATATTTTTTTACGGCATATCGACCTTTATGGATTACAGACAAGATTTTTATTACTGGTAATATTTTTTTTCAAAAAATTTATGGCTGGTAAGAATTCTTTCTTCCAAGAAAGTCCAGCCTACCGCATAAAATTTGATAAGTATCTGTCCCTGTCGGTCAAGGTTAAAACGCATCTCTACCAATTTCAATGAATACGAATAAAATTTCATACCGGATCGGCCGTCACCCGGGACAACAAGGGCCGCGTCCCTCAGAGAGGTACCAGTCTGAGGACGAAAAGTCTGTCACTGGAACAAACTCTTCCACACACGAAGAGACACTAGGTCACCAAACCCGGATTATCGCCAACCTTGGACCAAGTGACTCAATACCAAATCGACTAGTAAAAAGTAAACGAACGAAATGGAGCCGCGAAGAGTATCGACAAGTCATGACATCCTTCTTCACTACACTCGAAAACCCAGCAAAGAACACCACCAATCAAACATACCAAATATGGAGAAATATGGTTGGAAATGATATAAGACATAACCTCAATCCAAACATGCTTGCCAATGTCCGCAGAGATATCATGCGAAACAACAGACTCTCAAAGGCAGAAATAGATAAGATAAAATTAGATATAAGACAAAATCCTATGACCCATCACTCAAACTCTATTGAGACGAATGTTGAAAGAAGGAATGCGACAGAGGATGAGGTGGACGCTAAAGCGAATGAAATACGAATTAATCTCCCAGGAAATGAAACCCAAGACTCTACCTTAGACACAACCTGCAGTTCTCCAGAAATTATCACTGAAGATGACTCCAGGTACATTAAGTTAGAATTCCTTGAAAACCACGAAGCCGAAATCACCGAAGTGAAAAATGACGTCATCCAAGTACTCAACAGAGTAACTTTCATACAATTGTCAGACAGAGGCCAACTCCCCAAAATCCATATGACGAATTCCAACAAGCACATCGTGAAAATATACAACGCTGCTCTGGAAACACTGTTAACAGATAAACCACCGGGAAACATCACAGAAGTTAACAACGTCATATACGCAACAGCTTAAGCAGCCACTTGGAAGCTTGGGGTCAAGACAATAAATAAAATTAACAGACACAGAGGACAAGCTTGGAAGACAAAACTGATACGAGAAATAAGACAAATCAGATATGAGCTTTCTATATTAGATGAGTTCACCAGAAACCCTAATATTTCCACACGAAAGTGCAAAAATGATCAAGCGGAAATATAACATTAAATCCCTAATTGATATTCCATCAATCTCGGAAATGCTGAAGCAGAAACTTCAGCTAAAGGCACAAAGAACAAGAAGATACGAAAAACGTTGTAGGTTCTATCGCCAAAATAAAATATTCCGAACGGATCTTAAGAAATCTTACAGGGAAATTGGAAAACCACCTATACATGTCGAAAGGCCACCATCGATTGATAATGTACAGATATTATGGGAAAATATTTGGAGCAGCCGAAAGGAATATAACCCAAATCCAGAATGGATCCGACGTGAAGAAGAACGAATGCTGGATACACCTCTGCAAGAATGGGAAAATATATCCACAGATGATGTTAGGTAAGCACTAACGAAATCCCAAAAATGGAAATCCCCAGGAAATAACAAATTGCCCAATTTCTGGCTGTATCATCTCTCATCTACCCATGGATTTCTTGCAAAAACATTATCAACGCTTGTAAATAATCCCAATAAACTCCCTGAATGGATTACTGAAGGTATTACATACCTCATACCAAAAACAACTGAAACAGACGACCCGAAAAATTATAGACCGATAACATGTCTCTCCACAACGTATAAGTTGATCACGCCTGTACTGACGAACCGTACTTATTCCTATTTCGAAACAAACAACATTCTTCTGCTGGAACGAAAAGGATGCAGAAGAGGTTCATATGGCTGCAAAGATCAACTACTGATAAATAAAATGATCCTGGAAAATTGCATGAGTCCACGTAGAAATCTTAGTGCAGCGTGGATTGATTATCGTAAAGCCTTTTGATTGTGTTCCACATTATTGGATCCTTAAGACTTTGGAAATGCACAAAGTCTCCCCTGTGGTATTAAATTTCCTTAAGCACGGCGGGGGAATGTGGAACACGAAAATATACCTTAGTCACACCGGGGGCACTGCCATATCCAACCATCTGAATATCCGACGTGGAATCTTTCAAGGAAACACTCTGTCACCCATTCTGATTTGTTTATCATTAATCCATCTTACACATGGACTGAACAACAGTAGCTATGGTTACAAAATAAATAAGAAAATATTCAATCACCTACTCTACATGGATGATCTCAAACTCTTTGCCAAAGACGAGAATGAGTTGAAAGGCCTCCTCAATATTGTAAAATACTTCAGTGACGACATAGATATGGTCTTCGGATTAGATAAATGTGCAAAAGTAACATTCAAGAAATGTAGAATTACAGAAATAGTGTTAATAGATTTAGATTTTGTCACAAAGATTAGGGAACTGGAGCATGATGAAGCTTGTAAGTACCTAGCAATTAGCGAAGGAGATGGCATACAACACCCCCAAATGAAGGAAAAATAAGAAAAGAATACTACAGGCGTGTACGTCTGGTACTAAATACTGAGCTAAACTAAAAAAAAAGGATATCAGTCATAAACACATTCACTGTCCCTGTAGTGCAATACAGCTTTAATGTATTTAACTGGACCATAGCTGAAATTAAGCGAATGGACGCCAAAACGAGAAAGCTTCTCACTTGCTACCGTATGCATCATCCCAAGGCTGATGTTGATCGTGTGTATGTGCTCAGATCCGAAGGAGACAGAGGATTAGTTCAACTAGAACTGTCTTACAAAACTACAACAATTGACCTCCAAAGGTACTTGGAAACTACAGAAGACTGGATGATTTTATGCGTCAAGGAACATGAAAGTAGTAAGTATTTTTACTCCGTAATGAAAGAATGCAACAAATTCAAAATGGAGTTTCAAATGGACGTAGAGATGCAATTACAGCACAATACACCGGTTGAAACTGCAAAATACTTTAAAAAGACTGCAAATATGAATGCAACCGACCAGATACAGAAACGATGGAAAGATAAACCACTTCATGGCCAATACTCTGCTCGTACCAAACAAGTTGACGTAGACAAAACCCGTACCCATCAGTGGCTACGTAGTGCAGGGTTGAAAGCTGACTTTGAAGGTTTTATCCTTGCTGCAAAGCACCAATTCTTGCTAACTAGGAATTATCAAGCACATATACTAAAATACTGTGTCAGCCCCAAATGCAGATTCTGTAATAAATATCCAGAAACGATTGATCATCTTGTATCAGGTTGCACGATATTAGTACCCACTGAGCATAAAACCCGGCATGACAGAGTGGACCAATATCTGCACTGGAAAATCTGCAACTTCTAAGGGAAGAAAACTGAAAGAAACTGGTATGAACACCACGCAGACCCGGTTAAGGAGATAAGACCTGTTACAATTCTATGGGACTACACAATTCACACTGACAGAACAATCAAGGCCAACCGCCCAGATATTATTATTAAAGACCACAAACAATAAAAGTGTCTCCTTATTGATATGACAGTCCCTGCTGACTGCAATGTATCTTTGAAGATATTCAAAAAGCTGTCAAAATACAAGGACCTTGAAATAGAAACCTCGAAAATGTGGCATATGGGAACATTAGCAATCCTTGTTGTAGTTGGAGCCCTAGGACTGGTTGGAAAAGATTGCAGTAGACTAATTGAAGGGATTCCTGGAAGTCCATTCCTCAAGGAGATACAAAAAATTGTTCTTACAAGTACAGCCTACACTTTACGAAGGGCTTTATCTATGTAATTTCTTTTTTTTTTTTTTTTTTTTTTTTGGGCAGTGGAAAGTGTCATGATGCCATTTCTAACCTTAGGTCTCTGGGCGAGACCTGGAAAGAAATGTGTAAACGCCAGAAATCAAAGAAAATAATAATAATAATAATAATAATAATAATAATAATAATAATAATAATAATAATATAAAGCAGAAGAAAGAGAAAAAGAATTGTAGTGAAAACCGCGAAGATAGTGAGAAGAAGAAGAAGATGCAGAAGGAGAAGAAGAAATAAGAATATGCCGATGACGATTTAGAAGAAGAATTATCAAAAAAACTAAATGTATTGGGACGAACAAGAAGAACAAATGAGAATAAGATAAAGAAGCAGAAGAGATAGAAAGAGAATAAGACGAAGACGAAGAATTGTAGCGAAAACTCCAAAGATGGTGACAAGTAGAAAAAGAATAAGAAAGATGAATAAAACATATAAGAAGAAGAAATTATAGTGAGAATCACAACTATATTAGGAAGCAGAAAAAGTAATAATAATATTAATAATAAAAAGAAGAAGAAAGAGAAGAAGATATGAGAAGAAGTAGAATTATAGAGAAATAGAAGATATGAGAATAAGACAATGAAGAAGATGGAATAAGAATAAGACGACAAAGAAAAAGAAGAAGAAAGAGAAGAGAAGAGATGAAGAAGAAATAAGGATAAATCAACAACGACGGTGACGAAGAAGAAAATGAAGAAGTATAAGAAAGGGAAGAAATAATATGACGATGAAGAAAAAGAATAAGAAATATAAATAACCGATGAAGAAGATGAAGGAATATGAATAAACGGTGAAGAAAGAGAAGAAAAAAGAAAGAGAAGAAAAACAAGAAATAAGAATAAAAATAACGACGAAGAAAAAGAAGAACGTCGAGAAGAAAAAGAATAGAAGAAGAAATAAGAGTAAGACAACGGCGAAAAAGAAAGAAGAGAACAAGAAGAAGAAATAAGAATAAGATGACGACTCCAATAACGAAGAAGAAGAAGAAGAAGAAAAATTATATCCTTCTCATAAAAATAACAATACTAAAAATGAAAGAAAATAACGGAGAAATATCTTTACAGGCGATCCTTCGCTACCACGTGTTCAGCTTACACGTTGTTCTTCACTGACCCTAAATCAGGCTTTACAGAGATTACCAAGGCTTAATTTGCAATATATCCACATTTCTACGTATTAGGACTATTAGCCACATAAGGATCTTTTTTTTTTAAGTTTAAATCCCTTGAATTCATAACGGTACAATCTGCTTTAATGCTTTTGTAACCGTCTATTTAATCTTAAGAATATTTGATTAAGTTCGGTTTGAATTTCTGAAACGAGGTACTATCATTAGTCTGTATTTATTCGGATTCTTGACTAGATACAGGTTACAAGCTTCGACATGAGGCGTCAATCAAGTGTAGAATGTCTTCATGTATCTTTGTGTTCGAAACCATATGTGAGGTAGGTGCTAAGAAGTTATTTATACCTTAATGGCTAAATATTATAAAACTGATTCTAGGAATTGGCTCGGTCCTACAACTGCTCAACATCGCCGTGAACATTCTCTGTATGGGAAAGGTCCACTCATTTAATGTAATAGAAGAAAATAATACTTCACTTTTTCTTTTAAAGGCCTTATCCCATCAAGATTTCAAGGAAAATGGCTCCCCACATCATCCTTCCCTTTTGTTTTTTTTTTCCTTCATTCTTTCTGATTTTTATGAAATATCTTTACATAAAATACTTAAAAAAAAGCTTCTCTCTGTTTGTCCAATAATTTTTTTTTAAATAGTTTCACCGAAGGAAAATGATAAAGCCACTAAGACCCAAGTGGTTACTTAGTGAGAGAGAGGACGATAAAAGACATTATTAACGAGACAGAACAATAAAAGTGCAGATGTTAAGAAGACATAAGAGAGCGATTGAAATTGCATTTACAGTTTTGAAGATCAATGTTGACCCAACAACAAGAATCCGGAAGAGTTCCACAAGCGAGAAGTGCGAGCGAAGAAAAATGTTAGCATAGAACTTACGGTTATATTAGGGTGGTGCAAAAATAATGACGTGATAATGTCGTTTTTTGACGTTAAAAAGTACGTCAAAAAACGACATTATTACGTCATAATTTTTGCACCAACCTAATATCTAGCCATTTCAACTGTAATATTATGGGACCTTTCCAGTTATCTGGAACTAAGGTTAAGTTTATAAACTATAAGTACTATGAAGGAAGGTTCATCAGAATATTTTCCATGAAAATATTTATAGAAATGACGCAAGGAATCTGTTATGCCTTTCGTAAACTGACTGAAACCGAGATGGCAGATCAGGACAAAAAAACACTACAGATTCTTCTTTGTATTTCTTCAAAAATCTCTAAATATATAGCAGGAGCAAAAGACCAAATGTCTTGTTTTGACTTTTTAATCAATTCACTCCAAGCAAGGCGATAATGCCACTAAGATGCAATGAAGAGTGAAAGAGAATGAGAATACTTTAGATGGTAGCGGGAACCCCATCCTAAACAGGAAACAAGAGATAAACCAAGCGTGTAAACGGGGCAAAATGTGAACCTATCTACTGCCATTAAAAAAAGCCATATGAGACTTAAATTTTACAGGCCCTCGATATGTTTCCCAAAAATTTCAACATTTTCCTTTGGATTGGAAATGCCAAAGACGCTTTATTTTTTTTTCTCTCTGTATAAATTGATGCAGAGAAAATTACTTCATAAAATGTTTTTCATTAAGAATAATTACAACTTTTTTGGCAAGAGATTCTATTATGTAAATCAAATTATATTCATCAAATTTTATGTAAATTTTAAAAATATTACAGCTACTTTATTTTCTTTATTCTAAATGTATAATATTATCTACGGGTGGATGATATGAATAAATTGACCTCAAAAGAAAAAAAAACATTGTGAATTGATTGAGTCATGTCAACACATCTTAGAAACTGGCGAACACTTAGAACAATATTAGTTGTAACATGGCTCAATGAAAAGGTTTTATAATATATATTGTGTCAGTCATCAAGTAAGGGTGGTTTGCTTTGGTTTGCTTTGGTTTACGGCATATCAACCTCAATTTTTTTATTGCCGGTAATATTTTTTCTTCAAAAGTTCGTTGCTGGTAATAATTTTTAGCAAAAATGTACTGCTGGCATTAAAACTGATTTTTACACCTCCATAGTGTTTTGATTTCAGATAAGGTGTTATTTGCCAAGAGCTGGGGCCATAATAGATGTACTAGCATGGGTCAGAGTGGACCTAGGAACACCAGCAATTAAGTAGTTGTTCCACGCTCCTCAAAACCTCCTGATCTTAGCTGTTGGATGTAGTTTATGGTCTTACCCAGAACGCAGATGTACTTAATCGTCTTACCCAGGAGGCGAATCTACTTTATCGTTTTAATCAGGACGCGGATTTACTTTATCGTCTTACTCAGAACGCAGATATATTTTATCATCTTACTCAGGACGCGGATGTACTTTATCGTCTTACTCAGGACGCGGATGTACTTTAGCGACATACCCAGGACGCGGATGTACTTTATCGTCTTACTCAGGACGCGGATGTACTTTAGCGACATACCCAGGACGCGGATGTACTTTATCGTCTTACTCAGGACGCGGATGTACTTTAGCGACATACCCAGGACGCGGATGTACTTTATCGTCTTACTCAGGACGCGGATGTACTTTAGCGACATACCCAGGACGCGGATGTACTTTATCGTCTTACTCAGGACGCGGATGTACTTTAGCGCCATACCCAGGACGCGGATGTACTTTAGCGCCATACCCAGGACGCGGATGTACTTTATCGTCTTGCCCAAGATGCGGATATACTTTATCATCTTGCCCAGGAGGCGGATGTACTTTACCGTCTTGCTCAGGTCGCAGATGTATTTTAGCGCCATACCCAGGAGGCGGATGTACTTAATCGGCTTACCCAGGAGGCGGATGTACTTTATCGACTTGCTCAGGACGCAGATGTATTTGATCATCTTGCCCAGGACTCGGATGTACTTTATCGTCTTACTCAGGACGCGGATGTACTTTAGCACCATACCCAGGTCGCGGATGTACTTTATCGTCTTGCCCAAGACGCGGATATATTTTATCATCTTGCCCAGGACGCGGATGTACTTCATCGTCTTGCTCAGGAGGCGGATGTACTTTATCGTCTTACTCGGGACGCGGATGTACTTTATCGTCTTGCCCATGGCGCGGATATACTTTATCATGTTGCCCAGGACGCGGATGTACTTTATCGTCTTGCTCAGGACGCGCATGTATTTTAGCGGCATACCCAGAGCGGATGTACTTTATCGTCTTACTCAGGACGCGGATGTACTTTAGCGCCATACCCAGGACGCGGATGTACTTTATCGTCTTATTCAGGACGCGGATGTACTTTATCGTGTTACCTAGAACGCGGATGTACTTTATCTTCTTACCCAGGACTGTCTAAGTGACGTCTCGGACTGGTTTCAGGATACAGAATAACAAGTCTTTCTTAATTTACAAAAGATAAATAAATACACGCATATTTGTTAACATAATCTATGAATAGCCTTGAGAAAGATATGCATTTATCTGTGGATATGTAATGGGGTAGCCGTCGTTCTATAGACTTGGGTTGCAAGTCGTCTAGGAGAATGAAAATTCAAAACTCTATTTAGCCCAGCAGCTAAAGAATGGATCCTTCACATTGATTCAATGATCCCAACTCCCTTCCATTTCTATGATCAAGAGACATAAGATGATGTTGCATCCGTGAAAAATCCGTTGTAGCTTGGTGCAAATGAATGTCAGCTTCATTAGACGACCACCTCGTTGGACGACATAGAAAAGTTTATAATTCTAATCAAAATGTCTTGTAGCACTGTGGAAATAGAGCAGGAAAATGTGCCAAAATAGTTTCATTCTTATTTTTGCGTAGTATAGCCGTTTGCACAGTTCTCGGTGGAATAGTTTTCATTCTCAGTCATGTTTATTCTAGTTCTTTGGCCAATTTACTATATGCGTGGATAACATTAGATTTCTTGTTTTATTTATCTCTTCGGCTTCGTGCTTTTAACACCTGTTCTGAGATTATAATTCTGCAAAACGAAAATACTGTTTTTGTCGTTGCTACCAATCTTATAACGATTACATTTTTAAATAAAATTTCATTTTCCAATTTTCATACTTATAACACTTTGGCCAAAGGCATAGGCGGCGCACTGCAATCTCGTTAATTGATACACAGGAAGAAGCCTTAAAGATATGAGAAGGAGAGAAAATGTATCCGGTTCTTATCTTACTTCTATGGTATCGTGTGTGTGCGTATGCCTATCTGTGTGTTCGTGTATGTGTTTGCGTGAGGCAAGGCCAGTAACAGAAGAGGAATACGTAACTAGCCTTCCAGTAATTAGTGTTGCTTTCAATTTTTAATACAAGAAAAACTAATTAGTTTTCTGAAACAATTGAATCTAGCTAAATCATGGAAATAAAATAATAACAAGATTTAGAGTAAATGTAAAAAAATAATTAAAAACATCAAGTTTAACAGACAGAAATAGGATAAGCCTGTAAAAACAGGAAGAAATCTGGGAAACAAAAACCAAGCCAGAGAATAAGGAGGCAAATTCTATCATTACCGATAGATTTATTTCGAAAAGCACAAGGTCTAACTAAGGGAAAGATGTTGCGCGAAGTTTCTGAGAAAATGATTTCATACTCATAATAATATATAATCTTCTATGTGTTATGTGCTTTCAGGACCTGGACGATCATGGCTCTCAACAACTTCCTATTACTTGTAGCTTTTAGAAATATTTATCATTTTTCAGTCTTTTTGAGTATTCAGGATCATCGAGTTGTATTAACTCGATGATCCCGACTTCGGGCGATTTCTATAATCAGAAGACATGAGAGAATGTAGGATCTGTGAAGAATCTGTTGCAGCATTTTCAGTATCTCCGTCACTAAAGAATCTTTGTGAAAATGAACGTGAGCTCCGTTGGACGATCAGTTTGATTAACCACATAGGTAAGTTTTTAACCTACATCGGTTACTCGCTTTGTCCCAGCAGCTTGTTCAAATCATTGCTGTTTTACTCCTTTTCATTTTATCCAGAATCTCTAAATAGATAGCAGAAGAAAGAATATCAGATGTGACAGGAATGCTCAATAGGAGGAAGAACGGTAGACGTATAAATGTGTAAAATAGATTCTGATAAGAAAAATCTCAAGCCTGAAAAATTGACCCAGCCTTCATAGCAGAAAATTTAAGTGATAACCTTTCCAATTCAAGTCTGCGAAAAAAGTTCATACACGGAAGGCGCAATGAGGTATTCTCCTGGATGATATCATTAGCCATGCTGATTGAAGACAAAATAAATTCTCTATCAAGATTAAAAGCGAACCGTTTAATTCTGATGATGTTAAAATTAACAGGGTATTTTTCATCTAATCTATCTCATTAACCATTAAGTCAGGAATAAATTGTTATGTCATCAACATCGATACATAGTTGAGAAGAGATGTTATCAGGAAGGGCGTTGATACAAATTAGGAATAAAATAGATCAAATGATGCAGTCCTATGGAGTATCAGCATTAATGAAAAAATATCTAAAAGACGCTCCATTCAATAGAGCTTTTATTTCACGATTTGATAAGAAATATTGAATCAGATCAAAACTTACTTCAGAAATTCCATAACCTATAAAGACTAGTATAAAAAATTATATCAAATGTCATCGAGGCATCCAAAGCAACAGACCTATTTCCACGATTCCTATATAAAGCTTGATAGACTCTTTCATAATCGTTAATACATCAGCAGTTGAGCTAAAGAAGAGAAAACCATATTTCTCACCTGTAACAATGTTCTGCGAGGTAAGATGTCAAACAATTCAGAGTTACTTAGAGCCTCATTACTTGCCTAAAAAGAAGAAAGCTAATAGGCTGATAGATAGAAAGATCATATAGACCACCTGGGTACTTGAACTATAGAAAAGGATTTCCCCAAATCAGGAAGGCATGACGCAGCAAGATATTTATTGCAGATTTAACAGAGAACAGGGATTAGTAAGGAGAACATTCCTTAAGGATTATTGCATGGGTACCATTAGGTTAACTTGGTTTGTGAGGATCTTTAGAGGTGATAGCGGAAAACATGGATGGTGTTATATTTATACGACTCATCAGAGTCTCAATTACCTGTCTATTTCAGTTATTAATCGATTTTTTTGTTATCTTTATTTACTCAAGCTCAGTATGTAATTGTTGTTTTTCGTGTAATTTTCCTCTGTCCCTCTGACCTTCAGTATAAAATTGGTCATGCCATCTTTCCTCGTAGTCGCCCAAGCAATTGCTAATGTATCTTTCTGCTGTTAACTATAAGTGCTCATTTTTTTTTAACATTTTTTCTAAAGCTTCATCGTTGCTAATATGTTAGGTTCACGATATGCTCAGCATCCTTCTGTAGAACCTCATTTCTATAACTTCAATTCACTACCATTTGGAATAATAGAAATTATTATTAACGAAATATCTTTCTTTTTTGTGTCAGATTTTATTTTGGTTGTTCCTACATTACTCGCAGAGTGCAATGATTAAAGTATCGCCATTTTATATTTTTAATTATACGCATACGTGCTGTTTGTTTGTTCAGTATAGTAGGGGAATTTGGGCACCGTCCGTGAGAAAATGATCACCGTGATGCAAATCACACCGCCAGAAATTTGGAAAAGGCATGCTCTAATTGCTTGGGATTCGCGCCGGAAGCTTTAATACCAACATTTTGGAATGTTAAGGGTGCCAATCTGAAGACAGTGCAGAGTATTCGGAAAGAGTTGGATGAGTCTAAAGGTAATTAAAAAGTGATTATACATTCATGCATCCATTTATCTTAACACGGAGGCTTGTACAAAGTTCTTTGAGTAGGTAGTGATGGCCTGGGCCAAGAGAGTGGCTGTTGGAAAACCCTATGTCTGGCAATAAGAGTCTGCGCCATGTCACACACGTAGGAGAAACAAGTCATGGCTGAGGTTGAACACAATGGAGATTTTATTTAATAAATATACTTTTTAGTATTCTGAGATATGTTTGTGTAACTTTGGTAAATATTTCTGTTAAAATGAGACGTCAATGTTATTTTAATTTTTGCGTAATTTCCACGAAAATTTATCCATCGCACCCTGTATAGCTGTTAAAAATGAGATGCCAGTGTTATTTTAATTTTTGCGTCATTTAGACGACACTTTATCCCTCGCGCCCCATAGATCTATTTTTATTTTTGCATCATTTAGACGACAATTTATCCATCGCACCCTGTAGATCTGTTAAAATGAGATGTGAGTGTTGTTTTCATTTTTGCGTAATTTCCACGACAATTTATCCATCCCACCGTGTATATCTATAAAAATAAGATGTCAGTGTTATTTTCTTTCTTTTTTTTGCATCCTTTAGACGACAATTTATCCATCGCAGCCTGTATATCTCCGAAAATGAGTCAGTGTTATTTTCATTTTTGTCTCATTTAGACAATAATATATCCATCGCACCCTGTATTTCAATTTGTGTAACTGCTTGATTCGAAGCCTCATATGTTTCTCAGCATCAGTCATAGATCATGTTTTCTTACAGGTAACATTTATCATTTATTTCATCTCTCTTCCCTTTATTATCATATCTAAGTATTTTGGAAACTTTTTTCTTCTGATTCTTCCATTAGAACAATATCACCCGAATATCCTGTCATGTGACCGAGAAATAACACTGCTGATCAAAAGGACAAGACCAATATGAAACTTACAAAGATACCAAAATCAATCAAGTACAGAAAGTTTAATATTTAGGCGATATTTTAACACAGGTCTGACATTGGAATCCGAAGATGCATTGTGATGGCGAAATATACATTAGAATTATATTAAGAAACAAAAGAAAAAAAAGACTCCGTTAGAAATAAAGAAAAGTTTACTGAACTGTTACGCAGTATCTGTTCTCTTATATGGCAAAGAATGCTTGTCAATTTTCACGAAGATGAAGAGGAAACTGAAAGAAACATAAATGTGTCTCTACAGACAGATGCTGACGTTATCATGAACCGAATATGTGAGTAACGATAAATTTCTAGAGAAAATGTAGACTTATACACACCATAAGGAAGAGACAAAGTTGGAATTTCTAGAGCACATAATGACGAAGGTGGGCCTGGAAAAATTGATACTCATAGAACAGAATGAAAGCAAGAGGTGAAGTGGAAATCAAAACATAATATAGTTGCTGAACTTCAGTAAATTGATGACGGATCAAGTTTTAGTAGAAGTTACAAAATTTATTAATAGCTGGAAATGTACAGAAAATTGTGGAGAGCCATGATTGCCTACGAACTGATTGAACAGGCCTCGTTAAAAAGGAATATATTCTTATACACATTACAAATTAAGGGTAATTGAAAAATATTCTAATACAGAAAACGTAAGAAATACTGTAATACCTAAAGTTGACGGGGCTTCTTCGCACATAGCATATGAATTTGTATTCTGTTTCGTCCATCTTTGAATATTGTTATTTAGAGATCAGGCTAAAAGCTTCCAACGTAAAACTAGCCACGCGAAAAGCATTAAGCAGTTTGGGGCCAGCAATCGTGTGAGCATATTGTTTGAGCGGTTTGATGGCCATTGCAAAGTTGAGCATCATTCGGAAATAAAGAGTCTTGATCACAAAGGGGAGATTGTTGGATTTATGGAGACCCTGGGAATTAGAATACTTGCCAACATAATATATTGGTAATGTTTCTTGATAAATTGGCGATTTCTCACGCTCAATATTGATGTTTCGAAATTGTAAGCCTGCAACGCTACTGGACCCACGAGACTTACCAAATCCTGTTGATCCTTGACGAAATTCTGAAATACCAGGAAATATGTCAATATAGATGTATAGTTGAACCTTCACTGTTTCTGCTCTAGCTTCTTTGACATCAACATCCCAAAAGCGCTCAGTGCAAATGAATGTGTGCACCACTGGACTATCAGTTCGATTAACCGCATCTAATCAAAATTCTATTGAAAAGAGCTTGTAGCATAACGGAAAGAACTTGAAGTAGACCGGAAGTTGTGCAGAAACAAAAATAGTTTGTTTCATTCTGATCTTTAGTAGTATATTGATCCTTGTGGAAAACAATATTGTATCTTTGCACAGTTCTCGGTGGAATAGTTCTCCTACTCATTCATGCTTTTTCTAATCTTTTTTGTTCTTTTTGGTCAATTTGCTAGATGCGCTAAGTTGTTAACATTATGCTACTTGTCAAATTTTCGTTTCACCATTTTTCTTTTAACGCCTCGTCTTCGATTATAATTCTGTAAAATTTTCGCCTTATTTACTTTATTTCCATTATGGCACCATTGGTTGGATCAAGAATGGCTTTGTCACAACGCCGTTAATAATAGTTTAGAGATATTTTCTACATTTAAAAAGCTGTAAATTTTTAGAGTGGATTTCTAAAAAACATTTTTTTCTTTCAGGATTGTTCAGATTTATTACAATCTAGATCTCTTTACATTATTTATATTCAAACGTTTTTTGTTTTGTTATCTTTGTTGTCATTATCGCAAAGTTTCGGTCGTTGTTGCATCCGGCCTTCCCCAGGTGTGTATCGATTTGGTTAATTGTTGTGGTATACCTATGGATGATAATGTGCTTGTCCCCATTCACATAAATACAGTAGTAAATCCTGTATGTTTGTCTGTAGTTAGAGATTCATTGTGGAATTCACTTGACTTCCTTCTAGCAGTTGACTACTTCTTCTACGCGCTGCTGGCGAATCTTATATATGTTGTTCTTGTCCTAAGTATTATCGTTCATTATCAACCTTCGCGTGATTATTATATTTAGTAACATTCCTGTAGGAAATTTTAAAGTACACCCTTTATTTAATCTACAGGAATAGAATGTTCTTGTTCCATTACCCATATCTATTAATAAGGTCTTGTTCTTTTTTTTTTTTTAGTACTGCACAGTTATTGCTCAAACAAGACAAGATAAAACCATTTCGCCCCACATCATATGGATAGGCATAGGAACAAACTCATAATCTTCCCTTACTTCTTCTTAGAGCCATAAAACAACCTCATTCTCTACGCTTATTCTGTGGGTGCATTTTGAGCCTTGAGAGGGGTGAAATATTCTGACAAAAAAAAAGTTATTATTTGGAAGGGAATAGCTTTTTGGTCGACCCGAGAACTTTATAACACTCTTTCTTAGAAAATGGTATCCAAATTTTAATTCATTTTAATTTTAATTAAGAATTTCAGGCGTTTTTTGACTAAATTATTTTGCATTTTATATGAATTAATTAAACGAAGAGATTATGGAAATGCAAATGCACCGTTTGGCAATTCGGAATTGAAATGAACGCAAGTAAACGGCGTCTAATCTGTTGTGCGATATTCAAATATTGAATAAAACCTCCGAGTTCGTCTGTTCATATTAACGAGACAGACGAAATGATTCAAACATTTTTGCGACAAAAAACTACAAACTGACTTGACATCTCTGCTTCAGCCTTTTCCCACCGCCATGACGAAATATATTTTTTTAACTTTTCTGTAAATACAATGATGGGATTTGTTTTAACGAAATTTCGGCTATTGCAAATAGACTTTATGAATTTAACTGCAGTACTAGATTGGCGGCAAGGTCTCATAATTTTACAGTTGAAATGGATAGATATTAACGTAAATTCTATGCTACCAATTTCTTCCATCGCAGTTACCGCTTGTGGAACATTTTTCAGGCTTCTTGCTTCCCAATCAACTTTGTTCTTCCAAAATTTTAATCCTTAGCTTTTTTCTCCTTAATTCTTGTTCTTTTATTGTCCTCTCACGTTAATAGTAGCTTTATAATCTTCTTTAATAATCAGTAACCATTGCGCATTAATAGTTTCATTCTCTTCTTTGGGATGAAATGATCAAAAAGTGTCAATGTCAACAGAAGTAATGCTTATATTAGCTGTTTCATGAAATAGAAAAAAATCGTTGTATATTAACGGAGTAGCCAGTTCAACTGCCAGATGAATATTATGAAATGTTTCTATTGAAACATTCAGCAAAATCCATTCACAGTTATCGCTCCTTCCAGTATTGATTGAGAGTTTCCTTTTGTTTGAAGTAATGTAGAAGGTCATCATTTTGATTATGTCATTATTTTCTTTTCCGGTCATATCTGCTATCCATTTTAGTTGTTGCCACTTTTTAAAAAACCAGCAAATAATATCGTTTCTATTTACATTATTTGGACTATTGTCCTCATCTTTTTCGCCATATTTATTACAACGTTTCGGGCATTGTACACTCCGACCTTCTTCAGGTGGTTGGAATGTCGGACTGAACCCTTTTTTTTCGCTCACTGACACATGGCACAGAGGATAAAGGCGTTAGTTAGATCCAGTGACAGATTCCAAAGAGTGTGAGTTCAATACCTGGTTAAGGTGGTGGAGAACTTGGAGAGATAATTGATATCCATTAAACATGTCACGTGGAACTAGAACAGTCTACCCTAGTGAGCTAAATAAAGGGTTTCGTTCGACATTCCAACCACCTGAAGAAGACCAGATCCTACTACGGCCGAAACGTTGTAATAAAAATGGCGACAAAGATGATTATCCGAACAATGTAAATAGTGTACATAGAGACAGATAATGTCTTTTCTGTTATTTAGTAGGCACTTTGTTTTTGATTGTATCGTGCAATTAGTCTGCGATGGTCTGCTCAAAGACTGACTTGATATATTGCTTTTAGTTAACAGTTTTAATATTTCTCATATGGTTGAGAACACTTATTTACGTGGAACTAGGAGTGTATATCCGAAATAATAATAATAATAATAATAATAATAATAATTACCCACTGAGTATAAAACCCGACATGCAGAGTGGGCCAATATCTGCACTGGACAATCTACAACATCTATGAAAAGGAAACTAAAAGAAACTGGTATGAACGCCACCAAGTTCCGGTTACGGAGATAGGACCTGTTACAATTCTATGGGACTGCACAATACACACTGACAGAACAATCAAAGCCAGCCGCCCAGATATTGTTATTAGAGAGCACAAACAAAAAAGTGTCTCCTTATTGGCACGGCAATCCCTGCAGACTGCAATGTAGCTTTGAAGATATTCAAAAAGCTGTCAAACTACACGGACCTTGAAATAGAAATCTCAAAAATGTGGAACATGGGAACATCAACAATCGTGTTGAAGTTGGAACCCTAGGATTGGTTTGAAAAGATTGCAGTAGACTAAATGAAGGGATTCCTGGAAGCCCATGCCTTAAAGAAATACAAAAAATTGTTCTCACATGTATAGTTCATACTTTACGGAGAGCTTTATCTATGTTAACATTTTTATTTTATTTTTTTTTATTTTTTTATTTTTTTCTCATTTAATTTTATGGTCAGTGGAAATTGTCATGATGTCATATCTAACCTTAGGTCTCTGGCCAGGACCCAGAAAGAAATATGTACATGCTAGAAATGAAAGGAAATAATAATAATAATAATAATAATAATAATAATAATAATAATAATAATAATAATAATACCAACACCACCCAGACCCGGTTACGGAGATAGGACCTGTTACAATTCTATGGGACTACACAATTCACACTGACAGAACAATCAAGGCCAACCGCCCAGATATTGTTATTAAAGACCACAAACAAAAACGGTGCCTCCTTATTGATATGGCAGTCCCTGCTGACTGCAATGTATCTTTGAAGATATTCAAAAAGCTGTCAAAATACAAGGACCTTGAAATAGAAGTCTCGAAAATGTGACATATGGGAACATCAACAATCCCTGTTGTAGTTGGAGCCCTAGGACTGGTTGGAAAAGATTGCAGTAGACTAATTGCAGGGATTCCTGGAAGCCCATGCCTCAAGGAGATACAAAAAATTGTTTTGACAAGTACACCCCACACTTTAAGGGCTCTATCTATGTAATTTTAATTTTATTTTTTTTTATTTTTTTATTTTTTTTATTTTTTTTTTGTCAGTGAAAAGTGTCATGATGCCATTTCTAACCTTAGATCCCTGGGTGGGACCCGGAAAGAAATGTGTAAACGCCAGAAAGCAAAGAAAATAATAATAATAATAATAATAATAATAATAATAATAATAATAATAAAAGAAAGCAAGATGAGCCTCTTCATTGACAAACGCGTACAAAACAAGTTGATATTTACATTGTGCAAGGCTAAAACTGAAGCCAAATTTATTATTCGTGCTGCATAGGACCAATGCTTGCTTACTAGAAACTACCAAGCACACATACTGAACAATTTCATTATCGCGAAATGCAGATTCTGTGATAAATATCCAGAAACAATTGACCATCGTATATTCGGTTGCCTGATATTAGCACCGACTGATTATAAAGGTCCGCATGACAGAATGGGCCAATATCTACACAGTAAATATATGCGACTTTTACGTGAAGGAAACAGTAAGAAACTGGTCTGAACATCAAACGTACCCTTTTACAGATATAAGACCTGTAGTAATTCTATAGAATTTTACACAAAGACAGGAGAAGCTAAGCTAACCGCCGAGACTTCATCATCAAAGACCACAAGAACATAATCTGCTTTCTTATTGACATGACAGACACTATGAAAAACAAGGATCTTGAAGTTAAAATCTCAAAAATGTATCACGCAAAGACACCAATAATTCCATGTGTAGTTGGAGTCCTCGGAGTGATCGGAAAAAAGTTCCGATAGACTCATTAAATGGATTCCTGATAGCATATGCCTTAAAGAAATACAAACAGATTGTACTCACAAGTATAGTTCACACATTACGAATAGCTTTATGTATCTGAAATATGTGTGATCTTAGTTTTTCTTCTTTTACAAATATGATGAGTGAAACATTTCATGAAACTATTTCTGATCTTAGGTCTCTAATTAGAATCCGGAAGGAAATGTATATGCAACAGAAATCCCAGGAAATAATAATAATAATAATAATAATAATAATAATAATACCTGATATTATCATAAAAGTCAAGAAATCTGGAAGTGTATACTTATTGACATAGCAGTACAGAGGAACACCTCCATAAAAATTATCGAGAAATTGTCCAAATACAAGGACCTCGAGATCGAGATTAACAGGATGTGAGGAATGAAGACTGAAATCTGTGCCAATAGTATTCGGAGCTCAGGGCTACGTGAGGAAAGCAATGGACAATTTTACTAATAGTGTCCTAGGTAACATCAATATGCAAGTTTCCCAGAAGATTGCCCTTCTAGCAACATCACATATACTAAGAAAAGTGCTATCAATTAAACAACAATTCTTCTATAGGGCCTAAGGACCATAGTTTGAATGCGGCTCTACAGGATACAAAACAGGAAACATAACATACAAAATAATAATAATAATAATAATAAGAAGAAGAAGAAGAAGAAGAAGAAGAAGAAGAAAAAAAACTCCTATAGTGATTATAAAAATGGAAACATGCAAATACACCGTTGTGCAAATTAATTCAAACAAATGGGATAATTTACTTTTTTTTCATATTTTTCCAATGAAATATGAACCAGTACACATGTTAGTATGTCTACGTTTCTTGCAGACTGACCGTAAATTCTCGATTGTAATTCAGTCAGGAGAGTTTCCACAAAAGTTCATATTACTTTGATTGGCTCACTCGTAAGACTTGCCAGTGTGTTCGTGCAGCGTTACAATTTTCGTATGCTTTCTTGTAGACATAGCTGGCAATGACCTTCTGAAAACAAATCGACAGTCGAGACAATAGTGTCTGGTGTGATGAAGTTCTGAAACAATCACGGATAACTCAGTATTTATGAAAGACAAACAAATTTCATCATACACCCTGAAAACAGATTCATATTAATGCACACCGCTGCAAATGACCTAATCTGAGGAGAAATAGAAATCGATTACACCGTCACTCCAGTGGGTCTAAAACAGACAGTATAATGAAAGAAAGGATGCTAAAGAGGTTGTTTTAATTAATTTGCACAAGGGTGAAAGAGCGATACTGGCAGATGGTGCGAACATCTAGAGAGCAAATAATTGCGACTTCTTCGGCTCAGGTTTTCTGCTAACATGAAGTGTATATTGAATCAATGTCTACATCTGCTACAAAAAAGGTAGGTTCCTGTGTCATACCTGACAATATTTCTTCTCAGATTCTGTATTTCACGTTTATATATATAGAATTCTTCCGTGCATATTTCTGCAGAGACTTAGTGTACATAACTTTATTTGTATTTGCGATAGGAATAATTTGTAAAAAAGATTAGAATGAAGTAAATCTATATTTTTTAAGGTTTTATTGAAATTTTATTTAAGTTTCTACATATCCTCCATCATTAGCAATACAAAGGGTAATACGATTTTGCAGTTCATGGAAAACATTTGCCAACTGATTTACAGTAATGCCTGAAATCACATTAGTTATTTGAACCATTCCATCGGTGAAATGTTTAAATCTAAAATTACATTTTCCAAATTGCCTTATGCTATTGCTTGGTGAATTCACTTCAGGTATTGTTGTAGTATACCTACGGACGATAATAGGCATGTCTCGATTCACATAAATACAGTAGTAAATACTGTATGTTGGTCCAGAGTTAGAGATTCGTCTCCAGCTGAGCTGATCAAACTCTCTGCATCTGGGCAGAGAGGATGCCCAGACGAGGCTATGTGGGGCGTTTTGCAGATATTTGGAGCTACAGTTGGAGTTTCAATATTAAAACTAGATACATTAAACTTCCTAACATTTTTTACAGATTCTTTCCATAGCAAATACAAATAAAGTTATAAATTCACCGGGGTAGATTGTTCTATATTCAAATGACATGACTCTTCCTGATGTCTCAATTAGCTCCCTTTAACTCAAGTTTCTCTTCACCATTGCAGTTGCCAGGTATTGAACTCACAACTCTTTTGCTCAAGTCAATTGATCCAACCAACGCTTTTGCCCACCGGGGTATCTGTCTTTAAGGACATCATTGTATGAATTTTGGGAATCATAAATTAGACGAGTGAACATGGTATAAAACAGAAAATGCTCAAGGGCATTTCTGGGAACAGAAATAATTGTAGAGGATAAATTTATGATTGGGGATTGTATGAATAATGAATAAAGAATATGTCCGGAGTTCAATAAGTGAAGAAGAAATACCATGAATTATGAAAAAAAAAAAAAAAAACTCTGATGATTGGTGGCCGGCAAAAATCTTACGTTTTTGGTCGGCAAAATTGTTAATTAATATTTTCGGTTGTTTAATTTTAAAATATGTCACTGTTGTCTAGTGGTTAAAACATTGTTGATTTGTTAAGTATTTAATCTTCTGATAACAACAGCGATTGGTGGGAAAGTCACTGATAACTATTCTCGCACGTCCTCGAAGTGAAGATTAAGCAAAAGGAATAAAACATCTCAGAACAGCTGTCACGTGCATTTCGTCGAACTGAAAAATTGAAATGGATAAATTCTGTATTAGTTTTTCGACGTTTCTTTTTGTGTAGTTGTCACATTTAAATTTCTACTTCCGACATGAACACAATCTATACAGGGGTTGAATAAGATTGACTAATTTCGTCGGTTGAAATAAGCTAACCTCCCCTATCACGTGATTCATTATTTTAATTTGTATTAATTCTTTGCACTGTAATAATAAATACATTTTTGTGGATCAGTTTTATATTACCAAGATCCATTTGAATAATATACCAACGGATTTATTACCTTTACTATATATATATATATATATATATATATATATATATATATATATATATATATATATGATAATTAAATAATTGAGAAAGTGCCAACATTGTAAGGTTCTATGACTATAATTTATTTCACCAGAAAATATATTTGGTGAAATAAATTGTAGTCAGGGAACCTTAAGGTTGTGACTTTCTTAATTGTTTAATTAATATTTACTTTGCTGTTATATTGATCTCTCTGGATTACATTCTCTTTGGAATTATCCACACGGATTACCAAATCCTTCATTACCTTACTATATATATATATATATATATATATATATATATATATATATATATATATATATATATATATAATCATGTTAAACGTTATTTTTTAGTGGATACTCGTATTTGAACGGGCGATGCGTTTATTTATTAAACAGTGTATTTATTTATTTTCTTATGAATGTTCGAGAAATCTTATTAAAGAACAATTTGCGCTCTTTGGCACGATATGAACCTGTGTTCCCCAGGGAAGATTGAGCTACAGTTAAGCCCAGTATTCTTTAACATACTAGTCTATGTAGAACAGTTTATTTATTTATTTTCGTCTACCAGCTTGATATATGATTATTCAAGAAAAATCATAGTTAATGTGATCAAAATGTCTAATATATATATATATATATATATATATATATATATATATATATATATATATATATATATATATGAAGAAAAATAGCTTTAAGGTGTGCTATATTTGTGGGATAAATTGCTCAATATTAGAGTTAGAGCGCATGTAAATATAAGTATAAAAGTGAATATTGAAGTCAACACTCATAGGCAAAAGGCTGTTTCATGCTAGGGGGAATCGTCTGGCCGCCTGACGATTGCGCCTCGCATGAAACCAATCTTCACTTTCTGGTCTTGATAGAGTTCATAATTGTTTACACAGGTTTGCTGCTGATTATGAATTATCCACAATACAATGTCTTTCCCGCATTCGAAAAATTACAATCTTGCTGCTGCTCTAATGTTCCATACATCGAAAATATTCAAAAAAGCTACATTCTTTAGTTTCTCCATTTCATACCTTCACAGCTAGGAACAAAAACGACACATACACACGTTCGATTCATCCTCATTTTTTTCATATTCTTTTGCTAAGAAAGCTCAGTGTCGATCGTCATGATCGACACTGAGCTTTTCTTTCTGAGGACTGCTGCTTTGTGGAACAAGCTCCTGAGAGGTTGCTTCCTCGTTCACTGCAATATCCGTTATCTGTCCTATATATTCTCAAGAGGTTCTGCACTTACTTCATCCTCTTACGGCTACAAAAGAAACCAATTTAGTAAATTCTAGCTAGAATGGCTCTTGGGTCTTCTATTGGGAAAGCATTTTTGAAACAATCAGCATACAGATGTAATATTTATTTTAGAGAGTGACCTTCCCTGCAGCCAAAACATTGATCCTCGTCAGAGAGCCGAGTCAATAAATAGATTCATATATGAAGTATTTAAAGATTTTTGACGCTTACTATATAAAATCATAATAATAATAATAATGATAATAATAATAGTGAGAAGAGGAAGAAGAAGAAGAAGAAGAAGGAAGAAAAGGAAGAAGAAGAAGAAGAAAGAAGAAGATTTTATCGACACATTGTTCTTGTATTTTATGAACCTGCCATGAATAGGGAAAATAGCTTAATTAATATCAAGACGCTTAAAGCGATAACATTTTAATTCTCAATCAATTCCTTACCATTTTCTTGTGATTTTGGTTTTAATTTCTTTTACTGTTCATCAGCTTCCATTGCCCAGGCTCACCATCCCAGCATGCTTTTAACGCCAGAACTTCTTCCCCTAACAGCAATTACAATCAACAGACTCTTCTATTTTTTTTTCAAACTCTAAATTGATGCACTTCCAGTTATCGAACGTGTAAAGCGTTTGAAATGTGGTCGTTTTTTTTCTATACCTTTTTTAAACATGAGTTTTTTTTTATGTTGTTGATAAGTTTCTTTTTCTCCACGAGAATTGTGTAAATAAGTTTTTTTCTTTTTTTTTATTCCTCCAAATATCGCCTGTTGAAAATTAAAGAGGAAGCAAGCAGAGGAGAAATTGCAAGTCTTCGGAATGGGAGGCCGGGGAAAATGCTGACGTGGCATATTAATTTTCTTCTTCATTATTATTATTATTATTATTATTATTATTATTATTATTATTATTATTATTTCCTTTGATTTCTGGTGTATACTCATTTCTTTTCGAGTCCCAACAAGAGACCTAAGGCCACAAACAACATCATGACATTTTCCACTGAGTATTTATTTTTTAAATCACACAGGTTTTACATAGCCCTTCGTACGGTGTGCAGTCTGTAAGGATGATTATTATTATTATTATTATTATTATTTTTATTTTCTTTGCTTTCTGGCGTTTACACATTTCTTTCCGGGTCCCACCCAGGGACCTAAGGTTAGAAATGGCATCATGACATTTTTCACTGACAAAAAAAAAAAAAAAAAAAAATTACATAGATAGAGCCCTTCGTAAAGTGTGGGCTGTACTTGTCAGAACAATTTTTTGTATCTCCTTGAGGCATGGGCTTCCAGGAATCCCTGCAATTAGTCTACTGCAATCTTTTCCAACCAGTCCTAGGGCTCCAACTACAACAGGGATTGTTGATGTTCCCATATGCCACATTTTCGAGACCTCTATTTCAAGGTCCTTGTATTTTGACAGCTTTTTGAATATCTTCAAAGATACATTGCAGTCAGCAGGGACTGCCATATCAATAAGGAGGCACCGTTTTTGTTTGTGGTCTTTAATAACAATATCTGGTCGGTTGGCCTTGATTGTTCTGTCAGTGTGGATTGTGTAGTCCCATAGAATTGTAACAGGTCCTATCTCCGTAACTGGGTCTGGGTGGTGTTGGTACCAGTTTCTTTCAGTTTCCTTCCCGTAGAAGTTGCAGATTTTCCAGTGCAGATATTGGCCCACTCTGTCATGTCGGGTTTTATATTCAGTGGGTGCCAACATCGTGCAACCTGATACAAGATGATCAATCGTTTCTGGATATTTATCACAGAATCTGCATTTTGGGCTGACACAATATTTTAGTATATGTGCTTGATAATTATTATTATTATTATTATTATTATTATTATTATTATTTCCTTTGATTTGTGGTGTATAATCATTTCCTTTCGAGTCCCAACCAGAGACTTGTGAACAGAAATGGCATCATGACATTTTCTACTGACCAATTAAAAGAAAACAAAAAATAACACATATATTACACAGATAAAACCCTTCGTAAGGTGTGGGCTGTACTCATAAGAACAATTTTTTGTATTTCTTTAAGGCATGGGCTACCAGGAAACCCTTCAATTAGTCTACTGGAATATTTTGCAACCAATGTTATGGTCCCAAATACTACGGGGATTGTTGATGTTCCCATGTGCCACATTTTTGAGATTTCGATTTCAAGATCCTTGTATTTTTGTAGCTTTTTGAAACCTGCAGGAATTACCATATCATTAACATTATTATTATTATTATTATTATTATTATTATTATTATTATTATTATTGTCTGCATATTCTTCTGAGATTAGGTATTGTAATTATTTACACTATTTGGACAGTTGTCTTGATTTTTATTGCCATATTCACGACATTTTGGCCGTTGTATGCTGCGGACTTCTTGACGGGATACTTGTTGAAACCTCGATCGAACCCTTTAGTCCACGGGGAATAGATTGTTCTAATCCCAGAAGTCATGTTTTTCTCCTTCTCATTTACCGTCAATCTGTCCTTTGTGTATCAAATTTCCGAAGTATTGCTTCCTCATTATGCGACCCAGAAATTCCAGCTGAATTTTCCTGAATTTTGCGCAAACTCAGCTTTTCATTTCTGACTCGATACACGCTTTAGTATAACCTAATGTTTTATTACCCGTTAAACATCATGTTAGAAATGCTGAATTTAATTACCTGAAAAATTAGCATTCACTCTGAAATGCAGATGCGACTTGAGGCGCCATTTAAATTCTCATCCGACATTTTGGCAGCAGTCATGGCTTCGATAACGGATTCCTTGTTGATTAAATGGATGATCTTTTGTAGTATCTCTACTCTGTTTCTGCAAAATGCATTTAATTTTCTTCCTTGTAAATGAAGCGTTAATTATCGTAGCCATCAGAGAATGTGTCGATCCGCCCTGTTTTGATAGGAGGGGAGAGAAATTTCGTGTGCAAAAATGTACATAAATAAACAGGCTTGACCTTTTAAAAATTTCAATATAATTATTTCTACTTTAATTTTAAAGATTGGTTTTAAAAAAAAAACGTACTCTTAATTTTACTTTATAACGATTTACGAAGCGTAACTCTGGCAGAAGAAAGTGAGGATGAAACTATTTTACTTCTTTCTTTCTATGTGCCATGTTTTTTTCAGGATGTAGGCGATCATGGCTCTCCAATTCCCTGTATCCCTTGCTGCTCTCAAAAAGTTATTTCCTTATGTCACCCTTCCCAGACTACGCTCTGTCATCCACTTGCTTAAGGCCGCTAGGTATGTCCTGTTGTTTGCCTTTTATCTCTTTCTCTCTATTAGACCCGTGAGTATCAGATTCTCCAGGTCCTCCTTCGTCTTTATGAGTCTCAGCTACTTCAGCTGCCTCTTCATGATGTATAAACCTGCTCATTTTACATCTTTCTCACCATATTTCTTACAACGTTTCTTTCAGACTGTTCTAGTTCCACGTGCCCTGTCTAATAGACGTCAGTTATCAGTTATCTCCTTCTTAATTCCCTTTTCAAATTCTCAACCGACTTATCCAGGTATTGAACTCCCACTCTTTGTGTGCTGAAACTGCATCTAACTAACGCTTTTATCCACTGTGTCATGTGTCATTGACGACATCTGTTTATTAATTTCTGGGTATTATTAATCTAATGTATCAGCGACAATTTTTTATCATTGCATTCTTTTTTTTTTTTACCAGAGCTCATATTGCAATTTTTATTGTTATTATCGCTTTTCTCTGGCATTCCTTATTACTGGTTCCTATATTGTATTCATTTCTATGCTTGGTCGGCCCAGGAGATCTTTGTGGCCTAGCATATGTGCTGATTCCTTAAGTTTACGAATTTTCCAATGGTGTTCTTTGTCTATGATTTCAATACCTGGTTAAGGCGGTTGAGAACTTGGAGAGGGCATTAAGCAGGAGAAAACTGATAACTGACACCCATTAGATATGGCAGGTGGAACTGGAATAGTCTGCCCCAGTTAGCGAAATAAAGGATTCAGTTCGACATTACAACCACTTAAAGAAGGCCGGTGCGTACATCCGCCGAATTGAAGGCGACAAAGATAAGGGCAATAATCCGAATAATGTAAATAGTGTACATAATACCTCATCTCAGAAATATAGACAAACCTCCTCGCTGTTTGTATCCTCTCTAAGACCTCATCGTTGAGCTTCAGACGTAATTGATCTCGAAATTCTCCTAATATTTTACCTTTTACCTGAGGATTCTTTAAGCAGTTTAAAGCTAAATAGATTTTATCCCTTTGCAGTTGTTCTGATTATTTTCGCTTTTGTAGCCTTTCATTCTTCCTTCAGTAAAGCCACACTATTCAGGTGAGTTTGAAATTGTTTATACACTACGCTTTAGTGACCGTATTGTTATTACTTGACACCCCCTCTTAGTTAGATACCTCCGACGGGAGGAGGATATCTGCAGTTGGGAGACACACATATTTCTTCAGGTTATGAGGTAGAAAGATTCCTGGAAATAGTCCCGAATGCATAAACCAGAAAAGGGATATCTTGAGCTGCTGCTTTATAAATGATTATCTTAGTCACATCGTATTACCTCTGTATTTTCGCCTCCTCCATTGACACGATGTTCCCATCCCAAAGCATCAAGACTTCTGTCAGGATTTAGTCTTGGGTGTGTTTTTGCACAAATCTGACATCAAATTGATTTCTCTCTAATCACTTGTCAGTCAAGATAATCGCATTCTATGTGAGTTTATCATTATTATTATTTCTTTTTTAATTTCCTTTATACAGAGATATTCTTCCAGGTCCCAACCAGAGACCTAAGGTCAAAAGTGGCTTCATGATCTTTTCCAATGAGTACTTTGGTAAATTCATATATATTTTACATAGATAAATATGTGTAAGCTATACTTGTACAATGATTAGTATTTATTTAATGCCTGGGCTAACAGGAATCCCTTCAATGAGTCTACCGGATTCTACGGGGGATTCAAAAGTAACTGGAATTATTGATGTACACACGAGCCACATTTCTGAAATTTCAAATAAAAGATCATTGTATCTGTCTATATTTTTGACATGAGATATTATGTACATTATTTACATTATTCGGACTATTGTCCTCATCTTTGTCGCCATATTTAGTACAAAGTTTCGGCCGTTATACACTCCGGCCTTCTTCAGGTGGTTTTAATGTCGAACTTAACCCTATATTTCGCTCACTGAAGTAGACTAATTTATTTCCATGTACCATGTTTAATATCAGGTATCTCCTGTTAATTTCCCTCTGAAAGTTCTCCACTGCCTTAACCGGGTATTGAACTCACACTCTTTGGGTCCTCTCACTGGATCAGACCAACGCCTTAATTCGCTTTAGCACCCTGTATCTCGTTACCTTTATTGCCATAATGACCCACTGTGCCATGTGCACAGTAGATAAAGACGTTGGTTAGATCCAGTAAACGGCTCCAAAAATGGGAGTTCAATACCCGGTTAAGGTATTGGAAAGGGGAATTAACGGGAGATAACTGATAACTGACATCCATTAATCATGGCACTTGGAACTAGAACCGTCAATCATTTTACGATTTAAATGTCAAATTGTTTTCAACCGTGTAAGTGTTTATAGAGTGTGTGGAAACCAGAGCTTATTTCAATAATAATTGCTAAACTTATTGACCTGCAAACTGATATCAATATTTGGGGACACCCATTATATAATTATTGTTATTTTATTACGGCGTTTGATCTAAGTAATATTGTATAATGTGTGTTCTTATAATTATTGCATCAAACTGTATAGCAAATACAAATTTTATGTAAATATTAATAAAATTGAATTCACGCTGTCACTGGATCTAACTAACGCCTTTATCCACTGTTTCATGTGTCCTTGAGGACAGTAATGCCTGCTTAAGACAGTGTTAAACTTCACTTAAGCAGGTAATGATGTCATCAAGGACACATGGAACAGTGGATAAAGGCATTAAATCTAGTGACAGGACCTACACAGTGTAGGTTCAATACCCGGTTAAGGCAGTGGAGTCCTTGGAGAGGTGAATTAACAGGAGATAAATGATAACTGACATCCATTAAACATGGCACGTGGAACTAGAAAATTTTTCCGCTGTGAGCGGCATAAAGGGTTCAGTTCGACATTCCAACCACCTGAAGACATGTTCTTTAGACCTGTGGCACAAAGATGAGGACAATAGTTCGAATAATGAAAAGATCATTGTATTTTGATAATTTTTTGGTGATCTTCAAAGATATATCACATTCTGCATGGACTACCATACCAATAAGAATGCGCATTCAGTTTTCCTGTGCTTTGATCGCGACGACAGAGTGATTAGCTTTAATTGTTCTCTCAGTATATATTGTAAATTCACATGTAATTCTTACAAGTCCTATCATTGTAACCGGGTCTGGGTGATATTCATACCAATTTTTTACAGTTTCCTTCCCGTAAGAGCATATCTTCTTCTGCAGATACTGACCCACACTACCATGCCGAGTTTTATATTACAGTGGATGATAACACCATAAATTTGATGGTCAATTGTTTCTAGATTTATATCGCAGAATCTGCATTTTCAGTTTAACACAATTTTTCACTGTGTGTTTTTTCAACCATTTCACCCCAAGTAAGGCGTGAGTGCCACTATCACGCAAGGCCTTACAGAGAAAGAGGGCAAGAGTTGTGATCGAGGAAATGACGAAGAGAAGAACGGAGAATTAGATCAAGACATCTGAAGATTGACATAGCATTTGAATAATTGATTATAGCTATCAGAGAAGCAAGTAAGAGGAAGGTAGTTCCACAGACAGGAAGGGCGAGACATGAAGCTATTGGAGCAGAAGAGACGGCTGCATTTAACCGTTTAGACAGTGAAAGGGTGGGACTGAAATGCCAACCTAGGAACACGGTTAAATTCATGAAGTTTGGGAACTAGTGAAAGTAGCTCGTCGGAGCAGTTACCGTAAAAATATTTGTAAAGACAGAGGGCAGTGACGGTACGTCTGTGAGAAAGCGACAGTAGACGAACATTTTGTCGAGAGCCTTGAGACGAACAGCGGGGAATCCAGACCATATACGGTGGAGCTATTGCTTCCATCAGGATATTATTTTATTTTGGATAAATATCACCGCTAATTATTGTCAGCTACCCACCTAATAGATTCCAAAATAAGATACCCGGAATTTGGGGGTTTTCTCAAATCAGAATTTAATAATTCCAGCTAAAACACACACACACACACTCGTATCTCTCTCTTTCTCTTTCTCTCTCTCTTTCTCTTTCTATCTCTCCCTTTCTCTCTCTGATGCAATGTCGCAAAAATATCAACATTTCCACGGAAAATGACCTAACTACATTGCTAAGCGCTACCTGGTCAGATATTTATAACTTGGACTCGTATGAAAGATATTCTATTCGGACAACATGTTTCCAGGAGGCGCTGCTTTGGGGAATAAACTCCACTACAATATCAACCTCTTCAAAAGTCACTTTCTGAACGACGTGATGTGGCATTCCTCTGTCGTTTCAACAAATATTTTAATGGCAACTGCATGACATGCATTTTTCCCTACTTCTCCGGGTAGATGAATTTAAGCGTGCTACTAGGTTAGCAAATTGGCCTCACCGTTTTACACTTCAACGAGCTAGATGCAACACCCACTTTTACTCTAACAGTTTATCTAATGCTTCTCACCTGTCAAACCCCACTTTTGAGTTCTTGCTTCTCCGGTAACTACACACTTCAAAAATATAAATACTACATCAATCGTCATCTTCTGTCTAGTCGAATTCTCTTCCTTTGTTGTCCTTTCCTTAATCCCCCACCATTTTCAATCGTCTTATTCACGTTCACTTTCACTTTCACTTTCACTTTTACTCCTTGTAACCTCCTGCGTCCTAGGCCATTATGGCCTTGTTAAGTGTGAAACATTAAAAATGTCCAAGACCAGCCGTTATCAATCCTATATATCCATATAATCTTCAATGCTTACATTAAAAAAAGCCTCATTAAGTAAATCTCTACCTACATTGTCTCTTGAGCCTTTTATTGGGTAAACAATAGAGTAGTAATAAGCATCAAGACACGAAGTAATTTTATATGCATTTTCATTTTTATAACTTATATATTATATTTCGAAATGAGACACACTGATCACAGAGCAAATTCTTCACGCATATATACTTGTTTACGATTCTTTAAGCAAAATCCGACCGTATTGATAAAAATCTCAGCACTTTTTTTCTTAAATTTATTTTTTCTTTACTTTACTTTAATCTCCCAGAAAACTTTTCAAATACAATTTTATTTAAAAAAAAACAAAAAAACACTGCATGATTTAAATTTAAAGAAATGTTTGTTATCTTTTATTTTTCTTAATTTAAATATTGCACGGTATGTGTCTCGAGATCGAAAGATAAAAAACCCACGTTTACAGACATTCGTTGATTTTTGAGGAAGAAGAACAGTACCAGCCTACCTCCCAAACATGCATTTTCAAAATAGTTTTCGACTGCCATGATTTTTATGAGCGGAGGGTGTAGTAATAAAATCTTGTAAGGAGGCTGAATGGCGCTTAATAAACAAAAAAATAATCCCTCTAACAGTGAACAGAGTTTAACTGACTTTTGGTTTCATTCCTTAAAAGTACATGAATGAAGGAAATTATATATATATATATATATATATATATATATATATATATATATATATATATATATATATATATATATATATATGGTGGGGGGGTAAAGAAATTATTGATAGGAAGTTTAATCATCTCCTATTCTGTAATATACAAGTAAAACAAATCATACACACATAGAAAAATACTTCAGTGCCGGCTGGAGTTTCTAAAACCAACAGGAAATGAGATTCAAACGACAACTCATGAATATTTATCGTGGAAGATTTTGGATCGAAATAAACTCGGCAATGAAAGCCAAAAAAAAGTCCTTGGTGAATAAATTTCTAAAGCATTGAAGTTTAAGTCATCGAATAGAAATATTTCGTTTCTTCTATCTTTTTATTTGCTTGAATGAACGCTAATGACTCACAAAGTACGGTTCAATTTAACGGTTTGTTTAGTGTAACTCGGCTCAACGCTACAGAAAATATCGGAGTTACACATTGACTGTTCGCCTTCTTGAAAATATCTGAATAGGAAATAGCGAATTTAGCCAAGGTGTTATGAAGAAAGAACAGAAATCACTGAGGTTCTAATGTCCATCTTAAATATCATGTCCCTGTAGGACGTAAGGTATTACGTAAAGTCTGTACAAGCGATGGCGAGGAAGCGGGAAATTGCTAAAATTTTAAACCTAATAGTCTCCGTTCACTTGTGTTGCTGAGAAAGGAATAAATTCCTTTCTGATAAAAAAAAAAAAAAAACTGTATTTCTTCAAAGAAGATTTTATTTCCGTTTTCGAGGAAAAAATGATGCTGCGGAGTTATCGAATCGTTATATTAGGTTGGTGCAAAAATAATAACGTAAAAATGTCGTTTTTTGACGTTAAAAAATACGTCAAAAAACGACATTAATACGTCATTATTTTTGCACCAACCTAATATTTCTATTATTTGATAAATGAAAGCGGAGGAATGATTTCGAAATTTGCAGAAAAAACTACAAAATATTTTTGCAAAACCCTGGTCTTCTCCTTTACCTCTCATAGTACTGAGTAATATATATATATATATATATATATATATATATATATATATATATATATATATATATATATATATATATGCACATTTCATTGAATACGACAGACAAGTTGCTTTTATTTAGTTTTTTATACAAATTCTCATACGATCTAATATTTTTTTTCTCTTCGGATAATAAATTATATAAAATTTGTCTGAATGTTGTTTTTATCCGAGCGTTTTCGCCAATATATTTCGCCATTTTCACGGATTAAATATTTTATAAAACATACATACAACAAACTCTTTCGTATTTAACAGTTCAAATATTTAATCCTTGAAGATCGCTAAATGAATAGCCGAATGCGCTCGAATCAAAAGAACATTCGGACAATGATTATATAATTTATCATCCGAAAAGAAAACAATTATTAGATCGCATGAGAAATTGTATAAAAAAACTAAATAAAAGGGCATTGTCATTTTCAATGAAATGTGCATGAAAGAAGGATTGCTGGCTAAATACACACACACACACATACGTGTGTGTGTGAGTGTATATATATATATATATATATATATATATATATATATATATATATATATTATACATTGTTAACTAACAAAAAGTTACTACTACAAAATTGAACATTTTGTTGAACGTTTAATAATCAACTGATGAGACGTTGTTTATTAAACGGCGAAACAAAACGTAAAATTTTGTAGTAGTAACTTACTTGTTCTAATGGCACAGTGTATAATAAATGTTTATTGGTCTACTTTTATATTAAGCCTTGCTTTAATTTAATGTTTAGAACATTTGAATTTCATTCTTCGTTCTTTTACATTATATATATATATATATATATATATATATATATATATATATATATATATATATATATATATATATATATATTGAACAGAGAGTGAGGAATAGAAAGTTGTGAGGAGCCATGATCGCTCATGTCCGGAAAAGAAGCAGCACAGTGAAGAAGAAGAAGAAGAAGAAGAAGAAGAAGAAGAAGAAGGGGGACCGGGAGAAGAAGGAGGAGGAGGAGTAAGAAGTAAAAGAAGGTGGAGTAAGAGGAGGAGGAGGAGAAAGAGAATGACCGGGAAAAGAAGGAGAAGGAAGATAGAAAGAAATAAAAGAAGGTGGAGGAGGGGGTAGAAGAAGAAGAAGAAGAAGAAGAAGAAGAAGAAGAAGAAGAAGAAGAAGAAGAAGAAGAAGAAGAAGGGGAGGAGGAGGACCGGGAGAAGAAGAATGAGGAGGAGGAAGAGAGGAAGAAGTAAAAGAAAGTGGATGAGGAGGGAGAGGAGGAGAAGGTAGGAGAACCGGGAGAAGGAGGAGGAAGAGGAAGAGAGGAAGAAGTAAAAGAAAGTGGGGGAGGAGGAGAAGGAGGAAGACCTGGAGAAGAAGAAGGAGGAAGAGGAAGAGAGGAAGAAATAAAAGAAGGTGGAGGAGGAGGTGTAGGAGTGGAATATGAAGAAGAAGAAAAAGAAGAAGTAGTAGGGGAGGATGAGAATTAGAAGAAGGAGGAGGAGAACCGGAAGAAGAAGAAGAAGGAGGAAGAAAAAGAAGGTGGTGGAGGAGGAGGAGGGGAGGTGGAAGACGTAGAAGAAGAAGGAGGATGGGCAGTTGAAGACGTAGAAGAAGAAGAAGGAGGAGGAGGAGCGGAAGAAGAAGAAGAATAATAAGAAGAAGTTACCATGCTTAATGAAGAGTAATAGAAGATTACTCATATAGAATTTATACACAATTCCAACCATCATAAACTGAGAAAAACTCCGAAGAGCTACTCTTGAATGGAAGGTGTGGAGACCCATGTGTCTACCAATATGTCCTGAAGGGTCACAGCGCATAAAAGAATGCGAAGAAATAATAACCTACTTAATGGTGAGTAATAGATGGTTATTCATATAGAAGGCATATCCACTTTCAAACTTAGCAATGGGAGAAAAACGCTTAGAGCCACAAGGAATAGAAAGGTTTGGAGAGCTATGATCGCCTACGTCCTGAAGGAACGTCAAATATTGAAAATAATAATCTAAGATATCAAGACTTCGGTATAATTTCCAAATATTTCGTAGCTTCATCGAATCCTCATTTCCAAGACTTCTTCAAATTTCGGTGGTACCTATAGAAATCATTTATTTTATCACCTATCATTCTATTTTATTGTTAGCATTGTTTAAAATAACTCCACAGTTTTTATGGCACTAAAAATACACCACTTCCTTTGCGACGATTATATGGAAGTTGGTTATACATGTTATACTGTCATCTGGTGGTCATGATTTCAATCCTTGTATCTGGTAGTGACGCACCAATTCAACAGGAATATTAACTGATATCACAGGGGAAAAATATCACAATAATGAGGAGATATCCGGATGGAGAGCTGGTGATACCCAGAGAGTTCTTGCTCGAAGGGTTGTGTCTATAACATCTTCTATACAACAAAGATGAGAAAAGGAGTCTATATCCTCTTCAATGATATACCTATTATTACTGTTCTTACCTTTGCCTCTCATAGGTAAGCGCTGAAACTTTCAACATAGTCTACAAAAACAATACCCTGTCATGTGGCAAACGTTGCCGGTGGCGCCAGGGGTGGCAGTACTGCCTTAGCCACCGAAACTATGCTTCTTCCGTGGCACATGTTGTATATAGAAACATATATGCGTCATAAAAATCCGCATAAGTAAAAGAAAAGTATTTTATAAAAACTTACACAGTTGAAATCAATTTGACATTTGAATCGTAAAATAATTGACGGTTCTTTAATGACCATAGAAATGCGTTTAACGTTGTCACTTTGTTAAAGAGTATTTTAATATGTAAAAGAAAAACCATGATAAATTTAAAGAAATGTTTTATCTTTCGTCTTCCAATAATTATACTCCTTGTAACAAAATGTGTTTCCATAACAAAAAATGGGTGATATATGATGGGAGACCTTCGGAAGAATATATATGTTCGATGTTATATGGTCCGTAGCAAAAGTAACTGGTCAACGTCACAGCAAAGAATTGGCAAAATTATGAATTTATTTTATACTTGTGTAGACGTATGAACATCCATGTTCTCTGCGTCTATAGATAAATTTCAATAAATCCCTTGTTCGATTTTCTTTACATATAGGGGAGAATATAAAATAGTGCCTTACACCTTTTCAGCATCTAGTTATATATTACTTAATACATCAGACTAGATATCGTTTGTCTATCAGAAAAAGAATATTTTCTAAATATTTCACCCCAAGTAAGGCGATAAAGCCACTTGGACGAATGAGGTTAATGCTAGTGAAAAAGAAAAAGATATTTAGTGTGTAGAAGTGAGAAGAAAACAAATAAATGAAGAGGTTTCGGGACGAGCAATGATGGCGATTGGGGGTGTATATAATTTCTTCAGGTAGAAGGCAGGCAAGAAATCGAAAAGAAGGGTTCATAGGCCAGAAGTGAAATATTAGAATAAAACATACGGATGCACCAAGGTATTTCAAAATTAAAACTGTAAGACCATCTTATCAATCTAGTACCGTGCTTAAAACCATGCAAAGATGTTCCTGAGGAACTGACAGGGGAGTTATGAGAGAATTTCCGAACATAACACGTTCAGAGTATAACCACAAAACACATCCGTTAGTGAAGCCTCTGACCGGAAGATTGGACGGTTTGGGGAACACAGAACCACATCTGAGGTTGTTCCCAGGTCCAACTGACCTAGTGTGGTAGCAGCTGTTAGGATCCTAGCTATGGGCAATAAGTGAATCCCTAAACTAAAATCAATAGTATATTTCTTAATAGCATTATCATCAATACAGTTTTACAGTAAAGTAATCAGCAACACATTTACATAATAAAATGTCTAGCAATCTATTTTTATAAAATATATCAACAGTACATTTTTGTACTGAAATTACCAACTATATTTTTTTAAATTACCAACAATATATTTTATCATCTACAGACAATATATCTAATTTCAATATATTCATTAACTTTTTAGAAAAATTAAAAGATTTATTATTTAACATGCAAAATACCCCCACAAAAACAATTTAAAATAACAAATAATTCATAAAAATGGAATATGGTTTATTGTATATCATTTCTTTAACTTTTTACATATAAGAATCCAGCTTGCAGGCCAGCCTGCGTTTGCAAGAACTATAAATGAATCCCAAGGCCAAAAGCTTCAAAACGTTGAAATTTGACTCCAGAAAGAAATATTTAAGCATGGCCAGTTCCATGTTGCATGCTCAAGAGTATGAAAGCGTAAGAATTTATTCTTCGGGGTTTAACAAGAAAAAAAGAAAAAAGTAGATTGTTTTTAAACATATTGTTTAAAACAATAACATTAACATCTACAAAAGTCAAATTCACGTCAACTATAAGCAAGGCGAATTTTTTCTCATAAATATCATAAAGATATGCACAACTCCAGTCGACCTGAACAAGAAAATTAAATTAATAATCTATTACAAAAAAATAGCTAAGCTTATCACAACAAATGACAACACTCCCGCAAAATCTAGACTACAAAGAACTAACATTATTGAAAAGTTAAAAGAACTGGGCTCCTGATAAAAAACAAACTCATAAATAATTAAAATAGTTATACTACTACATGCATATCTAGACAACTTACGTTATACCTACTCGATTATATTTACATTAGGACCAATTTGCATTTACATTCAGCCATTTAAAAATCGCCCTTGATAACGGCTAGAAGAATAGCTGAAAGCGCATGGATATGCACAAATTCTAGAATGTTTTTTTTTTTTTACACGTTGTGTTCAGAAAAGAAAACACTTGTACGAACACAAGAAAATATATATAAAAAGCTTAATCGTAGTACCTTGTCAGTCGCCTTTAACGAAACATGTATAAAAGAGGGATTGCTGCCCAAATACACAATATATATATATATATATATATATATATATATATATATGCGTGTGTGTGTGTGTGTGTGTGTGTGTGTGGAGACAGAGAGAGAGAGTGACTAAGGGAGAAAGAGGCAGAGACAGACAGAGAGTGACCGAGAGATAGACTGAATGAAATAAATATAATAGAACCAAAATTGATTGGTCAAAAACAGGGCATACAATTAGATAGATAGATAGATAGATAGATAGATAGATACGAACAGCCAGTGATAGATAGATAGATAGATAGATAGATAGATAGATAGATAGATAGATAGATATGAACATTCTGAGATAGATGTTAATAGCAAAAGTGATAGATTAGTGAACAGGGGAGCAGAAAGATAATTAATCCTTCTCTTCTCTCTCCGGATATCGGTAAATTGGGGACCTTGTGGCACGTAGTGCACCAGGTCTATGTATTCAGTCCTTCTAAAAGTGTAGTTGGTTCGGCACAAATCCTTCACCACTATAATGAAATCATATCCGCTGGTGTCTGGCTGTCGGTTCCTAGGAACTGAACTGCTTGACCCTCATACGCCGAATACGACGGGAGAGTCCACCATATATGCATATATGTATGCATAGATAGACAGATAGATATGGACTCACTGAGATATATAATAAGATATAACGATAATAATAAAAATATAGATAGATAGATAGATAGATAGATAGATAGATATGGACTCACTGGGATATATAATTAGATATAACGATAATATTAGGTTGGTGCAAAAATAATGACGTAATAATGTCGTTTTTGACGTATTTTTTAACGTCAAAAAACGACATTATGACGGCATTATTTTTGCACCAACCTAATAATAATAATATAGATAGATAGATAGATAGATAGATAGATGAATGGTTATGATAAAAAAAATAAAGAATTTACTTATATGAATATAAACATGACAAAATAAATAGAAAGATAACTATGAAAGGACTATAATATAATAGATACATTATTTAAAAAATAAATCTCATATACATATATATATATATATATATATATATATATATATATATATATATATATATATATATTATGAGTCATATATAATTATATATCATCAGAGAGCAGACAGACAGGCATATAGAGTTAGATAAATAACTTGATATTAACTTAAGATGTAAGATTTTATTATTTAACGTAGATTTACAAAATGAAAAATATAGCGGTATTCTTTTTTTTTCTCTTGGACGGACATTTACTGATCCATGAAAAGACCATTGATTTGTTTTATCCTCTTATAGATCGTCCTTGGTAAAGCAAACAACATATATAAAAGTTAGGCAAGAGAGCAAAAAGAGAAAAAAAAAAGCCTATCTCTCCGGCGTACCTTAATGAAGGATGTCTTTTCTAGACAGTCTTCTGTTTTTTGTATTCTTTCTTTTTATTCGCGATTCGAACGTCTCCCTCTCTTTGAGCAACGGACACCGGCGGCACAAATGAACCGTAGAATTCAAAGAGTCAAGTCTTGCGAATCAAGCGTAAAAACGGAAATTACATCGGTTCGATGACAAAAAACAATTGCTGAGCACCACCTCCCCACTTCTGATCGAATTTTACTTATTTCCGTTTTGCTTAGCAATGAACTTTCCCTTCCTTGTTTTTTAACAATAGAATTAACTTTATTTGTTTGGGCGTGTCTATATTTCGGCAAAGGTTTTTTCCCCCTTCAATGTTCAGTTTATTTTTTTTGTTTTCTTAAAGTCTAAAAATACACGTACATCATTTTTTAACTTGTTTCCATAGAAATGTGTCTTGGCTTAAATCATAGAATAAAAAGAATAACTGTACTTGCAGCAAAGACTTTATCTTTTCAATCATTTCTTCTGTACAAATCATCTAAAAAATGGTCAATAATCTATATATAATAAAAGGATCTATAAACTATCATCACCCACTTCCATGAGATCGAACCGCTAACATTTTGCACTAAAATAGATGAACACATTGCAGAACACCGTGGCTGGCATGAGATTTCTTGAAAAATATGGATTTATTTTAAATAACGCTATATTTACATAAAGAAATGTCGAGAAAAATGAGGATCAGTCGACTCCTTGAAAGTAGCATGGCCTGTCCTAGCTGTTAATGTCTAAACCGGTGGAACTAAAGAAAGAAAGAAGTTTATCTGAATATTTTTCGCAGCGATATCAATAGCGATAGAGAGGATAATAAATTGTGTCCTACAGGAAAACGAAAATATTTTACCAAGCTTTCAAAAGTAAGTTTTTAGCAGTCCCAAACTTAGATATGGCGGCAACGTTTCGTGACAGACATTTATTCCGGCCAGAATTCATCTTGAAGTTTTATAAATCTACCTTTCTTCCGTGCCTTGAAAATTGGCACCACACTTGGCCTGGTGCTCCTGCTATATATCTTGAGATTCTTGAGAAAATCCAATTAAGTATCTGTAAAGTTATTGTTCTTGATCTGACATTTTCGTTTCTGTAATTTTCTCATCGCTGTAATGTGGCTTTCCTGTTTTCTAGAAAGATTTACTTCCAACCGATCTTGGAAATATGCATTTGAAAGTTTCACATCAGGACATGATCATCAACATCAGAGGTTTGTCGAATATAAGAAATTATTTTACCAATTAGTTTGGCCATTTGCAGAAAATTGTCTAGCAAATAAAAGATCAAAGATCAACTCAATTTCAAGAGTTTTACTGAATGAATTTGTTGTAAGCGCATTTAGGTGGGACAAGATAAATATGAGGATATGTATGATATACAACGGTTGACTCTAAACTTGAAGAGGTTAGAATCGAAAAAAATTGACGAACTCCCGTCTATAGTCGTGTAACGTGCGATCTCTTGTATCGTGTGACCACCAAATTTTCACTTATACAAAATGATATTATCATTTATCTCGTGTATTATGAGAGTTCCTCTTTGGAGAGACCAAATAACAACAGACAAAACTGTATCACTTTTCCAATTTGGTAGTTAAACATGTTAAAAAAGTAAAAGAGAATTATAAAAGTATCGTTAGTAACGCTATATACCTTGCGATAAAGCGTTCGGCCATAAGCAACCGAACGAGAAATATGATACAAAAATATAATGAATGGAAAAAATGCATATTCGTTATGACTGTATTTTATAATAGGATACTAATAAGTGAATATTATATGAATTATTATTGGATATAGTTAAGTAAAACATCAGTTTTATCAAAATTATGTTTATGTTAAATACACCTGTATTTTGACTACAAAAAATGGATATAAAGTTTGCTCAGCAGGGGCAACTTCAGGCAGTGTAATGGTTAGCAAGCTTGTCTTACTAAAACTATTACGACTCAGTAGTGAGGATTCTCCCTACTTTCGGCCTTGTGCCACACCTAAGCTACGCTTGGAAAATCAATATATTTTGGTCAGCAGCTTAGCCAGAGCCAGTAATACATACGCTAATTTTATATCTCATGTATCATTCGACCCTCTTAAAATTACCTTCAAATTTAGGTTTTCAAAAGTCGCATGGTACGCGAGTATATACCGTATCCTATATTACTCAAATTAAGAATATGGAGGAGAACATGAGATGTTGTATTAAGCTCAAAATATCATCAAATGCCTGACATTTCATTCCTACAGGAATGTCAGGCAGTTGATGAGCAGAAATGGGAAAAACTGGAAGAGGCGAGGAGAAAACAGAGGTAATGAAGATTTGAAGAAGTAGATGTGGAAAGTAAGTAAAAAAGCTTGAGAAAAACGAAAAGTAAAGTGGTTGAACGTAAACCTAAATATATTTGGGTTAATATTTTCCGCTGACATGTACTGTAAAGATCATATTGAATCAATTGCTAGGTCTACTTCTAGGAGAGTCGGTATCATGCTAGACAGTATTTTTTTTTTCTCGCCAGAATCAATCTTACATATTTATAAATTTACCATCCGTCCTTGGTTTGAATATTGCTTCCACATGGAACACAGACTTTATGAATCTCATAAGGTTTCATAATTTTACAGAGGAAATAGATGTTAATTGTAGGATATCTACTTAATTATGGAACTCTCTTCCGATTTCTGGCATCCAAGACAAATTTAAGTTTCAAGAATGTAAATTACGCAAAAATGAAAACAAAAATGTCACTGAAATCTCGTTTTAATAGATATATTTACCAAAATTACACAAACATATCATAAAATAGTAAAGAGTATATTTATTCAATAAATCGCTACTGCCGCCCAGACGAATTAGAAAACTCATGCATCTCTTTTTGACACTTGTATAAGTTGGTGAATGCTGCCATATTCCTTGCCTTCAGTTCATCTGACAAAGAATTTTGTTGGTTTTTCACAAAACCTCACCCCGCACATGATAATCAGAAGGCTATAGTATAGCGAACTGTGACGTGTGACGTCGTCCCCTGGTCGTAGCGCCAACCGTGTCGTTGTATCCCAGTCTACCACGGCACCAACGGTGACGTCCTACTTTGATTCCCAGTCTGCCTACCCACGTTGTGATTTGATCTAGGCGGAGGAAATCAATCAGTCATCGGGGCCGTACTGCAAACCGAGTCCAACGGGGGTGATACCACAAAAATACGCATAAAAGGCAATAAAATGAAAACTCAAAAGTTCAAAGTATCAAAGAAAAAGGTAACAAACTTTATGTCTAGATGTTCGATACATAGGACTGCATCTATCTCCCGACCCGTTCTATGGATTGTGACACGTCGTTTTCCGCTAGGCAAGTTTTAACACTTCAAGTCGTCTGCTCTTTAAGAAATTGGTGTTTCGGCTGGTCTTTGGACGAAATTAAAAAGAAAAGCTTATTTCGGTGATCTGGATCTAAGTCGCTCTTCAAAATAATTGTTCTTGGTTTGAAGATGTGGTCCGGAAAATGTGCGGGCATCTGGTCAGCTATCTGCGAGGCTTGCCTTAACCGAAGACTGCTGGAACTCGACTCTCGGAATTGCTCGTTGTGGCTTCGTTTATATGGGCGCCGACCAAAATCGGGGTGGGTTTGTCGGCGCCGGGGGGTTCCTCGATAATTCTAAATACATATCCACCTCTCTGGTTAGGAATTTCCACCTTTTTCCATTTTTGGGAACCTTTCCTCACTCCCACCTTCTCATCGTACTTCAGAGGGGCGTGAACTGCCCCCCCACATCTTCGTGACAACCTCTCTTACTCATCCTCCAGATGGGCGGCAACAGCCTCCCTCGTGCATCACGTGATCACCACTAGACCAATGATGTCTTAGTCGGGCGTGGACGAATCTGCGTCTTTGTTTCAGGAAAAAAAATATCTTGCTTAAAAAAAAAAAATCTCCTTTTTCTTTCCTTTTTCTTCCCCTTAATGGTTTATCATTTCTCCAACCGCGAACGGGACAATATGACAATTGCGGTCATAACTCTTGTTCTACACGTGGTTTACTTCAAGTATTTTATCGCTAATTATCAGAATGTGTGGTCTTCTCGACATGGTCTCAAAAAAGGACATCTCCAAAGCTCCAGTCGGTCTGTCGCCTCGAAGAAAGGAAAACAAAAAAATTATTTTCTTTCGGCACAATTCCCGATAACAAAATTTTATTATCACAAGCCAAGGATGCTCGTGGGTGTTTTTTTTAATTTTTCATATCTGTCTAAGACTTTTTAGTTGTCACTTAACGAAATAACATTCTCATTTGAATTTTTCTTTCTCTCGCCCTGGCCAGCCGGTCTGTAGTTGATAATAAGATGTCTTCCGTACCAATAGTTTGTTTTTATATCCCCAGATAACACGGCCGATGCCAAAACATATCTGATTCTTTCCTTCTTTTCTTTTTCTTTTTACTCAGAATTTCCCTTTTCATTGTAATGACACTCTTTCGCCATTTGTTACTTATCAAAATATCCTTTTATCCATTGTCTCTTAGCTGTGTGTGTGCTCTTGCTTAACACTCACGATTCGGTTCTTAGCCTCTCCTTTTCTTCCTCTCTTTCTTTTTCCTTTCTGCCTCGTTAAATGGTACCACAGACGTCACCTCAGCCTCTCTGCCCCCGTGATATCCCGTGACCACCAATGTGACCACCAATGTGACTTGGTATTGGTTGCCGCGCCAAATGTGACGTGATCCTGTTGTCACGGCACCAAATGTGACGTTCTAACCCTTGGCTGATTCGCATGGGAATCTGGTTAGATTCGGTATCAGCTTTGTCGTTCCCAGCTCACCTCCTACGCCTGGTTACCGAAGTAACTGCTTTGATTTCTAGTCTAACCTACCCACGTTGTGATTTGATCTTACGTAGACGAACTCAATCAGTCGCCGGGCCGCAATGCAAGCCGAATTCGAGCAAAGGTGACATCGCACAAGTATATGTAAAAGAAAATAAAGTAACAACTCGAAAAGTTCAAATGTGTTAAAAAAGAATAACAAATATTTTTATATCTGGTTGCTGAATACAGGACTGCGTCTTTCTCTCAACCCGCTTCTATGGATTCATGACACGTTGTGTTTGTTAGGCGAGTCTTAATATCTGAAGTTGTTTTTCGATAACTTTTTTTTTTTGTGTATCTTCAGGTGATATTCGTAAAATTTGTCTTGGTGTGTGAGTCTAAGTCGTTCTTAAAAAGTAAATTGTTTTTGGTTAGAAGTTTAAGTCGGAATGCGTGGATCTTCAGTCAGCATCTGCTAGGCTGGTCTCAGAGCTCACAGCTCAACTCTGTCTGCGTCTGCGTCTCTCTCTCCACCTGCAACTCTCAAACTCTTCAACTGCCGTCTACTCGCTGCGAGTCTGTTTATATGGACGCCGACCAAAACCGGGTGTGGGCCTGTCGTGGTTGGGGTTCCTCGATAATTCTAAATCCACAATAAGGATTTTCTTTGTTTTTGGACAGGAAAATTTATCACTTTCCATTTTTGGAAGTCCAATACTTTTTGCTTTAGAGGGGTTCTTAAGAGAATCGTCCTCCCAAAATCTTCCTTTCTCATATTATTATCTCACACCAATCCCCTCAGAGGCATCACAGGCCTCCCCTCCTTCTCATATGTTTACCTTCGCCCACCGCTCACGCCACCACTCAGCCAATGACGCTCGACAGCGCGGTTGTTTACAATTATCGCTCAAAGGAAAAAAATTATCTTCCTTTTTTTTCTTTTCTTCTCTTTTTTTTTCTTCTGCCAGACCCCTACGACTCGTAGTGTGGTCCTTAATCTCGATCTTAACCGAATGTCATCTGGAACTTATCAACGATATTTTCGCCAAGCGTTAAATAGGTGGTCAACTGGACGTCTTTGCACTCTGTCGCCAATTATCTGTCCCGGTAACAAACTTTTATCATGTCCAGGGTCTGAATAATAAAACAGGTGTCCTTTTTCCAAAACCAAATGATATCTCCAAAAGATAGTTAATGGTTTATTCTTTTCCCTTCCTTTTTCTTTGGGGGTGGCCTAAGCTGATGCCATTCTTGGTCAGTGCCTGACCTGATTACGATTATCTTCCAGCATTCTATTTTGTAGGCCACTTGAACAATTTGAAATTTTCATTATTGCCATGGGCAGATTGCTATCTTTTATCCCCCGCGTCATAGCATAAATTAATTCCGACAGATCCGAGATCTTACGAATTTCCTATCTTCTGCGAAAAAATACATTTTTTCGCAAATGAAAATAAAATCTTTACCACTTTTCTCTGTTAAAAAAAATAACATCGCTCAGTATGTATTTCCGTGATAGCTTCTTCCCGCCTTAATTATTTCTCGCTTTTAATTTTCACGCAACCGCTAAATAGTGTCACAGAATTATAAGGGGTGATGTGATCACAGATATTGCCTGACAGCTGTGACTGTTTTTTCTACTTGTGTGACATGGTGCAAAGTCTTGTTGCCATACATAGGTTCTTTAAGTAGACAGCTTCTTGACACATAGCATCACTAACTCGTCAAGTCAACTAACGGAGACTACAGTGTTGAGTCTGGTGCCCTGTGGGAAGATGAATGCAGGCATCACGTTGCCATCACTCGTGATCACTTCAAACACCATGATGTTGATTGGATATATCATACTGAAATGTTCCTTCTGGAGTTTTCGGTGCGAATGCCAAGTAGTACAGCATGCAGTTTCCAAATTTCTGGCGGAGTAAATTGCGTCATGGTGCTTTTTTTTTACAGATGGTGCCCAACTGACCCTACCATACTATGCAGTCGACAAAATCAATATTTTAGTAAAGAATCATTTTAGTATCTAAGTAATGCCAATACTGTATTTTATAAAAGATTGTAATGACCCGGACAAACATTGAAGATCTTGAATCGCCCGCAGTATCCTCAAACTTTTTAACTGTAGTATATATATATATATATATATATATATATATATATATATATATGGTCTGGAGCCCCTTCTGTTTGCCTCGGGGTTCTTGATAGGATCCAGAGGCGGATATGCAATATAATTGGCCCTGTTCTGGCATCTCGTCTACAGTCGTTCTCCCACAGACGTGCCGTCGCCTTTCTCTGTGTTTTTTTTTTATTTACAAATACTTTCATGGTAATTGCTCCGATGAGCTGCTTTCGCTGATTCCCAGACTAGATTAATTCAAGCGTCCTACGAGGCTGACATCCCGCTCTCACCGTTTCACTGTCGAAACTATTAAATATAGCCGTCTCCTCTACTTCAATAGTTTCATGTATCGTACATCTCACCTGTGGAACTCCGTCCCCTTTTTTCTGTTTCCCTGATAGCTATAATCTCCAAGTATTCAAATGTAATATCAATTGACATCTCCAGTTGCCTTGATCTATCCACTATCCTTCTTTCCATCCTTTCCTCTATCACTCCTATCTGCTCTCACACTAAATCTTCTGTAACCCCTTGCGTGCCAGTGGCTTCCCTTCTTCCTTGGGTGAAATGCTTTATATATATATATATATATATATATATATATATATATATATATATATATATATGTGTGTGTGTGTGTGTGTGTGTGTGTGTGTGTGTGTATGCGTAGGGGTAATGGATAAACTGTAGAAATTACGCAGAAATCAAAATAACACTGACATCTCATTTTAAGAGTTATATTTACCAAAATTAAATAAAAACGTCTTCAAATAATAAAGAGTAAATTTATTCAATAAAATCGCCATTGCCCACCTGACCCAGGGCAGCACTACCTTCTCAACGAACTTGACGTAGGGCTCCGTGTTGAGTCTGTGGACCTGTAGGAAGATGAATGGAGGCATAACGTCGCCGTTACTCGTGATCACTTCAAACACCATGATGTTGATTGGATATATCATCCAACTCTTTCCAAATCCTTTGAACCGTTCTCAGATTGACACCGAAACCTCTAAAATGTTTTTATTTGAGCTTCCGGAGCGAATGCCAAGAGGTACAGCAAGCCGTTACCAATTCTCTGACACAGTGAATTGCGTTATTGTTTTCTTTCTCTCATAGACGGTAACCAACTGACTCATTCGCGAAATTAATAAAAGAAAATGGCGATAATTTATCCATCGCGACGTGTATATATATATGTGTGTGAATGTGATTGTATGTGAGTGTCTGTGTATGTGTGTGTGTGTGTGTGAATTTACGTTCTCTTAAATAAAACAGTTGCACTTACACACCATTCAGCCCTGTATTTATATGTGCATGTGTGTATATGAGTGTGTGTGCCTTCGTGTGTGCGTGTGCGTGTGAATTTACGTTGTCTTGAATAAATGATTTGCGCTTATTCCCCATTCAGCCCTGTATTTATATGTGTGAGTGTATTTGAGTGTGTGTGAGTGTGCGTGTAAATTTACGTTGTTTCGAATAAAACAGTTGCCATTACACACCCTTCAGCCATGTATTTATGTGTGTGGGTATTGTGTGAGTGCATGTGGGTATGTGTCTTTGTGTGTACGCGTGAAATAACTTTGTCTTGAATAAAACAATCGCACTTACACACCATGTTGTCGCAAAGAAGCGCTGTATTAAACTCTGTATGCAGGCATGTATGACTATTAGAAGAATGAAATCTATTTTGAAAACACCGGCCCTGATACTTAGGGAAGCGTTAAAAGAATGAGACAGGAGGAGAAACAGAAATAGATCACTGACATCAGTTATCTGATTGATATAGAAACACAATTTTTGACAATCTCTCCGAATAAGCACAATAAAATTTGTAAGTTACCTGGCTACAATGAACCCGTTTGGCCATCCGGGTTCTTGAAACGTTGCCAAAAGAATACTGTTTCCGCTTTCAAGCATTTTACATTAGGCTAGTGTAAGGCAGTCTTCGTGGGAAGTTGGGAAGGGGGAATATAGGTCCAGGATGTGGGTAGAGGTGGCTTACTTTGATGGTTTCAATTGGCTTTCCGTCTAGTTTGTTTTCATTGCAAATCACCGAAGCTGGAATTAGAGGTTTGGACGCTAAAACTATAAATGCCTCCCAACGAGAGACGATAAAGCATCGAAACCAAAAGAGAAAAAAAGAATGGGCGACTGATAGATAATATATATATATATATATATATATATATATATATATATATATATATATATATATATATAAAGAGAGAGAGAGAGAGAAGTTGTGATCCTTGGTGGTGTAGGATAACGGGGGACGTGGACAAAGAATAAAGTATAGTTGAACAAATAAAGACAAGCGTTTGTCTTGACTGAAATCGATAAGAAAAGTGATTGATCTGCCAGTTCGACGGATACGATATACACGCACATGCAGCTGAGAAATCGTCGCGGACATCCAAGAAATATTTGCAAACAGATTTGAATGAACAAAAGAGAGTGTCTTGCATATAACGCGACGAGTGTTTCCGGCAAGTATTTGAATTCAAGCTGAACTACAGTTATCTAACTGCAAGAAGGTTGTTCACCGCAGACTAACATTTTTCACAATATCTGGCGCATTTTTAACAAACACCTATGGGTATGCTTTCCTGGACGCAATTTTAACCTGTAGAGGACCGTGGCGGTGATTAGTATGTAGAGTAATACCCGTGGGTAGAATTTTTCCTGCTAGCCTGTCACACTACATGAGAAAGTTGGACTTACTTTAAGTCCAAAGAAGGCAAAGAAAAGAAACAAGTCCGATAAATATATGTAAACAAATATGTATTAATAACAAGTTAATGTTTAAAAGCACATGGACAGTTACATGGGAAGAGTGCGTGTGGTGAATATTGTGTGTGTGTGTGTGTGTGTGTTGTGGTGAGTGTTCGTACATACGTGTATTGTTCTTAGCTTGTTCCCAGAATATGGCAAACGCTGTATCTGTGAGAGCTCATATCTGCGAGGTGGTATAATGCTGAAGGCCCGAAGAAAAAAAGAGATCTAGGCGAAGGGTCAGCCAGTATTTATAGCCAGGGGAGAAAGAGACCCTCGGTGAAGGGTTAAGTATCTGAGGAAAAGCTAACTCCGACAAACCTTTTTATGTCAAGAATAAATCCTCAGTTTCAGGTCCTTCTAACTCCAATTAACTTCATATGCCGCTTAACATTAAGTAACCCATCTAGCATGTGTGGCTCTTTTGCCTTTTACTGAATCCAATTAACTGCAGATTGCGGCGTACAAGTCGACCTGTTGTATGATCAACCTCAAGACCTCTATACATATGATGGGCGAAGAGTGGCCCCAAACCTAATCGACCAATGGCCCAAAACGTAGGCCTACGATACCCTGTGTAAAAACTACATAAGTTCAAATTATTTACCTGTGTATTATGTCACTAATCTGTTATATAGTAATAAAGTGTCGCTGCCGACACTGGAGTTTGAACACAGATCAGCAGAGAGCAAACACAGGCGATCCCATTTTGAATAAGTAGATCACATGATGGTAAAGGAATGTATATACGGGAATTAACGTGGCGTCTAAGGGATATCTGTCCGAATTACTTCGGAGGTGTGCTTGTCGAACTATCTGCCTCTGGGCAGGAAGGAACCCAGACGAGGCTATGCAGAGTCTCGTCTGGGGTGGTAGACCGCTATCCGACTCCGTTTTTTACGGTGTCTACGGGGAATATTTGCCCGACCTCACGGGCTGGGAAAACCCCACAATAAACTCGGCCTTGTGCCACACCCGACCGCGTAGGGCGGTAGGTGAATATCATCACTATCAGGATTACATCGGAAGTGTGCTTGTTAAACTATCTATCTCCGGACAGAGAGGGACTTAGACGAGGCTATATCGAAGGGCAGAGTCTTGTCTGGGGTGTTAGACAGCCACCGGACCTCATTTTTACAGTGTTTATGGAGAATTTTGGCCCGAGCCTACGATCTCGGATAGCCCATTATAGACTTGGCATTGTGCCGCATCCGGCTGCAGGGGCGGTAAGTGAATATCTCACTATAAAGATTACTGTTCGGATTAATTTTTGTTTTATTTTCAATTTTTCAATATAAAAAAGGCTTTATTTTTAGTATTTTATTTGTTCTTTTAATTTTTCATTGCTATTCAAAACGGAAAAAAAAGGTTCTATTGTATCATTTAAATCGTTTTTGTTATAAATAAAACTAAACTTACGAAAAAAAAATTACATTTCCTTGCGGTAGTGCGTAGTGATTTTCTACAAGGAAAGTCTGTAAAAGAAGTAAATAGGCCAAAGGCAACCGCAAGTATCCTGCAGACAATGAGGATACATGACGGCAGTAATGGGGCACGAATGACCAACAAGAAATCCGATTTTTTCTTATCGATAATGTTACTTTTTTTTTTTGTATATATATATAACTAGTGAGTTAGCTCAAATGACTTAACTCACTTTATAGTCCACCAATAGAAGGTTAACCAATCAGAAGACGTAGAACATTCAATCTGTCGTGTATAAAGGCGGCCATTTTGTTCACTCTACCCGAATGTCCAGTCCAGAGTTTGTTCGACGAGTGTCTGACTTTCTTCTGATCGGAGGCGGCACGGTTTTTTAATTCTATTCTCTATATTGCAGATTGACGAACTTGTTCTTCGGCTCACGAGGATTTCCCTTAATATTTTGACGAACTGTTTATTGCTTAATTGACGAACTTTCTTCGGCCCACCAAGTTTTTTTCTGTTTCAAGTTAAGTTTTTGCTTAAGTTTTCCTTTTTTCTTTCTTTTATTTCTTTTGTTTGATTTTTTTTTTTTTTTTTTTTCTGGGCTTCGGCCCACATTTTTATTTTTTTAGTCCGGTTTGACAAAGTCTTACCCGGCGACTGCTTTTTTTTATTTCTGTTTATTTATTTTCAGTTTTTCGTTTTAAAACAATAAGTACCGTTTAGGAAAAAAAAAAAAAAAGCTTTGATATATTTCCTTTTTAGTTTAACCTCACTCGTTTTTATTTATTTAGCGACTTCGGTTGCAATCTTTTTTGGTTTGACATATTTGTTTTTTCTTTTGGCATTTAATTTCTTTCTTTAGCGGCTTCGGCCGAAAACCTTTATTTTTAATTTGGCTTGACTAGTGTCAAACCAATTTTTTTATTTTATTTTTCTTTTTCTTTCTGTGTATTATATTTGAATTTATTTGACCAAAAAAGAGAGGAGTTACTTTTATTGTTTTTTCTTTTATTCTCGGCAGCGTTTGGGCGCCATTTTTTTGTTCTTACCTAACTATTTATTCTATATTCTTTCTTTTCAGTTTTTTTTTTGTCTTTTATTTTTATTTTATTGGGTTAACTTTTAATTTTCCCAGTTTATTTAATTAATAGCCTTTGTTTTAAAGTTTTATCGTTTTTGTTTTTGTAATTACTTTATTTGTTTAATTACTAATTGTTTTACCTTCTACCAACTCCTTTCCCCATTGGTTGACAAAAAATATATATACATAGACTCGCAGGTGGAAGTCTCAACGAACTTTCAAAATGGCCGACGAAGAATGTCGGTCATGTGTTAAAAAAGACCTCTTTGGGGCGGCTGCTAAGGACGACCCACAGGATAAATCGAAATCCAAGATACGGGCAAATGCTGCCCCTAATATTGAAGTCCATGCTTGTGTGTAGTAGGCTAGTAGCACTAACAAAGAAGAGACCAGGCAGGTCTCAAGCCAAGTTTCGAAATATCGGGTGCCAAACGAGGCACAAACTAAGAAGACAGCCGAGGAATTGCCCTCTTGCTGGAAGTCCCCCTCCAAGTTGCATTATGAACATGGCAGATTTCTTGGAAAAGGCGAAGGGATATGCTCATCATGTAAATAAAGATGGGCTCCTTGAAGACGTCCAAGAGCTCAATGTGTTCTCAAAGAGAATGGTGTCGGTTTTCGTGGTGGACAAGCGAACTAGCAAAATTTTGTCGCTCCACGAAAGACATAGTGATTAAATCACTTCTGTCCCTGGGGATAAAACCCCAAAGAATCATTAAAGGTGCTGGGTTCTTCATGTGGGACATTCTGCTACCCATGCCAGAAGATTGCCTAGTAATAGTGAAAAAAGTGTTGATTACAAAGGACCTGATTCTAAGGACGCAATATGAGAGTAGCCGTTTATGAGGTCCGTTCTCAAATTTCGGGAGAGCACCTGGCTGCATTTCTTTAGGCAGTTCGGCCAGATTTTAGGGGCTCTCTCCGACAATTTGAACTTTCGATATTATGTTAGACCAGAAGTCAATCCCCAACTGTTTGGATTTAGGCGAACGGAAAATGCCGGTCATTGTGAAACCTACTTGCTGGAGGTGTGGAGAGACTGGTCACCTTTCCTCCACCTGCCCAGGGAAGAAGGCCCCTGGAATTCCGGTCGCAGGTGACCAAAATCCCCCTTTGGCTGAGACTGTTAAATCCACGGCGCCTGTAGTGGGCCTAACTGCTAGGCGGACCGGTGGGGAAAATCCCTCGGTTGGGTCCTTACCCACATTACCCCTAAAACCGAAGTCTACCACAAGTGTGGATAAGGAAAATGAAGGGGAATAGCGCCTCGTAGTTAGAGGCAAAGGGAAGATCCAAGTAGCGGGCCCTCTGTCTCATCATGACCCCAGGGATAAAAACACCTCAGGCCCATTCCCTCTACCAGCTCTGAGGACGACGCCTCGGCGTCATATAATAAAAACGCTACAGAAACGCAAAAATTAAACGAACCAAGCTGACAAAAAATCTTAGACTTACATAAATTGATAGAGAAACTGGAAACCAAGCGGGCTAAAAATCAAAAATCGCTGGGGGCACTGGGCCCCCTATCCTCTGCCCCGTCTTTCCCTTCATCATCTAAAAAGTCATTCTCCATACAACCTCCGTCCAAATCTTTGTCAAACTCTCCGGCTAAATCATTTCATTCAACCAAACCTTCTCCGGTGAGGACACCTTCTGGATGGACACCCTCCACAACACCCAAAGTTACACCTATTTCTACACCCTGTCATTCTCCTCAAAAAAAAAAAAGATTTAGAAGTCCGGATTCACAAACAGCTGCTGACAAGAAAAAAAAGAAAATCAAGCCACCTTATCTCCCAGAGGAAGACGTCTGCCGCGTATCCCGGGAACAGGCAGAAAGGGTCTTCGGGCAGACGAGGAACCCGAAAGACTTAAAAGTTTTATGGAACTTTAAACTGATAAACGGTTAAATTTCGAAAATCCCGATAATTTCCCATCTGCCAAAATAATTTTGACAGGAATAAGAACTGGCCCGCGTACGCGGGAGATTTGGGGCATGATAGAGGAGGCCCAGTCGTCTCTAAAAATGGTTCCCCCAGCTGCCTACCTACTCGACCCAGAAATGGACGAATCAAATGAAAATCTCAAAGGGATGGACCCCGTTTTTGTTCACCAATCCCTTTATAGGGCTCTCAAATTAACCTATCCTTCGGAAATCGGAGGCTTGTCTCAAGATGATACCGTCGAAAGTGAGATGGCATCCGGATCTATGGGACGAGCTGTCGGTGTCCTCACCACAGCCATGTTCTATCCTGAAAGACAACCCTAATTCGATTTGACAATGACGCTCTGGTTAGCTAGTTTGAATTTCCGGGGCCTGAGGTCCGAGTCTTGGAGGGCGAAGCTCTCTCGTGACCTTCAGCGCCTCGGGGTGAATGTATGTTGTTTGCAAGAGACCCGGTTTTCTTCTCATGACCGTGAGGACATACTGTTTAATGGGTTCGCCCTTTATTCAGCATGTTTTGATGGTCGATTGAGGGGTGTCTCTTGGCTAGTGAGCAGGTCTTTGAAGGCTGCATGTACCCTTGTCTTCGTGGATCCGGCGGGCAGACTTTGCGTGCTGGATGTTATCATAAAGGATAAGGTTCTACGTCTCATTGGGGTTTATGCGCCCAATATCATTGCCGAGCGGCCTGCTTTGTTTCGGCAGATCGCGACGTTCTTAACGACGTCTCGTTGGGTAGTTTTAGCGGGGGATTGGAATGTCGTCCTTGACCCCGATATAGATCGTATAGGGCAAAAACAGGGTACTAACAAACAGGACGTGAAACCATTTCGGGACTTAATCGATGAGTTTGATCTTGTCGATAAGTACCGGAATGAACACCCTCGGAAGGTAGCATGGACTTGGACATCTAGTGGCAACTCGGCTCCTGGGACGCTTGCGAGCTACCTCGACCGAGTCTTAGTTAGGAGAGTCGATGTAGGGCTCTTAGGGTGTCCAAGCTTCCCTTATATATTTTATACGGATCATAGGCTTGCTCGGGTCCGTGTTAACTTAGATAAGCCTAAGGTTAGAATGGCTGTCTACTGGAAATTTAACTGTTCATTATTTAGTGAGCAGGGTTTCCGGGACCAGCTCTTACTAATGATACAAAGGGAATTGACGGGTGCGGTTGTGGGAAACGCCTGGTGGGACAACTTAAAATGCAAAATTAGAACGTTTGCTGCCGATTTATTCGTCGACTCAATCTAGATAGATTAGCGTCGAAAAACGGCGTTAGAAAATAAAGTTGATCGAGCTGTGAAATCCCGTGTTAGTGGGGATATAGCTTTAGCTAAGGATAGAGTTATCCTCCTTGCTTATCAAGAAGGATCAATCTCTGGTAGTTAGGGCTAGGTTAAAAAGAATGTCTTCTGAGGCGACGAATATGGCCGCTGAACTGCGTGCAGAGGAAAATCGGAACGCGCCTAGGCGACATATAGCGTTCGTCACATTGTCGGATAAGCGGACCGTGACTACAAACGCGGGCATATGTGAGGTCTGTAGAAGTCAAGTGACTTACCTGCCAACATGGCTGCCTCCTTCTATTTCCTTATAAAAGGCAAGCCAGCTGATTTTACCTTATTTTATAGGAGAGCACCTAATACACCAGTTGGGTTGGTCCATTTTGATAGAATGGACCTTCCCAATGCATTTGCATGAGGGGTCTTTATTCAGCTATATATTTCTCCATAAATGACTCAAGTCAGTTTTGGCTTTGGCTACATTTGCCTACTTGTGTGCTAAACCTCTGGCAAACTAGCTAATATTCAACATGGCGCTGTGAACAGGATTATCATCTAATTGAGATATTGATGTGAGTGCTGTCAATCTCATTGTTGCACAAGTCTCATCTGATTCATCAATTTCTATAAGGGAGGGTTCTATAGAGAATGTATCAAGTAGGCTTTGTACTGTAGTGACTGGATTGCGGGAAATAGCATCAGAGGCTCTGTGCCATTTTCCAGGGCAGTGTTGCATGGTGAAACGATATCTCAAGCTTTTCTCTTTGAGTCGGAATCCTGCCATAACTTCCCCTGACCACATTCGTTTTGCTGGTCAAGAAGACACACAATACACCCTATTACGGAAAACCATAGACAATGGTTTTCCAAACAGTCGTCAAGCAACACCACCTACAATCCGGGAATACTGGGAAGTTCGTAACCGCCTAAGCAATGAAAATGGTCTAATACTACTTGACAGGAGAGTAGTGATACCAACCTCCCAGCGCAAGAACATATTAAAATGCCTACATTCAGCTCATCAAGGAGTAGTTGGCATGAAAGCGCGTGCCAATGACTCAGTTTACTGGCCTGGAATGAATGCCTCAATTCGCAATTACAGGTATAATTGCATTACATGTTCAAGGAATGCCCCAAGTCTACCACATGAACCAATCCAAATGACACCTACACCTGAATGGCCATTTCAACAGATTGTAATGGATTTGTTCTATGTTAAATCCTTCACATATCTTGCTTGTGCAGACAGGCTCACTGGATGGCTCATTCTGTACCGCATCAAGCCAGGGCAAGCGGTTGCTTCCAGGTTGATTTCCATCTGCAGAGAAATATTCCAAACATATGGTGCACCTGAGGAACTTAGTACAGATGGTGGACCGCCATTCTCAGCTTACTCATTCCAACAATTCCTAAAAACCTGGGCTGTTAAGCAAAGAATTTCATCAGTGGCCTATCCCCAGTCTAACGGACGTGCAGAATTGGCAGTCAAGACTGCAAAAAGACTCATAAAAGACTGCACAGGACACCAGGGTTCCTTGGACAATAACATGGCAGCACAAGCAATCTTGCAATATAGAAACACCCCTATCCAAGCCATTGGCTTATCACCAGCGCAACTCCTGCTTCATAGACGTCTTCGAGATTTTATCCCATCGCACCCACAGTTATATAAACCACACCCTGAATGGATAGCCGCAGCGACAAAACGAGAACAGAGATTATCCAAACGCAATGCAGACCTCATCGAGAAGTACAACCGTACTGCACATGCACTATCCCCACTTTATAAAGGTGACACAGTCTCCATTCAAAACCCAAATAGCCGTCGATGGGACATAGCTGGGCGAATAGTAGAAACACTTCCCAACCGTCAATATAGAATTAGAGTTGCAGGATCAGGCAGAATAACCCTGCGGAACCGTAGGTTTCTAAGGAAACTTGAAGCACCCATAATCAAGACCCCCATACCAAGCGCCATGCCTGTGTCACCTGAGCCGACAATTACGGATACATGCAGACCACATCAATCTGCCAAAGACTTGGAAAATGGTGACATTACATTACAAAATAAACCAGCGTCCCAGGGCCCTACTCAATCACAGCCATCAAGAACGAGGATTCCCAGGGCGCTATCCCGACTACTCTCGTACAATCAGCCAGGCAATAGGGAATTAATTCCTCCCCAACGGCCAATATGCTTCCGCAATGGGGAGAGGAGGGAGATGTAGAAGTCAAGTGACTTACCTGCCAACATGGCTGCCTCCTTCTATTTCCTTATAAAAGGCAAGCCAGCTGATTTTACCTTATTTTATAGGAGAGCACCTAATACACCAGTTGGGTTGGTCCATTTTGATAGAATGGACCTTCCCAATGCATTTGCATGAGGGGTCTTTATTCAGCTATATATTTCTCCATAAATGACTCAAGTCAGTTTTGGCTTTGGCTACATTTGCCTACTTGTGTGCTAAACCTCTGGCATACTAGCTAATATTCAACAAGGTCTTTCGGGATTACTTTCAGGATCTTTTCACCAGGGAGCCCGGTCTGAGCTCTGCTCAGTTCGACGCCTATTTAGCTGACTTTCCCTGCCTCGAGGCAGCTGAAGCGAGGTTCCAATTACAGAGTCGGAAATCTGGGAAGTGCTGAAGCAGGTTGGCTTCGATATATCTCCGGGATTAGATGGTTTCCCTACGAAGTGTACTTGAAGTTGTCGCACGTTTTTGTTCCTTTACTGGAACTGATTTTCAACCACTGGATGAAGCAGGGGTCTATACATCAACGCTTCTCCAGGGGTGTCATCAAGTTGCTGCGTAAGGACAAGAACGGTGGGGATGGGTTAGGGAACTTTCGCCCTTTAACCATGTTAAACACTGAGTTAAAGATTTTGGCGAAGATCTTAGCCAACCGTTTGCAGCTTCTCCTGTCTATTCTGATTGGCTCTGAACAGACTTGTGCTGTGAAGGGCAAGACTATTCAGGATAACCTTCATATGGTACGCTTGATCTTCGAACAAGACGACAGTGAAGCCGCGCTGATTAATTTAGATCAGTCCAAGGCCTTCGATAGGGTTGACCATCACTTTCTGGAGGCTGTCCTTTCGGCGGCCGGTTTCAGAGACGACTTTCGCTCCGACTTTTGTATGCGACTCCCGGTGCGCTGGTGGAAGTGAATGGGGTAAGATCGAAGCCTTTCGTATTGTCTCGCTCCATTCGTCAAGGTTGTCCGCTCTCGCCTTTGCTTTACGTTCTTGCGTTGGAACCATTCCTTCGCAAGTTAAAGGCCAATCCGGTCCTGCGCGGAATTTCTCTGCCTGGGTCATCCACCTCATCCAGGTATTCTGCCTATGCTGACGACGTTTCGGTTCTTGTGTCGAGCAGAGCCGAGATTGACGAAGTCAGCAAAGAGATCAGTGGGTATGAGATGGTGACAGGGGGCAAGATCAACCGCGATAAGTCTGTGGGCTTGCGGTTGGATGCGTGGAGGGGAGTTTCTCTTCCCGGACCTTTCCTCTGGACGGATGGGCCGATCAATATACTCGGCGTCTGGTTCGGTCCTGATCTCCAGTTGGAAATGAACTGGTCGGAGGTACAAGGGAAGGCCGAGATCGCGGTTAACCTGTGGTCTCGGAGGAGACTTTCCCTGAAGGGAAGGGCGGAAGTATGTATTTCACACATCTATCCGATTCTCCTGTACCGACTCTCTGTACTTCCACTCCCGTATGACAGACTAATTTTATTAGTACGGACCTTGTTCTCTTTCTTGTGGAGAGACAAGGCCCCCATGGTATCTCGTGAGATCTGTTGCCGTCATCCCTCTGAGGGCCTAGCATTGAGATTCGTCAACATATTCTTTGCATTACCTTTCTAGACCGAATGTGCCGCGGTTCGGATGAGGTGGGCACTTTTTGGAAAGAAGACGTCCGAAAACATTTCCCATCCCTGAGAAGTGTGCACTCGTGGGAGGAGGAGGGCGGCCGTACACCCCGAGCCGAGTGCTCCTTCTACCACGAATGTCGTCGTGCTCTGAAACTCCTCTTACGGACGTCGGATGGCCTCTCCAACGCCCAGGCGTTGTCTCGTAAGTCATTGTATCGTCTGTTAGTTAGTGAGCCGTTCAAGATGATCTGATTGACGAGCTCGGTCTTATAAAGCAGGAGGCTCGCTCGATATGGCCTTGGGCGCCTGGGTTGAAATGTCTCAATAATGATGAGGCATCACTCACTTGGCTGATGATTCGTGGGGCCCTCTGGGCCGGCAAGAGACTTTGTTCAGCAGGCTTGGAGAAATATCCAAACTGTCGTCGCTGTACCGGGGAAGTCGAGACCATTGGTCACGCCTTTTTTCAGTGCAAGACGGTAGTGTCGTTGTGCGGGTTTGTTGAAGGCCTCATGGTTCGCATGCTGCAAGGAAAGTTTTTGTCCTGGAAGCCAGTTCTGTTTGTAGCAATGTGGTGCTGCAATTGACGAAGGCTGAACACTATATGTTCTGTTGCTTACTAAGGGTTATGAGAGTCGTGATTTGGACGACGCTTCAGAAGGAATTATATGATGGCGAGAGTTCACCTCTTCCCAACTGATCTTGTTCTTTATGCATCAGCTTGAAGTCAAGATTAGGACGGAAAGGCGGCGGCTCCCTTCATCAGAATTTGACAAAAGGTGGGTAAACCTTGCACGAATGTGTAGAGTGAAAGGGGCTGACCTAGAGTGGCACTTGGATGTCGGTTAGGCACAGGATTTTGTCGTAACAGGTTTGAACAGAGGCAACCCACCCCGATATAAGGCTATTTTAGGTTTTCTATTTTGAATCTTTAGTTTCCCGTTTTCTGGTTAACTTAGCTAGGGTATGCATGCTCATTGGTCCCTTTTATTTCTGTCCCTAATTTTTCTTTTGTTTAATTCCCCATCCCCTCCCTCGTTAGGTGGTCAGTGATGGCAGTTCTCTGGTGGATGCGGGGCGCCTTTCGTTTCGTGTGTGTGATTTTTTGTATTTGTTGTTGTGTATGAATGAGTGTGTGCCTGTGTGAATGCTTGGAGGAATTAATTTTTTTGCCTTATTTTTCATAGTCCCGCATTGATTTCGTCCAGTTAACTGATGTTTCTGCCACATTTAAGGTTTGTGGGGGTTTTATTACTAACACATTGTTTAGTTTATTGTAAATATTTATGGCATATTGTATATATTCATTGGGGATCTTTTTTTAAAAATTGTTGTTTTATGCCCCTCCCCCACGAACAATATTTGTATATAAGGGGACTATTTAGGACTTTCATTGAGACGAAGAGGTAATTTGGTGGACATAGTATGAAAGGTATGGATAATTGTGTTGTTTTGGTGATAGGAATATTGTTTTGTACGTTAGGGTCAGTGGTTTTGGCTAGCTAAGTTTAGAATTAAGACAGAAGAATACCGTTCTTCCCCAACCCCGTTTTAGGCCTTGTGCCATATTTTGTACCGTTTGTGCAAATAAATATTGAATGTCCAGTCTAGCTTGTCAGGCGAAGAAAAACAGAAGCTCGAACTATGCTCTGCTACTTTTATCAAAATATCCACTGCTAACCTGAACAACGCTTTCCTACTGTCTTCGAAATATTCACTGCTAACCTCTGGATTCTATACTCGAAGACGACCGTCATGATGAATAACAGATAACTCTAAAATGGTAAGGCTTCTTCATAATTTAATTCTTAATTCGATTTCAGCATGTATATATGCACGGAATTATGACGATTTGGGAAAAATTTTAAATAGAAATTTACCATTAGGTAGAGCATTGAAGTCTTGATGCTTTTTTTAGGCATTTACTTATGTTATTATTTTACTAATTGATATTAATTTCTTTGTTAAAATGCAAAGTTTTAGTAGGATATAATTGTGGCAACCTACTGGCAGTATTTTAAGTGATGTACAATAATTGTTAGGAAAGCTGACCCATTTATTTACAACTCGGTCATACAGGGTTTCATTTTATACCTGCCATATGATTCTACCAGTAGTTTAGGAAACCTGTACACCGCAATTTACGGTAGAATAAAAATAGCTATCTAGTCTCTTGAAGAATAATCAGACTCATTTGACTATTTGATTGCCAATGACCTATCTCTGTGGTTCTTTACCATTTTTTATTCATGGACCACATTTATTCTTAATTCTTTTTGGTGGAACGCATAATAATTCGATGAAAAAAAAAAGCTTATTTTATTTTTACTAATAAATAAGATTAGGAATTGTATTTTAGAAATAGAACTTTTATCTGCTTCATTTATTCATTTATATATAATCCTTATAATAATCTTTATATATTAAATTAATTTGATTGTTAATAATATTTTATATTAATTCATATTAATATATTAATATTTTATTTTATTAATATTTAAAAATGTGTTATTTTTAATATATTAGATTAATTTCTGTAATAAATTATAATATTTCTATAATTTCCTTTACATATATATATATATATATATATATATATATATATATATATATATATATATATATATAATTCTTTTTTTATATTTCCTTCTTTTTTTTATTCACCTTTTACAATGAAAACATCCGGCAAAGTAAAAGACACGCTAATTTACACTGCTTTCTGCTAGTTTTAGGTTTGCTTTTTTCGAATTTTAGTATATTAATATGGCGTAGAATACTGTAGAAATTTCAAATCTCAGTTGTGGTAACTGCTCTGAAGGGAAATTGCTCTATGGACTACTAAAATATTACGGTCAACCCCTAATATTTTATGTTTTTCGTGTGGACCTCCAGTAATGTTATCTGGAACACTTGGGTCCATATAGACCCCGGTTGAGAAATACTGCTCTATGTGAATTCTTCGTAATTCTCACATGTTCAGTTCATGGTTTTCTCAGCATCTGTAGAAATGCTTTTCTTTTGCCTCATGTTTTTCTTCGTCAGTAATGAGATTGTCCAGCATTCTTTGCCATATCGGTCACCCCGTATTTAAATAACAGTTCAGAACTCATTTCTTTGTTTCTAAAGGAATGATTAGCTGAATAATTACAAATTCTTTTAGATAAGTGTTCGAACAATTTTATTAAGGATTCGTTTACATTTGCTGAATATACGCAAACTTGTCCCCTTAAATCCCTTCGAAAATATATTTGATCTTTTTACATTATCAATTTGCTGACATGCCTTTCACTGTGTCGTAGTAAAGTAATGTTTCACAACTTCGTATTCCCGAAACAATTCTGCTTTTCCGGAAAATCGCCTTCACTTGATCATATGCTACATAGAATTTCTTTTGTCCCAGGGGTTATAAAATTTATCTTGCATGATATTTAGTTAATACGCATATACGATGAAAAAACAGTTGTATGAGGTTAGAATATTTTATCCCGAGAAAGATCTATCACAACGTCTTTTATGTAAACACATTACCATTTATTTTGGTACATATATGAAATGAATGTATATATTTGAAGATAATTACACTATCGGTCCTATTTCTTTAGTTCAAACAAATAAATGCTCAACGTTTTTTAAAAAATCTAGCTAACGATTCATAATTTACTTTATCTATCTTTGTTGATTTGTAGATTAGAGAAGAAAAACAATTAGAAAATCTTTTTTGTGATAATTACAATCTACTGGACGTGGAACAATCTAACATTAATGCGAAGACAGTTCTATAAAGCTAGAATGTTTTATCCCGAGATATACCTATTACGACCCCTTCTATATGAACACTTTACCCTTTATTTTGGTAGACATATGTAATTAATGAATATATTAATTGCTACCTGAAATATTTAAAGAAACTTACATAATGCAATCAGTGCTTATTGTGACGTCGTCCCCTGGTCGCAGCGCCGACCGTGACGTTCTATCCTAGTCTACCACGGCACCAACTGTGACGTCCCTAAACAGCACCAATTGTGACGTCCTCGCCGCGGCGCCAGCCGTTCGCTCCTCGCTGCTCCGTTCGGGTGTCGCTGCTCCAAATGTGACGTTCTAACCTTTTGGTGATTCGGGTGGGAATCTGGTTAGATTTGATATCATCCTCGTCGTTCCCAACTCGCTTCCAACGCCTGGTTACCAAGGTAACTGCACTGATCCCCCAGTCCGCCTACCCACGTTGTGAATTGATCTTAGGCAGACGAGATCAAACAGTGGTTGGGGCTGTACTGCAAACCGAGTTCAACGGGGTTGATACCACACAAATATGCATAAAAGACAATAAAATGAAAACTCAAAAGTTCAAAGTATCAAAGAAAAAGTTAACAAACTTTATGTCTAGTTGTTCGATACATAGGACTGCATCTATCTCCCGACCCGTTCTATGGATTGTGACACGTCGTTTTCCGCTAGGCAAGTTTTAAAACTTCAAGTTGTCTGCTCTCTAAGAAATTGGTGTTTCGGTGGGTCTTTGGACGAAAGTAAAAAAAAAAACTTATTTCGGTGATCTGGATCTAAGTCGCTCTTCAAAATAATTGTTCTTGGGTTGAAGAGACGTCCGGAATGTGCGTGAATCTTGGTCAGCTATCTGCGAGGCTTGCTTCAACTGAAGACTGACTCTGGGAACTGCTGGAACTCAACTCAACTCTGCTCGTTGTGGCTTCGTTTATATGGGCGCCGACCAAAACCGAGGTGAGTTTGTCGGCGCCGGGGGGTTCCTCGATAATTCTAAATACATATCCACCTCTCTGGTTAAGAATTTCCACCTTTTTCCATTTTGGGGAACCTTTCCTCACTCCCACCTTCTCATCATACTTCAGAGGGGCGTGAACTGCCCTCCCCACATCTTCGTAGCAACCTCTCTTACTCATCCTCCAGATGGGCTGCAACAGCCTCCCTCGTGCGTCACGTGATCCCCACTCGACCAATGATGTCTTAGTCGGGCGTGGACGAATCCTCGGCTTTGTTTAAGGAAAAAAAAATATCTTGATAAACTAAAAAAAATTATCTCTTCTCTTTCCCTTTTCTTCCTCTTAATCGCCGTTATCATTTCTCTGGCCGCGAACGGGACAATATGACAATGGCGGTCATAACTCTTGTTCTACACGTGGTTTACGTCAGGTATTTTATCGCTAATTATCAGAATGGGGGGTCCTCTTAACACGGTCTCAAAAAGAAACATCTCCAAAGTTTCAGTCAGTCTGTCGCCTCGAAGAAAGAAAAAAAAAACACTTCTCGGTCCCCATTCATTTTCCTTCGGTACATATTTCTGATAACATAGTTTTATTATCGCAGGCCAAGGATGTTCCGTCGAAGGAAAATCGGTCAACGGACACACGCAGGTGGTCCGTAATTTTTCATAACTGTCCAAAGTCCCTTTAGTTGCCTGTTTTTCGTCACTTATCGAAATAACATTTTCATTTGAATTTTTTTTTCTTTGGCCAGCCGGTCTGTAGTTGATAATAAGATGTCTTCCCGTACCAATAGTTTGTTTTCATATCCTTAAATAACACAGTCGATGCCAAAACATATCGGATTCCTTCCTTCTTTCCCTTTCTTTTTACTCTGAATTTCCCTGTCATTGTATTGACACTCTTTCGCCATTTGTTACTTATCAAAATATCCTTTTATCCATTGTCTCTTAGCCGTGTGTGTGTTCTTGCTTATCGACCTTTTCCTCTTTTCTTTCTTTTCCCTTTCTGCCTCGTTAAATGGTGCCACATTATGTTAGTATTACGATTAGATTGATTGATTCAGTTGTTTTATGTTTTATCAAACTTTTCGTGTTATTTCAAGCCAGAATATATTATTAGTTTTTAAGAAATTTGACGAGGTTACATATAAATGATTTACTGATACGAGTCTTATTCCGATCCTTTATGGATTACAGCACCTGCGTCCCCAATCTTACAACATCTGGTATTCGCAATCCATCATCTAACCTTGACGTTGTTTAAGTTTGGTAATCGTACGAGATTAACTTTATTTGTCATTTCAACCATAAAGTGTTGAGATTTAGCTGATAATCTAGTACTGCTTAGAAATTTGTAGTCAATATAGCCAAGAGTAAATATAATCAGAACGATTACGATGTGCTGTATCGTCGAGGTGAATGATACATAGAAGAATGAGTGATTAATTTATTTATTCAGCACCAGTATCCGGTGCTAACGGATACATACGAAAAACACAGAACAATAAGTTACAAAACAATTAACAAGAAAAACTTACAAGGAATAGAAGAGGTTCAAATGCTGTAATATCAGTCCGAATATTAATCAGCTTAGTATCAACTTATTAATCAACTCTTGAAGTCCTTAATTGCAGACTACTTAAGAATATGAGCTAGACCATCTGATAGTGCTGAAAGAGTGCTAGTTACCCTACAACACGATGAAACATACTTTTTTTTTTTAGAAAGGGCACAGGGAAACATCATTGCGTTGGTGGGAAATAGACTTTAGCCGTGATGCCATTGCAGATTATTGTTTGGATTTTACCAAGTGTTTGTAAATAAATAACATAAAAACCATCCCAGACGTGGCGGCAATAGTCAAACCATGAACGAATGGTAGACTTATAAATTGATAATAATAGCTGGTCACTCGTATTGGAGGATACAAATCTACTAGCGCGGTTAACCAATCCCTATTGCAGATGCTCTCTCAGGCACATTTATGTTTATTCAACACCCACAGAGACCACCTGTGGTTTACACTGCAACCATGCAGAGTTACATTTTCTGGGTAAGAGCGTGTTATCTAACATCGGCAGCAATTTGAACACGGACATCACGTTCAAGCCCTCGGCCACGATGACTTGTGACTTCGTGCTAGCACAGCTATCGACGGCACGCAAGGATTCTAACTGCCCAGTTTCACTCACAAGGCTTGGGTAAATATGTGGTATAGTTTTCCAAAGTCAACCTGTATTTTATACTGCAACTATGCTGAGCAGACCTTTGTTACAATTTCTGGGAGAGAGCGTGTTATCTAGAATGATCCACAATTTGAACAAGGCCAACACACTCAAAACCTTGGCCAAGATGACTTGTGACTTCGTGCTAGGAGACTCATTGACACCTCACAGTAGTTCCGTCTACACAATTTCATTCACCGGACTTAGGTCAACACGTTGTATGGTTTTCAGACATATAAATGTCTAGATTCAGGCGAGAAAAATTGCCACACGGAGCACAGTGAAGCAATTTTATTGACAACAAATCTAACAGTTGAATTCAAGGTAATAGTTTCTCTTCATGTCAGAGAATAAAGAAAATTAGCCCGAGATTGGCGCAATGTGTCACTTTCTTGGCGGTTGACGTCGAATATAAAATGAATAAATCGTAAAACGACAAGTTCATGTAAAATATATTTCAAATAATCTATCGCTTTAACGTGTGCGTATAGCGTAAAGATTTCAGCGGAGAAAATGTAACCAGCGAACCGAGTTCAGTTTCTGTCTTAATCCGTGGTGTTCATTACTCCACGAATCCCCCAGGGAAGGCCAGTGATCCGTTTCTTCGTCCCACCAACTATTTGTTAATTAGTAAACTAGACTACGAACTCTAACCTTGAGAAGTAACGTGTATGACAAAAGAACACATGAAGAACACAAGGGAAAAAATAACTAATTTTTTTCAAAAGAATAAAAAAAAAACTTTGTCTTAAATGAATATGAAGTTAAGAAAAGAACCGATATTTTATAAATAATATTTTCTTAAATGGGTAGGGTCTGCAAATACGGTCAGTCAGCCAGGTATGGCCCATGGGTGATACACGCTTAGGCGATCATGTATCTTGCGATACATGACTGACGAGGCAGATTTTTTTTCTCCCGCAGTATTTGGCATTACTTGCTGCAGTAGACCAGTTGCCATCCATGGCTATAGAACCCGGTCTGTCTTGCTATTTATTACCTTCACTTACGTAAGTGAAGGTAATGAATTCGACTGGAATTCGAACTCAGTTCTCCGATTCCTTAATCCGAGCCGCTATCCATTACTTCACCGTGCCTCCGCAAATACAGTAGAAAAACATTAAAACGTATAATAACTTCTCAATATGTATTTGAAAACAAACAAGGGGCTAATACTGTAGTAAAACCTTTTATTCTCAAATACATAGAGAAGTTATTCTTGATTACCTCCTTTTTACATTGTTTCTTTAGCATTCTTTAATAAATTGCTTTGTCAGTGAGTGTTGGATAATTTCCTGACAAATACGCTAGTAACGCCGTCTAACGTATAATGAACATTTTTATACTCAAATGTATAGAGAAGTTATTCTTGATTACCTCCCTTTTACATTGTTTCTTTAACGAAAATTGAACCAACCTAGCGAGTTGAGAATAACGAAATAGAAAAAAGGTGCAGGAACAGATTTCGTAGTACCAATAATAGATGCTTACAAAGGATGAGGAAAAGATGAAGAAAATAGATTTTAGAAAATAGAAAGTCGTGAAATCATGAATAGGACTTAAAACCCAGAAGCATTTTTTTACTGCAAATGAAACCGGATACGGATAGGTTTGTAATTTCTAGCCTAAAATATTCTATGGGAGTTGCGTATTTTAAGAACAGACTTCGCTTTGATTTGTCTCTCTCGAAGTAAACACTTTTTATAGAATTTCTCAATTTAACATCAAAATTCGTGGCATGGTCAGATTTCCGACAGTTGTGTAATATAGAAGTAGAAGTACAGAAATTTAACTCTAAGGATATCGTTATAACATTCAACAGAATACAGAGACGCGTGTCAATAGTGAACACACTTGGAGTTTCAGACACAAAATAAAAAAAAATCTGTTTTAATAGAACGGTTGTGCTCTTGACACTTCTATTAGTTTAATTACTTTCACTCCTTAGTTTGTTTTTTGTGTTTTTAAATTTAAAAATCGATGATTAGAATTGTAATAAACCTTAAGCATATGTCAAAATTGAATTTGTATATTTTGTTTTTCTTGAGAATTTACAAAAAGCACTATTTATTCAACATATTGTTTACTTACAACTATAGTTTTATTTCTACATTTTGAAAACTAATACAATTAAAACTAATTCAATGTAATTTTAATCATTTATCATTTTATAAAGAAATAAATATAAAACAATTTGTTATTCATAAATGTATAAACACTTACTTAATTGTTAAAATATGTGAACCAACTATGAGGAAATCTTTATTATTTACCATTTTATAAAGTGTGAATCAGTTGGCAATGAGCTGATGTTTTGCCAACCATTCCAATAAACAAACAAATAGTATAAATAAACGATCTAAGACATAGTTTTATTATTTTTTGAAAATTCTCAAGAACAAAGAAAATGTATAGATTCACTTTCAAATGCGTAGGTTTTATTACAATTCTAATAATCGTGTTTTAAAACAATAAACATTTCCGAGGAATGAAGGTAGTTAAAATAATAGCGGTGTCAACAGAAAAACCTTCCTTTTGACGCCCCGTTTATTTAATTTTTGCGGGTACGAAGATCCAAGTTTACACAATAGGTAATGAGTCATTTTAAAATCTGAACAAATTATTAAGAGACAGAGAACGTAATAATTTCTCTTCATGCGAGCGGGAAAAATTCGCCCGATTTTGGCGCAATGTTCCCTTTTCCTGAATGTTGGAATCGAATATGCAATAAATAATTCGTAAAACGACAACGTTATCTAAAATATTTTTCGAATAATCTACCGCTTTATGTCGTGCAGATAGCGTAAAGGATTTCAGCGGAGAAAGTATAACCAGCGAGCCGAGTTTACTTTGTTTGTTAGTCCGTGGTGTTCGTTACTTCACGAATCTCGTGAGGAAAGCCATACATCTGTTTCTTCGCCCCATCAGCTATCGGTTAAATAGTAGCGTAGACTACGATCTCTAACCTTGAGATGATTATGATAAAACAACGCATGAAGAAAGCAATGGACAAATATGAAATTAATTTATAAAAAAAACAAAACAATATCAAGTCCTGAAAAAAGGAAAAACAAAGTTAAGATTGTCTTCAGTGAATATGATCTTTAGAGAAAACCGATATTTTGTAAATAATACTTTCTTCAATGGGTGGGGTCTGTAAATACGGTAGTAAAAACATTTTGATCTCAAATACATATTGAGAAGTTCTTGATTACCTCCCTTTTACATTGTTTCTTTAGCATTCTTTAATAAATTGCTTTGTCATATCAACACTTTCAGAGTTCAGTGAGTGTTGGATGATTTCCTGATAAATTAAGACAAAGATTAAAGCAACGGTGATGTCCTTCTGCAAAACTATAATTATTATAACACTGACAAACAATGAGAACATTTTAGAGAAAAAAAATCTTTTAATATGCCCTTCAGGACGTAGACGATCATGGCTCTCCACTTCCCCCTATCCCTTGTAGCTCTCAAAAAGTTTTGCCACTTTGCTGCTTTCCCCAGGCCACGTTCTGTCATTCACCTACTTAAGCCCGATAGATATGCCATTCATTGCTTTCCCTTGTATCTCTTTCCCTCTCGTCGACCTGTGAGTATCAGATTCTCCAAGCCTACTTTTCTCATTACCTTTCCCAGAAATTTCAGCTGTCTCTTCTTGGTGTTAAGTACAAGCTTCCCTCTTGTTTACATCCCCACCAAAACCCCATCGTTGTTCAATGTTTCGGTCTATGATATCTTTCATGGGCGTAGAGAATCCATGAGAATGATATGAACTGTAGATGTGAGCGAAAAAACAGTTCTTGAGAAGATGGAAACAGAAAATAACCTTGTACTTAACATCAGAGAGAGACAATTGAAACATAATAAGGAAAGAACGTTTGGTAAATCTAAAACACACAAGACATACTAACTATAAAAGGAATAGAGGAAAACAACGCATAACCCCTGTCTAACGGGCTTGTGTCAATGGATGGCAAAACAGAGATTAGGAGAGATATCAAAAAGAGAAAATTTACTAAGTGCTAAAAAGGACAGGAAGGTTTTTAGAGATATGATCGCCAACTTCCTCAAGGGACCCGGCTCATAGAATAAGGATATTATTGAAATTAAAAATGTTATATTTCTGGGACATATATCGAAGGGAGTGACTTTGGAGTATTTGACTCCCAGAGGATATAATGAATACAAGAGAGGCAGACAAAAACAGAGTAACTATCGTGTTTGTATATAGCAATTGCAGAACAGGGATAGAAAAATAAAGGAGATAAAATTGCTTGGATAGGAATTTATAATGAACAATGAACGCCTACATCCGAAAGGCACATGGCAAATAAAAGAAAGAGTAGATTAATTTGACAACACGACACACCCGTAGAACGCCTCTTGAGCTCACGAAATACCCCCTTTCCATTTCTCGCTGCTTACAGTTATATCACGCTGAAAACATCGCTTCTCGTTCAATCAGAGCGATTAAACAATGTCGGGCCGTCTATCTAATATATGGGACGTTCTGGGGTAACCCATTTGGCGTCGCTGATTCAGCGTGGCAGATTCGGCGTGGCCGTTTCAACATAGAAATTTTTCAGCTGAGGGACGATTAGGCGTCAAATTACTACTTCGTCGTTAGATCCAAATTTGATCTCTCTTCCCCTTTCGTTCGCTCGCTCTTTCTTTTAGTAGTCAAATTTGTACTCCGTCCAATTTAAGAAAAAGAGTAGTTGGAGGCATTTTTAAATTTAAGTAAAAGAGTAGTTGGAGGTGTTTTTATATTATATTCCCTTCAGTGAAGCTTCATATTTTACAGTCGCCAAGGCCCTTTTATTTCAAATGGAAGCAAATATTTTATCAAAACTTGGAAGAAATGAGCTAGGAATGAATCCCTTCAATCTGGAAATATGTTGATGCCTTACCAAAAGTTCAGAAAAGAACCTAATGCATTTCTTGGAATGTTGATCGCTGGATATCCACCCCACAAAAAAAAAAAAAAAAAAATAGAGAGCTGCTGGCTAACGAATCTAAAAAGCCATAATGGAAGTTTAATCATTGAATTCTGAAGGGTGCTGCTAATAATTACAAAATGAAGACGTTTTTCCTAAGATTAAATAGCTTTACTAAGATTTTTAAATTTTGTTTTAAATACATTAATTTAAATGATACCATTAGTGTTTAAATAGAATCATTAATTCCCTAAATCAATAAAATATCATACTGGGTGTTTTCAATGCTTTTATCAATTTTTTTTTTTTTTTTGGTGGGTGTTCCTCAGGACAAAGACAGTGACGTCGAAACAATCTGATGCTTAAAAGGTTGTGCCGAGTACTTCAATTATTTTTTTTCTGACGGCGAATCATCGACGCCAAATGGGCTACACTGGAACGTACCATACTCAAATTTAAATGGCCGACCGCTTAGGAATGCCAGGTAATATAAGAAACTACATAAAATCTGAACTATTTTTCGGCGTTAAATAACACACAGAACGATTATAAACCTTAAAAATAAAGGAAAAACGAATCAACTATAGTGTTATGTTATGTCTCTCTCTCTCTCTCTCTCTCTCTCTCTATATATATATATATATATATATATATATATATATATATATATATATATATGAAAAGTGTGTGTATATAAATATAATATATATATATATATATACATATATATATATATATATATATATATATATATATGTATATAATAATAATAATAATAATAATAATAATAATAATAATAATAATAATAATAATAATAATAATGGACTCTCCCCGTCGGTTTCGACGTATGAGGATCTGAGAGCTTATTCATTTAGTTATGAATGTTTATGCGCTAATCTTATGTGGCATTTAAGACCCGCTAGTGATTTACAGAGGAGGACACATATGGAGCAAGTGTGAGGATTGTTAGATGAGATCCCTGTTAGATTGGTTGACTTTTTACATTTTCCTTTCGCTTCTTGAAGATGATTCAGACATGCAGATTGAAAATTGCAGAGTCCACTAAAACACGTTGATCTCCATTCTACCCGCTCCAAAGCTAAGCGCTCAAGGCTGTTATGTGGTATATTAACTGCTGACAAGTTGCTTTTCAGCTTGTCTTTGCATCTTAGTCCTGTGCGTCCTACATTCCTGTAGCCCTGATCTAGCTGGCTGTGCATTAGGATCTTATATATATATATATATATATATATATATATATATATATATGTGTGTGTGTGTGTGTGTGTAATATATTATATATATATATATATATATATATATATATATATATATTATTTATATATATGCACGGTATTATTAGAAAGCGCGCTCAATATTAGAGATAGAGCTAACATATTTGGTTGGATTCATGTGAGTTCTAATCCTGGGTTCCAAGCTTTTGCGATCGTCAGTCAATCTCTGAGGATCGCAAAAACGTGAAACCCAGGATCACAAACTCACATCAATTCAACCAAACTTGCCTGGATTACAGTTTTCCTATTGTCATTTATATATATATATATATATATATATATATATATATATATATATATACATACGAGCGAACGTATTTATCCACAGTTTCCGTATTTAGTAGCCCTTGTCATGGTTTCAGCAAATCATTCATGTATGATTTAGCAAATTGCAACCATTTTCGAACTTTGGGGATTGGTTCAATAGAATCACAAAAAAAAAAATAAATAAATAAAAAACAAAAAAAAAAACAATGACAAGTCACAGAAACCATATTATTTGAACTCATTTAACGAACAGCAAAAGCAATTAAAATGAACGAAAACAAATAAACGAAGAGAAAATAATGCCATAACCAAGATAATAACGTTCTAAACTATTTCAAACGAAAAGTTAAGAAGGAAGCTTTCATCAATATTGGTAAGAAAGATAACAGTGACTGGATATTTTGATGACTCCAGTATATGCAGCAAAATATTTTGCATTTTCTTTGGTTTCAATTTCATTTGGATCACTCCAATATGTTCAACAAAACTTTTTCCCGCCTCTTTGGTTTCATTTTGACTTTAAACCATCTAATATATTCGGAATTTTTTTTTCCACTTCCTTTGATTTCAGTTTGACATTAATCACTCCAATATATTCAGAAAGACGTTTTCCTTTCTTTGGTTTCAATTTGATTTTGATCCAGCTAATATATTCAGTAAAATGTTTCAATTTGATTTTGATCACTTCAGTATATTCAGCAAAACCGTTGTACTTTCTTTTGAGTTTTATCTTTTATTTTCAATTACATGATGATCACTATGATATTCAGCAAATTTTCCAGTGCCTTTCTTTAAAATATCATCTCGATCACACGAGTCTATTCAACTAAACCTGTTCATTTTATTTTTCAAATGTTATTTTTGTTTCTCTCAAGGATATTCGCTAAAATTTATAAAGTTTATTTCTTTTCATCGTGAAAGGTCCAGCAATCAGCATCATCATATCTTTTTAGTCGATGACGCAGAACGCAATGTTTGTCCAACTTTGACATTAGGGTTTTGTTGCAGAGACTATAATCGAATAATATGATAAGATCAAGATCATCTTATGTATGTGCAATTCCCTATCAGCTACTTGTTGTTCTTTGCGCCACGGTGTCCATAAAGTACTATCTTATCAAATGTCAACGCGTCCGAGAAGACACACGCATAATCAAACACGGCGATAGACAGGTAGAGACGGGGACGAGGTCTTCATATGAGTTGAATACCAAATGACAAAAGAGATTAGAATCAGATACTTCGATTTAATATAATAAGCGAAACTTTTTTCAGTAGCTAAAAGATTCTATTTCGGCGATTCTTACTGCAGACAATCAAAAGTCACTGTCTCTGAAACTCGTGTTACAAAAACGGAAGACCGCTAAACGAATTTAAAACGTGATACCGATGTTATCAAAGTAAATGTACGCTAGTCTGTGGGGCTTATTTGAAATCGTCCTTGTCACTTCATTTACTCTGCAAAAAGTGTATCTTATATAAGATCGAAAAAAATGTGTCATTAAGGGAACAGGTTGTTCATGAATTTAATCGATATCTCTTATGAAGGTTATTTCTTTTAGAAATAGGACATGTAGAGTTATATTTTTCATTTCTACAGATAGAAAATAAGATTATCAAATTTAGTTACAAATTAACATTGTGTTAAAAAAATTGAATAATGTTTTTGTTAGATCGTACATTCTTTAATAAGCTGCCGTTCCTAGAATTCATAATCATGCCCTCATTTCTGTCGGAAATTATTAAAAGGGGAGTTATCATTATTTAAACTATTTACATTCAGACACTTGTCCTAATTTTGTTTTCACAGGAAAATAGGCGAGTTGATTAATGTATTTGTTTGTGAAATTTGGTGACAGTAATTTTGAGATTGGCTCATACTATTCCCAATCTATTTGTGCGAAAGTTAATATGAAAATCACGACCAGGGATTCTAACTCGGATGTCGACATTATCGTTCCGAGCCTTCTGATATAACACCCTCTGCACGCGCATATAAGAGACCCTGATATAAGAGAAACCCAGATATAAGAGAGATTTTTTCTGGTCCCAAATTAGAGCCATACTTACCTAAACAAAATAGACCAAGCCCAGATATAAGAGAAACACGGATATAAGATAATTCTTCTCCGGTCCCGACAACTCTCTTATATCCGGGTTACACTGTATTTTTCTCTGAAAACAAAATTCGTAGATCATACACATAAAGGTAGTGCCAATGGTTACTGGAGTATTAGGAAAGAGCTCAGCAAAGAAGCTAGCAAAAACTACAACTTTATAAACGAATAGACATCTTTCAGGCTGCAATATTTTTATTTACACTATTTAAATATGAAATATTCTCCTGATCTTAGTTGTTGTCACAACAATTTGTTCGTTCTTCTTTCCCGCCTTCGTATGTTGTATGTCTATCCAGTTAGCTTACAGGGAATTCCGAACTCTCTAGGGTATAATAGAGTAGCTGATTGAAATCTTTTCATGAATTTGAGTATATAGTAATTGCGAGTTCAATCCCTTGACTGGGTAGTGTCTACTTGGTGGAAACAGGGCGAGCAAAAACTAAGCAATACTAAAAATAAAAACTAGATGAGATATCCCTAGACATGGGTAGTGGAAAACACTACCCCTATAAATAAAATAAATGGTTAAGTCTCAAATCCCTGTACGTTACCCAGATAGATATAAACCTGATGAAGTTCAGTAGATACAATGACCGAAACGTTGTGAAATCGCCACCAAAAAGATGAGGGAATCAACACACTATTACACAAAACAATAAAGCCACTAAGATGCAAGGGGTTACTGAGTGTGGGAGAATATGTAAAGAATAAGAAAATGATATTAAGGAGAGAAAAGAATAAAAGATGAAGAATTTAAAAAAATTAAACCAAGATAACGTCTGATATTACATGTACATTTTTTAAGCTCAAATTTAAATGGAAAGCAAGAAACCAAAAAGATCCCAACATGCGAGAAGTGCGAGAGAAGATATTGTCAGCATAGAACTTACGGTTACATCTAGCCATTTCAACTGTAAAATGATGCGATCTGCCGATATTCATCACCAATTCCAAAAATATCGGTGTGGATCTAAGAAAGGATCACAGAATTCCGGCACCGAAAGCTTCGCAAAGTGTCATTTAATTTGTTCTAATATCTAAAAGAAATTTAGAAATAAAATCGCAAATAATATCATCTAATCCTTGCAGTGCGTGCTGGACAATTTCCTCAGAAATGAATAGGACACATATGTCATCATAATGCCAGCATGTGTGCAATGCATTATTTAATGGAACTGAAAGAAAAATGCCTTTTGCTCACAGAATCACCAAGAGGTAATTGACATATTTGGGACTCATAAGGATAGATGGCTTGGGTAATTTGAAACTAGAAGCACTTATTAAAGACCTACCTGTAACCTGTTCTGTCAGTGCCAGATTCTCTAAGACATCGCCAAAACCTTCTCTAAGACGCATTGTCTGCCCAGCTTTGTCATGATGATTTTGTTGCCGAGATAATAATCGAATAATAAGATAAAATCAAAATCTGCTTAAGTATATCCAAATCCCTATCAGCTATTTTTCGTTCTTTGCGTCTTCGTGTCCGTAAAAGCATTGTTTTATCAAATGTCAACGCTTCTGCGAAGAAAGGTACATATTCAAACACACTATGATAGACCTATAGAGAAATAGACGAGTTCTACATGCGAGTGGAATACGGAATGACAAAAGAGATTAGAATCAGATACTCTGATTTAATATAATAAACGAGAATGTGGTGAGTAAAAGGTTCTTTTAATTGGTAGATATCGAGAAAATTACATAAGTTGCTTGTGCGAAATAAATGCAGGACAGAGAGCGAGCTGAATAGTGATGAGACAAAGATTCATTTCAGCTATAAAGATATGAACTTGTAGAGACCCATGATCATGAAGTGACGCGACACATTAAAAAGAAGAATCATAAGTTTTTTGGGTTTGTTTTTTAAATCCATTATTTTTCATTTAATAAGGTGAACATGTTATACTTTCTTTTCTGTGCTAAACATCACGGTTCACGTA